>CM042009.1:107492054-107509554 GCA_023525715.1 Cichorium intybus
GATTTGTTCGCTTGGTGGCAATGGGTATCACATACGCAATCAGTAAGTAAGCGTATGAGGTAGTTAGTTCAGGTGACGGTTGAAGGTTAAGCTTAGGTACTTGGTTAGGATTATCGTTAGTTATTTAAGTTATCGTTGGTAGGGAAGACATGTGTTTACAGGCACTTTGTTTTTATAACTTCTTTTACCGGTGGAATGATGTATGGGATATGAAAATCGATATATATATAATCTACGTTTAAGTATTGTTTGTCTTTTAAGTATGGGTTCGTATTTTCATTTTCAATCCATGTTTTGGTATCGGTTAGATGTGGTGTGAAACGAAGAAATGTGTTTGTGTTGTATAGAAGCGATTTGTATTGGTCCACATGTGTATTGGTCTCGATGTTGTATGCTACTTTTCTTTTTTGTCAAAAAATAGCAACGTACTTCGAAAGTTTCTTTGCATATTTGGTCTTTATGTGTTTCTTTGCATATTTGGTAGTAACTTTATTGCGAGCATATGTGTTTGCTCTAAAGGTTCTTTATTGCGAACTTCTGTTTCCATTATGGGATTTGCAAACCGTGGTACATATAACAATTTTTTAGAAAAATTGGTCCTAATTGTACTTTCAAACTCCCATAAACACATTATTAAACTAGATGACCAAAATTGTACTTTTGCAAAATTTTTTGTCAATGTTGGTCCACTTAACTGCATATGAAACACCATCGCTTAAGGCTTTTCATAAAACATCATTTTAACCCATGGTTTATCATCATTATCCCAAAAATCATCCTTTAGTGAAAACTTCAATTTCAACATCTTCAAATAAGTCATTTTCTTTCAAAACCAATTAAAAAAAATACATGGGGTTTAATGAGTGATAATCTAGATTTAAGTTGCGGAAAACATCGTTTGGTCCCATTTTAGATAAAACATCTTGGTTTGTAAAAGAGCGAGGTTGTAACAATTCAAATACCATTACATAGCTCAAATGAAACCACACAAACCGTGGCCTTCTAACGCCAGCTCTTCTAAAGTCATCTAAACTTCTCAACCTGAGTACACATCAAAATAAGTTAGGCAATTGAAATGCCTAGTGAGCTTATCCGAGGTTGACCCATTTAGAGTGGGAAGTAAACTACCACACTCGAGACAAACCTCCAAAAATAGTTTTGACACACACCTTAAAAGTTGTTTAAGACATCATAAAGATTTACTCAAAAATGGATAGTTATGATATGCAAATGGAATGCATGATGCAACTATCCCAAACCCACGTCCATCTCATAAAAGTCCAACTCACCTCAATGGCACCTACCTAAGTTCACGAATGACACGCACAATGCAATACACTCGATCCCCGTATAGGGAAAACTAGGACTAGTGGCCATCACACTAGCCCCATGAGGGTTAGCAACTCCCTCATGCGGTTCCCTATTGTCGGGAACGATTTTCCCTAAATCCGGGACAAACATCTCATTTTGGGCATTTTGCCCTTGATTTCCCTAAATCCGGGACAATCATGATTTCCCTAAATCTGGGACAATCATTTCATCTTCGTTATAAGGTTCACTCGGTCAATCCCATCCTATATGCAATGAAATGCACAAATAGGATGCTCAAAACATCTTTCAAAACATCATCATAACCTTCATTTGAAAACATCTTTAGAAACTTATTTTCATGCAATGCACAAGTAGTAATCATATAACAAATTGCACATAATATCATGCATGAAAAGTATTTGATAACACACACAAAAGATAATAGTTGGGATGTGTACTCCCGGTAAACTCACCCAAGGTCAACTGACGAGTCAACACTAACTCCACACAAGGTTTGATTCATTTGAAGGCGCTCCTAGACATCATCCCATCCATCAAATCATCTTAGTTGAGTGCTAGCTCAAGTCCTTAGTCTCACCTCCAAGTCACTACAACATATCTCCTTCCTACAACACAAGAACGGAAGATATCATACTCGATTCATCTAAAAGTCACACTATAATTACTTCTTTAGAACTAAGAAGGAACAATCATCCATCATCAAAAATGAAGTCCTTGACCCTCTAATATAAGGAAAATCTTAGTTAAAATATTCCCAAAGTTTGGCATCAAAACAAGGACCCAAGGCCCAAACCTTAAGGCTTAAAACTCAAAAATGAAGAAAATGTGGAAAACCCTCTGACATGGGTCGTGCACCCCTGACACGGGCCGTGTCAGGACCAGCAGATTACACAGACCCTTTTACACGGGCCGTGTTTTGCAACACGGGCCGTGTTCTGCACGCTGTAGCTTTGTTTTTGCTCATTTTAACCCCCTCTTGACCCAAATGAAGTTCCAAATCAACCCAAGACCAATTATACATGAAAATACACATTTAATAACTCATTTCCAAGTATTCAACTCCCAATCCAAGTGTTCATGACTTAATTCAATGGAAATCACAATCCATGATCTTATTTCTTAGCAAGTGATTCATGAACTATGTCTCAAGTCAATCATTACACTTAACACCATCAAGTACCCAATTAGTTTCTTAACTAAGGTCATACCTTAAGGGAGTCATTCCCACACAACTCTAAAGCAGATAGCCTCATGGAATTCCCAATTCCAATCATTGGTCCAAATGGTTAAAACCCATGGAATACCCAATTCCAATCCATCAATTGATAACTACAAGTGGAGATTCCTTCTTCCATTCCATGAAATCATTAGGAAATGATCCTCACTCCACTTATACTTCCAAATTGATGCAATAAACCCATTCATCCATTGAACAAGAGATCCAATCATCATCTACATGAATAAAACCCATTTCCAACACCAAATTCCCATTATCTAGTGATTCAAGGTTTAAGACTACAAATCATAGGTTGGAATCCTTAGGGAATCATTAGAAATGAATCCCCTCATCCAAAACTACCAAATCCAACCATCAATTTCTAGATTCCTCAATTATCCAACAAATCCCCAAATTCTAGGGTTCATAACACCCAAATCAATCAAGCAATTGGATCAAGAGCATCCATGGATTGGATGTTGATCAAAACATGAACTAGAATCATAAACTAACACTTGGGATCCTAGGATTTCCTCCCCCAAGCTACCATTTTCGGACTTGACATAGAACCCACCCCAAAAACGGGTTTGCAAGCTAGAAGAGGAAGGGTTTATACTTTAGATTGCTTGGAATCTTCTAGCACTTGATCAATCTTCAATAACAAGCAACAATCCTTCTTGAAACCCATGAAAATCGCCACTTTCCTCTCCTCCTCTCTCTAAAAAACGTGAATATGAGCTGAAATGGGGAAGACCCTCATCAAAACCTTACATACTTCAAAACTTGGCAAGAAGGGTCCCTAGAGTTTGGTCTTCCTTCACCAAACACCCATAAAGTCCATTATTCTAGCTAGAAGTCTCTAAATTCACACTTATGCCCCAAATACAATTATTTATTTCACAAGAGTCATTCTCCAGGTCAAAACTAACCCTTAGTTTCCCAATTTGGCACAAATGGTCCCTTACACTAAAATTCTTCACAATTTAGGTCCTTAATATTAATTCAAGGAATTATTTATCCTAATTTAAACTCCACATCAATTCCTTCATAATATCTCCTAATTTTCCAAATCCATGACTAGTCAACTCTACTTAGGGTAAGTTTGGCCAAATTGACACTTTTAGTCCTTATGACAAAATTTCTCACATTTGGTTACAATTTGATTTTAAAACTATATTTGGCTCTTTTATTCACAATATAAAATATAACGAAGTATTAAATTTATTGATTCATTTGTTTTTCTTTATTTACAAAATAAGTTTTATTTGTCGGTTTAAGCCCAAAACTCCTAGGCCCAAAACAAGGATGTTACAATTATCCACCCCTTAAAAGGATTCCGTCCCCGGAATCAGTAATAGGAAATAAAGTACTAATTTTTCCAAAATCTAAAAAGTTACTCATATTTTTAGTTTTAAAATATTATAACTCGAAGTACCTTGAATCCCACTTTTGTAAAAGCCCGTTACTTCCAAGGATTGTTTATCCAAAATTTTCCTTTTATAAACGTTCCTCTTAATTTTGAAATGTTAAATTTAAAATCTTTCTAATTTCGACACGTTGTCCTTACAAAAACTTAAACACTCCGCTTTGTGGTTCATGTTTGGAAAAGACCATTCTTTGAAAATTTAATTGACTATCCTTTATGTAAAACAATAAATTTCCAAATCTATTTTGAAACGTGGTTCTATCAAAATACTAATAAAATTCCAAAGAGATCATCAATCCCGGGTATTCCTACCGATTCATGATGGCCCCTTTGTCATTTATTTCTAAAAAGGTCTTGCATTTTGTATGATATACTCATTCAAAATTGTTTACAAAAATTGTCTCAAATTTTAACAATACTTTTAAAAATATTGGCCGCACGTCATTCTTATGTTCTTATTAGGGTAGGCTGTTTACTAATTCATTCACCTCAAGGTGATTCACGGTTTAATTCTATGGCCTCTAGTCTCATCATGAATCCATGTCTCTTCACCCTAACAGAAATTAATAACTCACTATTCCCATAAGGTTCCATTGGTCAGTAAGCCATCACTAACTACCAAAGAACCTAATGATATAATTCCTTCTTTTATCTTAGATTAAGGTTTCTCTAGTTTAGACGTTAAGGCGCAATCCACTCTAGCCTTACATACACTTAGTCTTCTAGAGCTAAGGCAAGGTCACAAGCATGTTCACTAAAAAGACAACGGATGGGTCTCAAAAGAAGATAAGGGTAAGGAAGAAAGGTTTAAGGGTCACTACAAAAGAATTTCTCCAACGACTCCAAATCTTCACCTTTCCTTCACTTAACTACTACTATGCTCCTCATGCTCCTTGCTTGCTTCAAGTTGTCACCACAATTCCCTTAGTTGGTTCTTCATAGTCAAGACCACCTCAACAGCCTTGCTACTTTTCGAGCTTCATCCCAATTAAGTCATCCTTTCATCATCCAAGATCATCCTTTATTCTTCAAAAGTGCTTGTGAGCATGAAGCTCAATTCCTTAGCAGTCAGCATTCTCACAAAGTTCTTCCTCATGTTGCCATGTCGTCATGATCCTTCTAGGTTGCACTTCATTTCCACATAAGAATCCTCATGCATAAAATCCTCTTGCCAAGAATATTCCTCATGCCAAAACGAATCCACTAATTAAATGGTTAGAACCTTAGTCACAAACAAGCACTTACTACTAAGTTCTGAAGGCCAACTACTTAAGAGGTCAAACATCCTTAAGAACATCACAATTTAAGTCTAAGCACTACTCCTAGTACCTAGTTCACTTAAACTCATGCTCTGATACCAAATTGAAACACCCTCGCTTAAGGCTTTTCATAAAACATCATTTTAACCCATGATTTATCATCATTATCCCAAAAATCATCCTTTAGTGAAAACTTCAATTTTAACATCTTCAAATAAGTCATTTTCTTTCAAAACCAATTAAAAAAGTACATGGGGTTTAATGAGTGATAATCTAGATTTAAGTTACGGAAAACATCGTTTGGTCCCATTTTATATAAAACATCTTGGTTTGTAAAAGAGCGAGGTTGTAACAATTCAAATACCATTACATAGCTCAAATGAAACCACACAAATCGTGCTTCTAATGCCAGCTCTTCTAAAGTCATCTAAACTTCTCAACCTGAGTACACATCAAAATAAGTTAGGCAATTGAAATGCCTAGTGAGCTTACCCGAGGTTGACCCATTTAGAGTGGGAAGTAAACTACCACACTCGAGACAAACCTCCAAAAATAGTTTTGACACACACCTTAAAAGTTGTTTAAGACATCATAAGATTTACTAAAAAATGGATAGTTATGATATGCAAATGCAATGCATGATGCAACTATCCCAAACCCACGTCCATCTCATAAAAGTCCAACTCACCTCAATGGCACCTACCTAAGTTCACGAATGACATGCAAAAAGCATGCCACTCGATCCCCGTATAGGCAGAACTAGGACTAGTGGCCATCACACTAGCCCCATGAGGGTTAGCAACTCCCTCATGCGATTCCCTATTGTCGGGAACGATTTTCCCTAAATCCGGGACAAACATCTCATTTTGAGCATTTTGCCCTTGATTTCCCTAAATCCGGGACAATCATGACTTCCCTAAATTGGGGACAATCATTTCATCTTCGTTATAAGGTTCACTCAGTCAATCCCATCCTATATGCAATGCAATGCACAAATAGGATGCTCAAAACATCTTTCAAAACATCATCATAACCTTCATTTGAAAACATCTTTACAAACTTATTTTCATGCAATGCACAAGTAGTAATCATATAACACATTGCACATAATATCATGCATGAAAAGTATTTGATAACACATACAAAAGATAATAGTTGGGATGTGTACTCCCGGTAAACTCACCCAAGGTCAACTGACGAGTCAATACTAACTCCACACAAGGTTTGATGCATTTGAAGGCGCTCCTAGACATCATCCCATCCATCAAATCATCTTAGTTGAGTGCTAGCTCAAGTCCTTAGTCTCACCTCCAAGTCATTACAACATATCTCCTTCCTACAACACAAGAACGGAAGATATCATACTCGATTCACCTAAAAGTCACACTATAATTACTTCTTTAGAACTAAGAAGGAACAATCATCCATCATCAAAAATGAAGTCCTTGCCCCTCTAATATAAGGAAAATCTTAGTTAAAACATTCCCAAAGTTTGGCATCAAAACAAGGACCCAAGGCCCAAACCATAAGGCTTAAAACTCAAAAATGAAGAAAATGTGGAAAACCCTCTGACACGAGTCGTGCTCCCCCTGACACGGGCCGTGTCAGGACCAGCAGATTACACAGACCCCTTTACACGGGCCGTGTTTTGCAACACGGGCCGTGTTCTGCACGCTGTAGATTCGTTTTTGCTCATTTTAACCCTCTCTTGACCCAAATGAAGTTCCAAATCAACCCAAGACCAATTATACATGAAAATACACATTTAATAACTCATTTCTAAGTATTCAACTCCCAATCCAAGTGTTCATGACTTAATTCAATGGAAATCACAATCCATAATCTTATTTCTTAGCAAGTGATTCATGAACTATATCCCAAGTCAATCATTACACTTAACACCATCAAGTACCCAATTAATTTCTTAACTAAGGTCATACCTTAAGGGAGTCATTCCCACACAACTCTAAAGAAGATAGCCTCATGGAATTCCCAATTCCAATCATTGGTCCAAATGGTTAAAACCCATGGAATACCCAATTCCAATCCATCAATTGATAACTACAAGTGGAGATTCCTTCTTCCATTCCATGAAATCATTAGGAAATGATCCTCGCTCCACTTATACTTCCAAATTGATGCAATAAACCCATTCATCCATTGAACAAGAAATCCAATCATCATCTACATGAATAAAACCCATTTCCAACACCAAATTCCTATTATCTAGTGATTCAAGGTTTAAGACTACAAATCAAAGGTTGGAAACCTTAGGGAATCATTAGAAATGAATCCCGTCATCCAAAACTACCAAATCCAAACATCAATATCTAGATTCCTCAATTATCCAACAAATCCCCAAATTCTAGGGTTCATAACACTCAAATCAATCAAGCAATTGGATCAAGAGCATCCATGGATTGGATGTTGATCAAAACATGAACTAGATTCATAAACTAACACTTGGGATCCTAGGATTTCCTCCCCCAAGCTACCATTTTCGGACTTGACATAGAACCCACCCCAAAAACGGGTTTGCAAGCTAGAAGAGGAAGGGTTTATACCTTAGATTGCTTGGAATCTTCTAGCACTTGATCAATCTTCAAGAACAAGCAACAATCCTTCTTGAAACCCATGAAAATCCCCACTCTCCTCTCCTCCTCTCTCTAAAAAAACGTGAATATGAGCTGAAATGGGGAAGACCCTCATCAGAACCTTACATACTTCAAAACTTGGCAAGAAGGGTCCCTAGAGTTTGGTCTTCCTTCACCAAACACCCATAAAGTCCATTATTCTAGCTAGAAGTCTCTAAATTCACACTTATGCCCCCAAATACAATTATTTATTTCACAAGAGTCATTCTCCAGGTCAAAACTAACCCTTAGTTTCCCAATTTGGCACAAATGGTCCCTTACACTAAAATTCTTCACAATTTAGGTCCTTAATATTAATTCAAGGAATTATTTATCCTAATTTAAACTCCACATCAATTCCTTCATAATATCTCCTAATTTTCCAAATCCATGACTAGTCAACTCTACTTAGGGTAAGTTTGGCCAAATTGACACTTTTAGTCCTTATGACAAAATTTCTCACATTTGGTTACAATTTGATTTTAAAACTATATTTGGCTCTTTTATTCGCAATATAAAATATAACAAAGTATTAAATTTATTGATTCATTTGTTTTTCTTTATTAACAAAATAAGTTTTATTTGTCGGTTTAAGCCCAAAACTCCTAGGCCTAAAACAAGGATGTGACAGCATAAAACATATTACCAAAACTGTAGACCATAAAACCTTGGTATGTATAACAATTGTTTTTACAAATTTGGTCCTAGTTTTAAATGCAAATTGTTTTTTTCAAAATTGGTCCTAATTGTAAAGTACATTGCCATTGTTGACCATAAAACCATAACATAATACCATAGTGTAATTAGCAAACAAAATTCAACCCACAAACATCAAATGTAACAGCATACATCAATTCAAAGTAACAAATTGTACTTTCAAACTCACACAAATACATTATCAAAACCAAGATAATAGTAAACTAATCCAACTCTATGGGCTTGCTAGAAGTCATCCCTTCACCACTTGGGACCTCAACCATTTTTCCCAGCTTTCTTTTCAGTATTCTTTCTGATCTTTTTGGCTCTGCCTTCCGGGGACAAACACTTTCCTGAGTAAGATGTCCAGCATCCACCCCCACAGGTTGCTGAACCGATGATGTGTCAACCTCCCTATCCTGACATGGCATTTTTTTGTTAACCCTCTTTAAAGTAGTGGAATTGGTAGTTGTGGCCATTTTTTGCAGGTTAGTTTATTGTGACCAGCCTCTTTGCAAATGCCACACAAAACCTTTTTACCCACTTTTGAGACTGTGTGCTTGTTGCTTCTCTCAGATACATCCTTCTTTCTCCTTATGGTTGGCCTCCCAGGCATTCTTCTTCTTATAGGGCTAAAGTGGAATGAATATGTTGTTGGCCACATTTATGATCCATTCATACCTTGTATCGGATGTTTGTAAGTGTTTTTGTAAAATGTTGCAAGATATAAAGGATCCACAAATTGTTCAATTGTCCCAATTACATCTAAAATTTTTGCGAAGGAATGGACACATCCATAACCGTTTATTTCCCATAGTCTGCAAGTGCAAGTCTTCTTCTCCATGTTCACAACATATAGCTCACCCAAACTCCTTGTCTCAAATTGCATCAAACCACATGACAACACTTGCCAGTACCTGTTATTTACATCATTAGTGATTCTTATGTACACATTAATAAATTGAAAACTACATTGTAACTCTGCTGTACTTTCAAGTTATTGACTTTCTGTCTAAGGACTCGATAAATTTTATGTCTGGTTAAGTACTGCCTTTGAGCTGCATCCTATGCATCCTGTCCATCACATACATACAAATTTCTTCTAACGTGGTGATGATAGGTTTTTTATTAGCTTCAGTAATGACACTATTAAATGCTTCTAAGAATCCATTTTCAACTGCATCACACATATGACCAAATTTGAGAAAAGCTCTGGACCATGTTTTTGGATTCTTGTCCAACAGATACTCATGGGCTGCATTGCTCAATTGTTGAATTTCCTTCATTATTGCATTGAAGTGGGGTTCAGTTGTACCCTTACATGCTTTCCAAAAAAGGTTTTCAAAATGAGCTCTTGTAAATCTCTTCTTGAAGTTAGCATATATGTACCTTGCACATTTCCTATGCTCAGCTTCAGGTAACACTTCTTTGACTGCCTCCAAAAGACCCTGCAAGAATTGACTAAATGTCAAAACGTAACCTTAATTTGAAAAAAAAACCAAGTTATACCAGATGTAAACCATACCTTATGTTGATCAGACATAAGGGACACACTAAGACCTGATTCCAAGTGTAGGTCTTCTGCAAAAATTTCCGAAAACCATTTCCAGTTTTCTTTATTCTCTACACACACAACAGCCCAAGCAATTAGGAATATCTGATTACTTGCATCCCTACCAACAGCACTTAACAGTTCCCCAGTACATAACCCCTTGATAAAACATCCATCTATGTTAATGATTCTTCTACATCCACTTCTCCATCCCTCTTTTAAACCAGCAAAACAAACATAAAATTTTCTAAAGTAATTCTTCCCATCCGGCATGCTATTAACTTGCATTTTCAAAGTAGAACCAGGATTTGATCTCCTAATCTCCTCACCATATGACCATAGCTTTGCATAATGATCAACAATGGTTCCTTCAATTAGAGATAATGCATATTTCTTTGCTCTACGACACTGGCTCATACAAACCTCTATACCAAAATCCTTTCTTACCTCTTCCTTTAATAGTCAAACACTCGTTTTCTGTTTGTGTAGTATCTCATTAGTGTAGTGACTACCAATCCAAGCATATTTCACAAAGGAACCCATTCCGAAAATCCTAGCACAATTATGCTCTTCTTTAAGGGACTTAATTTGAAATGTGTTTTCCTCACTCATCCAAGACCCCCATAACCTAAATGTGCAATCACCGTTACCACATTTTACTAACAACATTCTACTATCATTTTTTTGTAACATAACCGATAACCATTAGCAACAACATAATTACAGAGCATACTTTTCAGTTTTTTAGGATTCTCGAACCTCATACCTAAAACAGGAACTTGCTTCTTCCATTCAACATCTGGATTGAATCTTGTTGGAGACTCTATTGATCCTGTGTTTACATCCATATCCGTTTCTTCTTCTTCATCGACCACAATTGCTGCTTCGTGTTCAGGTTCCATTGTCGCCATTTCATCTACTATTTTGGGTGACCCCATGTCTGTACCAGAATTGTGCTCATCGGGACTACTAACTACTTCATCGTCCTCATCAATCTAGTCTTGTATGTTAACGCCTTCATGGTCCATGTAAATTGGCACTAGAACTCCACAGTGGTATAAAATCTCTATGAACTCCACATACTCCATATCGTCTGTAATTAAACACAACCCATGAGGAACGTCATAATCCGGCATACAATAGTACATGTTCTTGCATTTTCTTTCAGTAAACCTTTCAAGGAACTTGATACATTCCTTCAACTCCATCCCCGAAAAACCAACGTCGTCTAGATACTGCTTCATGCCATCGATGTACCCAAACGGTTCCCGATTGAAGATTCCTTTGAAGTGTAACTCAACGACGACGTTCGATCCCATGGTTTAGATCGACTGTTACAAAATTTGGGCGAACAGGGTTTTTGATTGGGGTTGAGGGTTTTCTTTGCTTTAGTTTTTTTTAACACCAATTGAATAGCTGAAACACTTTTAAATTCACTCAAGGGTATTCGAGTGACATGGTACATGAGTCAGCTGCTGACTAGGACCTGCAACCAGTATACCCCTTCGTCTTATAGAAGAGGTACCTTTTTAACGTTCAAATAAAGACTTCATGCCCTCATAACGCAAAGAAGAATACCTTAAGGATCAAATCGACCAACTACCAAGAATTCATGGGGCTATAGTGTAATTTTGCCTTAAGAATATCTAAATATTAATAGTTTTACATAAGAAATTTGTTTGTGTATTGTGACATCTTGCTTTTGATTTGTACTATTACGACTTTGTGTTTTGATAAATATAATTGATTATGAGAATGTCATCGGTACTAAAATCAAATTCACTATTATGATTGGAATCGTTCTTCAAAATATTATGACGTCAATTCTCTCTCTACACATTAAAAAATAATATGATATTAAAAACAATTAATTTTGAAATTGAATGATAACAATTAATTTTGAAATCGAATGATAATTAAACTGATCATTAAGGAGTTAGAAACGTTTCAAGCCAATTAGTTTTTTTAAGAAATTTAAAATTATAAGAAAAGGACATGTGGCAAATTCAATGAGGAGATGACATGTGGCTTTGAGTTACTTATTTTTTAGGATATATATATATATATATATATATATATATATATATATATATATATATATATATATATATATATATATATATATATATATATATATATATATATATATATATATTGGCAAAGTTGGATCGGAGATTGCAACTTCTCATTGCCGCACAATTGAATTGAAGATTGGAGACTTTTGCATATTACTCGTATATTACCATTCAAAAAGTCAAGCCTAATCCACAACCACGTAACTACCGAACCAGTGATCGGACTTCGATCGAATTATTTGAAAAACGGCATCCAACAACCAATCAAGCAACAAATTCTGATTTCTCGGTAATTGATTTCTCAAATCCCAATCAATCAGTGAAGACTAATCTACAACCACATAACCACCGAACCAGTGATCAGACTTCTATCAGATTTTTTTTAGAACGGCAGAGGAATTTTATAAAAACTAAAGCATCTCTAGCAAGAAGCTAGAGAGAAACAAAACTACAAAACAGTCATAGCATGTTTAGGATTTAACATCCAACAATCCCAATCTAATTTCGATTATTACGCCTATTTCTAATCCAAAAATACGAAAGAGAGCGAACATCGTCGAAAACCTCGTCCTTGCGAGGTTTATCCATTCCAAACATGAGTTTATTTCGAAAACTCCACAAGCACCAAAATGTAACACCAATCACCGCATCGAAATTTCGTTTAACATCTGTTTGTAACATCACACCATCCGCCCAACACGCTAAAGACGAAGCTGTAATACTATTGGGTAAAGGGCTGTCCCACCAAGTCGCAATTTTTCTCCAAATATCCAAAGCTAACGAACACCCGCCAAATAAATGATCTGTCGATTCCCTAGCAATATCACAAACTGGACACAGAAGCGAATGTAAATCCATCCCCCTATCTCTCAAGTTCAGCCATGAAGGAATTTTATCCCTCATGATTCTCCAAATTAACACGTTAACTTTGATGGGAATGAAACAATTCCATCTAGTACCCACATTAGAACTAGGGAGCAAAATACCATCCAGAAATTTCCTTGTAGAAGATACCGAAAAATCCCCATCGTCATCTAGATCCCACCTAAAACCATCCCTATCCTCCAAGAGATTAACATATTGAATAAGATCACACAATTGATTCAATTGTGTTTGTGGAACTCCAGGTCTTGGTTCGCGAACAAGCCCCTCCACTATTTTCTCTTTAGAACTCCGATCCACCACTTTAGCATTCGGGTCACTATCTAAGATAAAAACTCTAGGAAATAAGTCCTTAAAGACCATATCCCCTAGCCACTTATCCACCCAAAAACTTGTGTTTTGACCATTCCCAAGTTTACGAACCATGTAATCATAAAGATCAATGCCCCTGTGTTTTAAACGTTCCATCTCCTTTACCATATTAACCCATGGGCTTAAACCTCCAAAATTTTTGCAAGTCCGCCTCCGTCCCCTTATGTCACCATGAATGGCTTGGATAGTCCTAGCCCATAATGCATCCTTATTATTATACAACCGCCAACACCATTTGAATAATAAGGATTTATTGAACGATTCAAGACTACCAACACCCAGACCACCCATCTCCTTACTCGCCAAAACTTTTTTCCAAGCAATCCAATGTAATTTTCTTTCTCCTACATCCGCCCCCCAGAAAAATCTAGCCCTTAAAGACTCCAATAACTTAAGGACAGTATTCGGCACTTTAAAAATAGACATGTAATAGATAGCTGTGCTACCTAAAACTGACTTTAAAAGAGTGAGACGCCCACCAAAAGATAAAAGTTTAGCTTTCCAGGTAGAAAGTTTCTGAACAAACTTCTCTACCATAGGTTTCCAAGACTCTATCCTATTCAAATTACCTCCAACCGGCACTCCAAGATAGACAAAAGGAAGCTTAATAGCTTGACAGCCCACCAACATCGCCATATATTTCACTCTTTCGAATTTAACTCCAATCCCAATTAGTTTACTTTTAAGAAAATTAATTTTGAGACCTGAAGCAAGCTGGAAAACAGTTAGAATATGGGTAATATGTCTCACATTATCTTCATTCCACTCATAAAGTAGGATAGCGTCGTCTGCATAGAGAAGATGAGAAATTTCCAACTCTTCTCTACCAATAGCGATACCTTTAAAAGCCCCTTCCTTACTAGCTTCAAGCAAAGAGATATGAAAGCCCTCCATAGCAATAACAAACAAAAAAGGAGATAAAGGATCCCCTTGTCGCAATCCCTTATGAACATCAAACTTGTTTGTGGGGACACCATTAATCAAGACTGAAGCTCTCGTGGTAGAAAGAGCAGCCAAAATCCAATCACACCATAAGTTAGAAAACCCCATCTTCTTCATCACCTCAATAAGGTACTCCCAACTAAGAGAATCATAAGCCTTCTCAAAATCCACCTTAAATATCATCATTCTTTTATTGGATGCCTTAGCATTAGCTATAATCTCACTCAACATCAGAGGACCATCCAAAATCTGCCTTTCTTTAATGAAAGCAGACTGTTCAGCACTAACAACCGAACCAATGACTTTAGCTAAGCGATTAGCTAATAATTTTCCAATGATTTTATATTGACAACCTATCAGACTAATAGGTCTAAAATCGGAGGTAAATTGGGGATCCGTCATTTTAGGTATAAGAGCGATAAAAGAAGCATTACATCCTTTAGGAATACTCTTACACCTTTGAAAACACCAAACCAGTCTATAAACATCTATTTTAATGACATCCCAATAACGTTTTAAAAACCCAAAAGAAAAACCATCCGGCCCTGGGGCTTTATCACTACCACAATCCCACACCGCTTTCTTTATCTCTTCTTCCGAAAAACGTATTTCCAAGCATTTTTTTAATCATTTGATAGTTTTAGAAAATCATCAGTGTTAATAGAAGGCCGATTACCTCTACTAGCAGCAAATCTCTCTTTGAAATGCTTATAAAATTCTGCCTTAATTTCTTTTGGGTCTTCGGTCCACAAATCATTTCTCACCACCCCACGTATAGCTACTTGGCGTCTTTTACGTTTAACAACAGCATGAAAAAACTTAGAATTCTCATCACCTTCTATCCCCCACTTTATCTTAGCTTTTTGGGCCAAATCCAAATGTTCTTGATGATTTAGATCACGCAGTTTTTTAATTAAATGAAGACGTTTATGAACTTCCTCGTCCGATGCGACTTTATCCAAAATGTGAGTCTCTATGTTCAAAACTTCATCACTTAAATTCCTTCTCTCTATTTCTTCTGCTTGTTTTCGCACCTTACTCCATTCTTTCAATCTATTTTTAAGACTTTTTAACTTAGTCTTAAAAATAACAAGATCATTTGATTCCCCAATCACTGGAATAGCCCAAATTTCTTTGACAATATCATCAAATTCTTGTAAACCAAACCACGAATGATATAATTTAAAGGGAGTGGGGCCGAAATCAACATGATGCTCATATAATAAAATGGGATAATGGTCAGGTAAACCTTTCTCTAAAACCTTAGCCGCCAAATTTGGAAACACCTCTATCACCCCATCGGAAACTAAAAATCCGTCCAGTTTTGACAGTTTTGTACCAGCTGAATTTGACCATGTAAAAGCTCTCCCACTTAAAGGAATATTGACCAACTCTGAATCTTCTATAAACTGGTTAAAAGCCATAGAAGACGACGCATTATACACGGAACCGAATCTTTCAGACATCTCCCTGACTTCATTGAAATCACCCATCACCACAATTTCTTTTCCACATGAATAAAAAAGACTTATCAACGATTGCCACACAACTTTCTTTCTATTCATTTCTTGAGGAAAATAAACAGCCACCATTAAAACTTCCATTTTATTTACCACACAAACCCCTTCTACCGCCACATAATTTGAATGAACGAAGGCTCTTCCATTAATGAAGAATCTAGGATCCCACGCTACCAAAATTCCGCGAGATTGTCCTCTAGCATTCGAATGAACAAAGTCGAAATGCATATTCCCCCATAAAGTCCGCACCAAATATAAGGACATATCACTAACCTTTGTCTCTTGAATTGACAAAAAATTAATGATATGTTTATTACACAAATTCTTGATCCACCCCCATTTTTCCACGTTCCTCACACCTTGAATGTTAGAAGAAATACAATTCATTGTACAACTTTAGACACTCGCATCCTACTAATAACATCCTGCTTATCTTTAAGACAACCATCCATACTATACCCCATGGCTTTCTCCTCCCCCTAGTCCTGTAAATGGATCTGAAGTAATAGCTTTCTCCTCCCCCTGGTCCTGTAAATATTCTGAATGGAACAAATCATCCTCCTATTCTTCCTTAAAATCATTAGCATCCAGTAGTGGCTCATCCTCTAAACTAACATCATCCTCCTCTTTAACAAATGTAGGCCACAACCCAACCGCCTCTCTTATGCGTAAAATAAAAACATGATTATTAATCATTACCGTCATTTCTTCCGTAATAATCCCCATCACTTTGGTTTCAACACACAGTCGATGTACAGCTAAGCTAATACCCAAGTTACCATCCATATAAACCACCTGACCCCATCTATTCGCTACTTTCTCAAAATTTGATTTGCACCAAGATCTTAGTGGCATACCTTCTATATCCAACCATACCAGTCTTTTATCACAAACAAAATCACGATTCCAATGAGTTAATTCAGAAAACCACTCCTGGCATGTCAAATTATTTCAAAAATTGTTACATGTATTAACATTTTGAAATTCCAACAAAATCCAGCGACCCCCCAAATACTTCACTTCAACTTCAGGAAAACCTTGAACCTTACACCTACTGATAATTACGGCTAACATATCAATACTTTTCACTTTTTCCATTATCAATTTCCCCGTGTCTTTACTGTCATAAACGAAATCTCCAACCTTCAATTGTAACATATTATCTGATTCCCTTGCAACAATCGATTTCACCTTGGGTTGCACCACATCAGCATATGATCTTTCATTTGACGAGACTGCATGAGAGACCCTATCTTGTTTCTTAGGTCCCACAACATGTGTTTTCCTGCTCCTTTTTAATCCACGATCATGAGTATCAGCCGAAGCATATAGTTTAAACGACCCAAACCATATTGTGCATAATTGTTTAGCAAGATTAACTTGATCATCAACCTTGATAAACCTGATGAAACCATAACATTTTCCAGCCTTTGATAGGTATTTTGAAATAAATATATCCACCACTGTTCCATATTTCGCACACTGAATCATTAGTTGTGCTTTGCCAATGTTCCCAGGAAAGTTCGTAATATAAATAGAAATAGAAACATCGCTTATTGATTTGATATCTTGCCCCCAGAAGTTTTCAATCGATC
>CM042009.1:107514554-107984554 GCA_023525715.1 Cichorium intybus
TTTCTAGATTTTTAGATTTTGACACTATGTTTTTTATTTTTGCTATTAAGTCATTAGGTTTTTTGAAAAATTACAAATCTGACCATATGACCTGGTAACTGTTGCCATCCTGTCATATGGTAATTTTTGTAATTTTTTGGAAAACATAACGACTTAATTGTAACAATTAAAAATGCAATGTCAAAATCGAGAAAATTGGAAAAGTTAATGACTTTTATGCAATTTACCCTTTAAATAAATAGGTTCCTAATTTCTTGCTTCGGTTATGAATTATTAGAATTAAATACATTAAATACATTCAATTCAAACAAATTTTTTAAAAAATTCAAAATTATGAGAAAATGACATGTGGCCAATTCAATGAGGAGATGACATGTGGCTTTGAGTTACTTATTTATTAGGATAGGATGTGGATATTGAAATGATCCAAAAATTAAGACAAATTTTTTTATTCATAAAAAATTTGGTTCATAACAGTTTGAATCATAAAATATATTTTGGTTTTTAATATTTTTGGATCATATACATTTTTTTGCTAATTTGGTGAGTTTGTACTAAAAAAGAAAAATACAAACACTTAAAAAACTTATTTTCAAAAAATTGTTTTTACAAACTTACTAGGAAAATGTCTAGAATGATCCTTTAAAGTTTTATAATTTTTTGAGAAATCTTTTATTTTTTATTTTTTAAAAAAATAAAACATAAAAGATTTTTTTTTTCAAATATGATGATATTGTTTGTTTTAAAGATAATTAAATTTTAAGAACATTGATTTTTATAAAAAAAATTTACAAAGAAAAAAAGATTATTTTCCAAGAGGAGACTTTGGTATTAACTAAGAGCATCTATAATCCATATTTTAATTAAACTATTGAATGAGATGGAATGCATGGTTAGACATTTAATAGTTTAGAACTCAATCATAATGGGGTGTCATATTAACGTTTAATAGATAGTATTTAATTTTTAAAATATATTGTATTGAACTTTTACGGAGCTAAATGCATTTTACGAAAAAATTATGAAATTTTGAAAATTTAAAATGATGATGTGTAATGTTAGGGGCGGTTTTGCTTAGGGGCATGGGGTGGCCCGTTCAACTGCTAAAATTTGTATATGTAGTGGATTTTTTTTTTTGTTTAGTCTAATAGGGTGCAACTGCACGAAAAAAAAGTGTCACCACCTAAAAAATATAGTGTCATTGTAGGCTGCTATAGAGGCACTCAAAAGCCGGTTTTTAACCGGTTCAATTTTTTTAAGAACCGGTTTAAAAAAACGGATTGGGTTCAACCGGTGTCGGTTATAACCGAACCAGTTTTGGCTGGTTTTTTTAAATGAAATTGAGTTTTAGACCGCTTTTTCGGTTTTTAAACCGGTTCGGTTCGATTAACCGGAACAAAAACCGAGGTAAAAATCGGTTCGGATTGGGATAAAAAACCTATTAAAAAACCGGTTCCGGTTTTTTTTTCGGTTTTTAAAAAAATCGGTTGTTTATGTGCACCTCTAGGCTGCAATTTAAAAGCCCTTGTAAAAGTTAAGTTTGAAGATGTAATTGAGCATTTTACAAAAATGTATATACGTCGAGGTGAACTTTAGATTGTATGTGCAATAAAAAAATATGTCATATATTATGCAACGTACTTTTAAACGTTTTTAATGCTATTGTGTTTGGACGGAATTTTTTTATCTTATTAGATTAGCTCGGAAAAAAAATTAGTGTCACTGCTATTAGTAAATCCTACATCCATCCGTGATCAATGTTCAATGTTGTAGATGCTATAGAAGTATACCTAGAGAAACATTGCACCCATGCAGCCTCAATATCCTAAAGCAAAGAGAAATAGAGAATTAGCGTAGAGATCCCCTTCTATCTTAAGATTGCTGTTCTCCATTTATTTCCTTCTGAAAATAGCCGTTCAACCCTTACTTTGCGATGTTGTCCAATAGTTCTAACCTCGCAACAGGTTCCACGGTTTCAACAAATAAGATCTTTATTTCTTCTCTCGCCTTCTTGACTTGTATTCTATATTCTTCTTCCTGCAAACAAAAGAGAAAAACAAAAACAAAAAAGAAAATTGTCTATTATAACTCCATTTTAAATGGACATTTAATGTTATATACTAATAATTAATAATTACATGAAATTCGCATCTGAGAGATTGTAGAAGGCCGTAATTCCAAATGTTTGGTTTGTAACAGCAGAACGCATTTGGACATATTGATTGATGCTTCCAACCGCCTTAGTCGTCATTTTGAAACTGTTGTTTGTGCAAGCATGTATCTCATATACAGGGTCGGTAAGGTAATATTAAAGGCATTGTGCCAAGACTAAAAAAGGACCCCTAAATGTAATTTTTTTTTACAAGTAACTAAAATTCAATCATACTACAATAAGTTTTATAAAAATTATTATTCTTTTCTTTTTGAAAAGAAATTTCTAGGTTCTTTTTTAAAAATTATTTTTAATTTGTTTTTCTTGTTTTACGTTTTGACTAACAGATAGATATTTAGGAAGCATAATTTCTAAATATAGATAAATCATATAACAATTGAATAATCATTTTATAAAAACTAAAGAATAAAATAATAACAAGCTTCAAAGGCTTCATAGTATTTCAAACTTGAATAACAACTTACAAAATTTTATGAATAACACGTTTTCAATTCGTTTGGGCTGAAGGGAGAAGGGAGTCCATTACTGTTGCCAAACAAAAAAAAAAAGAATACAATACATCCATTGCAGCTCCATCCACCTTAGGTTTTGAGATCCAACGCCTTAACCATCTAAACCAAGTGTTATCATGCAATTGTTTTGCAAACGTAATAAATATACATATGTATACTCAGTGGCGGATGTAACGACCCAAAAATCTTGAATTTATATTCAAGATAACGCTTAAGGTAAATACCAAAAATTTTGAAAGGTGTAAAATAATGTAGCGGGAAAATGCAGTAAAACAATAATAAAAAGTTATAAAATAATAGTTTATGTGAAGTTCGGGTTGTAATGCGTGAATAGGGAAATTTACCCAAAAAGGGCAAAATGGTCATTTGACATTCAAATGACTTCTAAATAATGAAAATATGATTTTTGGGGTTAATATGTAAGAAATAAAACTTATTGTGAGAAAATTAAGTTTTTAGTGCCATAGTGCAGAAATTAGCACTTGAGGGTTAGAAATGAAAATATGGAGGTATAAATAGGAGAAAAAATCTCCCACTCTCTAGAAGATTTCTGAACATGTGGGAGAGATCGGGAGAGCACGGGAACAGCAAGAAATTTGGAAAGTTACAAAGATTTGAAGCGGGAATTGAAGTTACCACTTGGAATTTGGTGATTCCAAGCTTTTAAGGTAAGAGTCTCTATGAATCCACGATCAATTCTTCAATTCTAGTTGAATGATCTTCAAGTTTAACTGCTGATTTTGTGGATGAGGATAATCCAATGAATCCATACAAATTATCTAGATTAAGTCAACACAAGAAACGAATTTCCAACCATAAATTGTGGTTGAATTCATGGAAATGGGTTTGGAGCTCAAGAACCCTAGAAATTGGGTTTAAGAGCTTGAAACTGATTTCAAATGTTTTAGTAAGTCTAAAGAGTCATAAAGAGTGCAAGAAATCAGTTCCATGCTTAAAAATTCATTAAAATGGTTTTTGGTATTAAAACGGATGCTACGGAAAAATTTCAAGTAAAAGGATGAAATTGATGATTTATGGTTTAAAATTTACAAGTAAGTTGTTATTTTAGTCCTAGAATGATTCTAAAATGATTAAGACAAGTATTAAGAACTTAAGGTAAGGAATTAGTGCATCTGCAGTTTCAAAAATCGCCAAATAAGGCAATCTACTTTGCCTTCGAGTCGCGACCACACCTTGGTCGAGTTGCGAGGCGGCACCAGCAGCCTTCGAGTCTCGACCACACCCTTGGTCTAGTCGCGAGGCGGCGCCAGCAGAATCATGCATTGAGTCTCCTGCCAAGTGATTTTCAATTTTGAGTTTTGGTCCAAAACTTGTCCGTTTGAGCCCAAATTATAAACATAGGTCTATTATGGCCTAAAACTTCATGGAAAATTGTCGGAACCGAAATACGACCCTCCGAGGGTACTGTAGTAAAATACGTATAAAATACGATTTAACTAAAGTTGGTCATTTAAAAGCTATAGACTTGTTATGACCTATATTGGTAAAATAAGGACTCTAAAGAGTTATAATATAGAGTCAACTAGAATGAATGTTAATGTATAACATGTTAAATATATGTTCATGCCAAGTGATTGTTGGATCAAAAGAGTATAAATGCAAGGAATGTTTAGTCAATCTACTAGCAATACACGAGGTGAGTACATGCAGTATTTTTACCCATTCTGGGGTACATGACAAGTAAGTATTTACAAGATTTCTTATAAAATCTCTTTAAGTGAAATTATTTGCAAGAGTATTATTTCTAATTTGATGACAAAGTATGATACTATATTTGAAGTTATGTTTTAAACTACACATTAAATTAGGTGAAAGTATGTTGGTCTATGTATCAATTATGTGAAAGTATATTTTGACTACAAGTTATATGTGTTTTCAAGTATGAATGACATATAGCCACAAGATGGTTAAGAAGTATGTTTTGGTTACAAACCGTATATGTTTTCGAGTATAAATGACATATAGCCATAAGATGTTGGGGAGTATGTTTTGGCATAAAGCTTAGTATGTTATAAAGACATGTTTTAAATATATGGTTTTTGTGAAACAAAAGTTATGAATTTGGCATTTAGCCATAAAGACAAGAAATGGTGAAGTTTGGCAATTAGCCACTATGCAAGTAAGCAATGTTAAAGTAAGCAGAAAATGTTTTGTTTGACTGGTAATTGTAGCAAGCAGCGTTAGTAAGGGAACTATGTTCCAACCTACCCGGGTTAGGTAAGGGGTCTACTGGGGAAAAAATCCCCATCGCGAAGTAGATTGCCTCAGCACTTCTATGGTGAGGAGTGATCCGTTCTTTCTAGCCGTAGAGACTTGGGGTATCACTTATAGTGATTAAAGCCCTAAGTATAAAAATCCAGCAAGCTTATAAAACCAGTCAAAGAAAGTAAGAAAAGATGCTATTTTTACAAAGTATGTTATGAAATGATTTTGAGAAGTAAAGAATTATAGTATGTTGTTACTATAAAGTTTTGAAAGATGTTATTTCTGTAAAGTATGTTATAAAAATGATTTTGAAAAGTAAAGAGCTTTGGTATGTTATTACTATGAAGCTTTGAAAGAGGTTTCAAGTATAAGTTTTATAAAAAGTTAGAAAAAGAAGTTAAAGGTTTGAGTCTAAAACTCATGTAACTCACGAGACATTATTGTCTTACGTATTTTATGTTTTGCCATGTATTCCAGGTTAAATGCTATACTATATTTGGATGAAGTTTAGCTTGAGTGGAGCCACATAGCTCCTAACTTGGACTCAAGGTTTAATCCTTTCTTGCTTACTATGGTTAGTATGATATGGATTTGTACACCCACTGTTTTAAGCATTTAAATTATCGGTTTTTGATAAACCGTATTTTTGATTTCATGTATTTATACCAAAAACCATAGTATTTGCAAACAGTAGAGATGAGGTGTCACATGTTGGTATCAGAGCCATAGTTTAAGCGAATTAGGATTGGCTTGTTCCACTCCTAGGCTTAAACTCATGCTATAGAAATGTTAGTTTATGAAAGTATGCTATATGATGTCTTAAATGATTAAGACATTAGACATTATTTAAAATATGTAGATATATAACACTAAGAAGTGTTAAGCTAACGTTTAAAGTGAGCAAAAAAAATCTGACCGTTAGGAAAATTATATGATATTTTCCGTAACCGTCTAAATTTATTAAAGGCTATGATTATAAAGTAGTAAGATTTCTAGTATTGATCACCATGTACTTATAATGGTGTTATATGTTAAAGGAACCAGAGCCCCATGAGACCTTGTGGTAACAACGAAATCAATGTGTATAGGTGATTATGGTAATATGGGCCCGTATTATTATAATCACAGGATATGTATTGAGACTGGTGGAATCGCAAAGGAATTATGGCACTCTGGTGGGTAAGATTTGTGAAAAGAGTAGTAAGAATAACATAGGAATTGTATGCATATGTAACAAGAACAAGAAAGATTATAAGTAATAAAACTTAATGCAGTGGATATATACCACTTAGTATGGTAAAGTAAAAAAAATAATGTGATAATTAATATTTTAGACAGATTGAAAGATATTAAAGTATATGTCAGTCGAGGCGATAGAAAGTATGAATAAGAGGAATTATGGGTATTGATTACCTATATAAGAGTTGTAAGACTCTTACATGAAGAATGAAAATTATAAGTGGAGTGTATTAATAGTACATAAATTTTGTAAAAGTAAAAGAGCAGTAAGGAAGAGGTTAATACTAATAAGTGGTGTGCTTCGGGCATAACCATTTAATTCAGAATCTCATCTAAAAGTAGTGAAAATATTAAATACATAAAGGAAGTGAGATATTGTCACAAGACGATCAGATTAAAACGACGAGAAAAGCTAGAGATAGAAGAAGGCAATGCTAAAAAGGAATGGAAGACTAATTTAAAAATTGAACAAAGAAGATGTATGAAAGTGTCCAAAGACTAAACAATTGAATAAGTCATAAGTACAGTGCTATAATGAGTAATAAAAACAAAGTAAGATACCCAAATGGGGAAAAGAATGATGAATGGCAAATTGTTAAAGACTATGGTATTTTAAGTAAATTGCATTAATGTAAAGTGATTAAATAAATATGAATCGAGAAATAAAGGTTGAATGCCTAAATAAATGTTAGGCAAGAAATTAAAGACAAAACAAATGATGATGAGATAGTGGTTGCCAGGAAGTAAATTCCGCAACCAAATGAATGAAATAAAAGAAGAAATACCAGTAATGAAATGGTATAATGATAAATGTTAATTAAAAAAAAACGTGTAAGAAAAATGACTAAAGGTCATAAACAATATGAGGAAAAGAAAAGGCGTAAATGTCTAAATAAGCAGTAGAAGAAGAATTAAAGATAATATAAGAACTATATTAAACAGACAGGAAGTTACAACTTCTGAGTGGGAATGACGGGTAAAAGTCTCCAAAGATTGTGAGAAATTGTTAGTACATAGCTAGTAACCATGAAATACAAGGAAGTGTATATATATTTATGCGTGATTATAAATACAAAAGCATGAGTAAGTTTGTGATAGACACGTATAAAGGTATAAAGGTGGTTATGAAATAGGTATTCTAATTAGAATACTATAAGTATGAAGCAAAAGAGTAAATTAATGTATTGGGCATACTGCCCCGAAATACAAAAGAACGAAAGATTGACGAGAAAATAAATAGCAGTTGTGTATCACCTGAAGATACATAAGAAGTAAGTTTTATATGAAATATATAATGTTGTAAAGATATATATAGTGTAAAGAAGTGGGGTTCAAATGAACTTATAATATGATGTGTTAGGCATATAACCTTATAACACATAACAAAGATGGTAAAAGATGTAAAAGTAAAAAAATTAATTTTTGGCATTAGTACAACAAGTAAAGAGTAATGAGTGATAATGGAAGTGGAGGATTATGTCAAGAATTTGTCATGGGACGAAAATGTTTAAAATGTTTAGTTGAATTCTTAAACCAAAAGAGAATCAAGTATATATAATATACAATTAAGAACTTGCAAGCATGTGCTAAGAAGATATTTGGGACAATGAGTTATATCTTATTGTCAAATAGAATCATATTATGACTAAAAGTATACAAAGTTGGTAAATAAATCCTTGACAGCTTTGGCTTTTACACGAGTCAAACTGAGAATAAGTGTATAAAAAAAATATCCTTGGAGTATGTATGAAGTATAATGAAATTGAGACTGTAATTATGAAATACTAGATGGAATGAACCGAAGCACCAAAGAACCCACCAGGTACAATCGGAATGCTAAGCAGTAATCAAGAGATAAAATTTATTCATAAAAGTCCAAAGTGAGACAAGAGTTGGAGAATTAATATTTATGATTAAGAAGTTAATGAATATGGGTTGTGAAGCATAAGTACACTATAAGATGATAATATTATGAAAAGTGTAATAAGTATGGAAATATGAATTATCATACACAACATGCATGAAGTCCCATAGATGATTTGAAGAAAAATAAATTTTGCATCAATCGTGGTAAACAATTTAAATATCGGGAGGAAAGAGTAAGTAGAAGATTAGGTGCTAAACTAAGCACTACTGTGAGAAATAAGAATTTGTAAAGAAGCACTAAAACATAAGTAATAACATGGGAAGGGTACACGGGGTACCTAAGAAGATAAGAAGTGTATTTATAAGAGTACTGAAAGAGAGCTTAAAAAAACGAAAAAGACATGAATATATTAGTAAGTATAATAAGTAAGTGAAACTGATATCTCGTAAACGACAAGTGAAGATGAAAGAAACACTTAAATTGCTAATATGTCAACTTCTGAAAGTGTTATAAGTAAAAGTGACATAATACATGTATTAAGGAAAGTAATACATTTAATGTACAGGACGTGAATAGGAAACACGTTAAAGTGAGACTTCATAAATTATGAATTTAAAATGGAAGTAATATGGAGTCAATAACAATGGTTATGATGTGACAGTAATATAAATATGGAATGACACCAGATATGTATTTAAAGAAAATAATACATGTAGAGTACAAATTGGAACATATAGTAAGGGATTGCGAATGTATAGAAGTTAACAAGAAGTATACAATCAGTATACAATTAGTAGTATAAAAGCCAAGAGTGGAAAAGAAGGAAGTTGACAGAAATAATAGATCAACTTCAATGGTAAAACTATACAAGCTTATAAGGTCAAATATTGTGTATTATACATAGAAAGAAAGGTAATGATGTCAAACTGTTAAAATAAAAAGCGGTACGTCGTTTTAACACTTTCAGAACGAGATATACAGATTCTCGTGAAGGATATGTTGATTCGACAGATTCTGTCCCAAACAGAAAAGTAATGGTGTGAAGTGAAACGAAAGGAAGAGAATTCATTCCTTAAAAATAGTAACCAATTGAGAGTTTCCAGTAAAGATAAAGAAAGAATAAAAGTAAACTACTTATGTAATAACGCATGAGCAAAGATATAAGAAAAGAGGAAGATAAGAATGAATAAGTTATGAAGTTATGTTTAAGTAAAATGTCCATTAAAGGAAAACATATTGTTTTCAAAGAAAGATATTATGAATTTATAAATTTGTATAAATACAAAATTCTACCAAATTGTATTTGGAAAGAAGTCTTATAAGTAAAGAATATGATTAATATAATCTCATGAAGCTTGGTAAACATATGAGAAGGATTACAAAGTAAGTTGCTATTTTTGATAAGAATATGAAAGTATGAAATCACTTTGTAAAATAAGCTTTACTAAAAGATTATATACGAATGAAATGAGGTAGAAATAGATGTAATAAGAATAAAGAGTGTGAGTACGGGTTGATAAAAGAAAGTATTTATTAGGAACCCAACTTGAGCTAAGAGTTTTTAAAGAAGTGGAAGAAGTGATCCATTAAATTAATAGTCGTGTGATGATTCCGAGGACGGAATCCCAATAAGGGGGAGGTAGTTGTAACGACCCAAAAATCTTGAATTTATATTCGAGATAACGCTTAAGGTAAATACCAAAAATTTTGAAAGGTGTAAAATAATGTAGCGGGAAAATGCAGTAAAACAATAATAAAAAGTTATAAAATAATAATTTATGTGAAGTTCGGGTTGTAATGCGTGAATAGGGAAATTTACCCAAAAAGGGCAAAATGGTCATTTGACATTCAAATGACTTCTAAATAATGAAAATATGATTTTTGGGGTTAATATGTAAAAAATAAAACTTATTGTGAGAAAATTAGGTTTTTAGTGCCATAGTGCAGAAATTAGCACTTGAGGGTTAGAAATGAAAATATGGAGGTATAAATAGGAGAAAAAATCTCCCACTCTTTAGAAGATTTCAAAACATGTGGGAGAGATCGGGAGAGCACGGGAACAGCAAGAAATTTGGAAAGTTGCAAAGATTTGAAGCGGGAATTGAAGTTACCACTTGGAATTTGGTGATTCCAAGCTTTTAAGGTAAGAGTCTCTATGAATCCATGATCAATTCTTCAAGTCTAGTTGAATGATCTTCAAGTTTAACTGCTGATTTTGTGGATGAGGATAATCCAATGAATCCATACAATTTATCTAGCTTAAGTCAACACAAGAAACGAATTTCCAACCATAAATTGTGGTTGAATTCATGGAAATGGGTTTGGAGCTCAAGAACCCTACAAATTGGGTTTAAGAGTTTGAAACTGATTTCAAATGTTTTAGTAAGTCTAAAGAGTCATAAAGAGTGCAAGAAATCAGTTCCATGCTTAAAAATTCATTAAAATGGTTTTTGGTATTAAAACGGATGCTACGGAAAAATTTCAAGTAAAAGGATGAAATTGATGATTTATGGTTTAAAATTTACAAGTAAGTTGTTATTTTAGTCCTAGAATGATTCTAAAATGATTAAGACAAGTATTAAGAACTTAAGGTAAGGAATTAGTGCATCTGTAGTTTGAAAAATCGCCAAATAAGGCAATCTGCTTTGCCTTCGAGTCGCGACCACAGCTTGGTCGAGTCGCGAGGTGGCACCAGTAGCCTTCGAGTCGCGACCACACCCTTGGTCGAGTCGCGAGGCGGCGCCAGCAGAATCATGCATTGAGTCTCCTGCCAAGTGATTTTCAATTTTGAGTTTTGGTCCAAAACTTGTCCGTTTGAGCCCAAATTTTAAACATAGGTCTATTATGGCCTAAAACTTCATGGAAAATTGTCGGAACCAAAATACAACCCTCCGAGGGTACTGTAGTAAAATACGATTTAACTAAAGTTGGTCATTTAAAAGCTATAGATTTGTTGTGACCTATATTGCTAAAGTAAGGACTCTAAGGAGTTATAATATAGAGTCAACTAGAATGAATGTTAATGTATAACATGTTAAATATAGGTTCATGCCAAGTGATTGTTGGATCAAAAGAGTATAAATGCAAGGAATGTTTAGTCAATCTACTAGCAATACACGAGGTGAGTACATGCAGTATTTTTACCCATTCTGGGGTACATGGCAAGTAAGTATTTACATGATTTCTTATAAAATCTCTTTAAGTGAAATTATTTGCAAGAGTATTATTTCTAATTTGATGACAAAGTATGATACTATATTTGAAGTTATGTTTTAAACTACACATTAAATTAAATGAAAGTATGTTGGTTTATGTATCAATTATGTGAAAGTATATTTTGACTACAAGTTATATGTGTTTTCAAGTATGAATGGCATATAGCCACTAGATGGTTAAGAAGTATGTTTTGGTTACAAACCGTATATGTTTTCAAGTATAAATGGCATATAGCCATAAAATGTTGGGGAGTATGTTTTGGCATAAAGCTTAGTATGTTATAAAGACATGTTTTAAATATATGGTTTTTGTGAAACAAAAGTTATGAATTTGGCATTTAGGCATAAAGACAAGAAATGGTGAAGTTTGGCAATTAGCTACTATGCAAGTAAGTAATGTTAAAGTAAGCAGAAAATGTTTTGTATGACTGGTAATTGTAGCAAGCAGCGTTAGTAAGGGAACTATGTTCCAACCTACCCGGGTTAGGTAAGGGGTCTACTGGGGAAAAAATCCCCATTGCGAAGTAGATTGCCTCAGCACTTCTATGGTGAGGATTGATCCATTCTTTCTAGCCGTAAAGACTTGGGGTATCACTTATAGTGATTAAAGCCCTAAGTATAAAAATCCAACAAGCTTATAAAACCAGTCAAAGAAAGTAAGAAAAGATGCTATTTCTACAAAGTATGTTATGAAATGATTTTGAGAAGTAAAGAATTATAGTATGTTGTTACTATAAAGTTTTGAAAGATATTATTTCTGTAAAGTATGTTATAAAAATGATTTTGAAAAGTAAAGAGCTTTGGTATGTTATTACTATGAAGCTTTGAAAGATGTTTCAAGTATAAGTTTTATAAAAAGTTGGAAAAAGAAGTTAAAGGTTTGAGTCTATACTATATTTGGATGCTATACTATATTTGGATGAAGTTTAGCTGGAGTGGAGCCACATAGCTCCTAACTTGGTCTCAAGGTTTAATCCTTTCTTGCTTACTATGGTTAGTATGATATGGATTTGTACACCCACTGTTTTAAGCATTTAAATTATCAGTTTTTGATAAACCGTATTTTTGATTTCATGTATTTATACCAAAAATCATATTATTTGCAAACAGTAGAGATGGGGTGTCACAGCGGAGCTACATAAGTGAGTGTGGGGTGTTTGGACCTCACTTGGGTGTGAATTCCACCATGTTATATATATATATATATATATATATATATATATATATATATATATATATATATATATATATATATATATATATATATATATATATATATATATATATCCTCTCCTAATAAATAAGTAACTAAAAGCCACATGTCATTTCCTCCTTGATTTTGCCACATGTCATTTTCTGGTATTTTTTATTTTCTTAAAAAAAAGAAAAAACAAAACGGTTACACATTTCACTCCTTAATTCTCTCTTCCCTTAACCTGTTTAATCCGACTCCATGATTCTCTCTTCGGTTACCACTAACGATTTGATTAGACCATGGAACGATGAATCTCATCAAATTGGCAAAAAGGGTCGCTTTTTTCACTCTCATTCTCGGTTTCAATCTGTTTTCTCACAGTCAAAGTTTTCATAATTATCGTTGAATGTTCAAGTTGATATTATGTTCTTCTTTATTTTCTTTAATAAACAAAAAGGTGTAATTCTATCGGTTTTGATTTAGAAATTGTTAATCGAGGTCCTTGCTAAACACAGGAGTATCGGAAATCAAAGTGGTTCGCCATGAAGATTTGAACAAGAAGATTCTTGTAGCACTCATTGTCGCTTCAACTCTTCTTGCTGCAATTTTGCTGTTCTTATCATGTTTCTGGATCTACAGGTTAAAAATCTCAAAAACCTCCAATACCCAGAAAGCCCAACAAAGTCAAGGTATCTTTTTTTTTTCTTTCTTTTTTTTTCCCTTTACGAAAGGGTGTTTGAATGTGCTTTTTGATTTTATAATAATGGGGTTTTAACGGTATATCCTTAATTATAGTCTTATCATTTCATACATCATAATTGTATATTCAAAATTGATTATTAAATTTTAACCCAATAATTATAAGTCAACCGAGACTAGAAACTTGTTATTGACATGATTACTTTCAAAAAGCACATCAACTATCCCTAACATTATGAACACCTTTATCTTGATCAACTTTCGTTCCACGTACTCATAGATGCTTCAAAAGGGCTATCACTGGGTCCAATTTTGGACAAATTTAACCCTTTGAGGATAGCTGGTAAAAATGGGTCGGTGACTGTTACGAATGGTTAGTTTCTGCAACAAATAATTTTCATGAAGACAACATTATAGGCCATGGTGCATTTGGCAGTGTGTATAAAGCTTGTTTCAATGATCATTTCCTTGCAGCTGTTAAAAGAATCCATGGCGGCGGACCAGATGCACAAAGAGGGTTTGAGGTAACTTTTTCTAGGCTTTTCTTGGGAAAACGGGATTTCTTTTGAGTATTAAGGTTTAAGTTTGGTTTTCTATGATTGCTGTGACGAGCTTTTTCTTTGTGCCCACCGTCAACCGACATATAGTTCTTCATTTTCAAGAACTGGTTAAAGCTTTTGCATTTTCCTCATACGTCGGGTAAGTTGTTCGAAACATTCCTCAAAAGATAGTTTTCTAGAATCAGTAGGCAGATTGATACTAAATTTCATGAGCTGTTTTCTTGTCTTGCATAAATTTTTGAGTGTTTGCTTTGCTTTTATGTTCCTTGATAGCTTCGAAAGAAAACAGATGATGTGCACTCAGAAAAGGATTTTATTATTATTATTATTATTATTATTATTATTATTATTATTATTTATTTATTTATTTATTTATTTATTTATTTATTTTATCATTGGTGGTAATAGATGTTGTCTGCAATTACATGTTGGGGGCAACAATCATGTGCTCTTTATCTCAGGTTCCATCTCTATTTTAGTTATTCTTAATGACCCCTCAAGTACACACAGTTTAGTTTTCAAACACTTTAATATTTTTGAACTTGTCTCTTATATCTCATTATGATCACCATGATGTTTTCATGCAGTATTAGGTATACTCGCTTCACCCAGACTATCTATATTTCCGAAAAAAGGAATCGGGAAAAACTTCAAGCTTGGTGTTGTTTTATGCCATATTGATGTTGTAAGATCTAGATCCCTTTAGTTGAATATTTGATTTAAGTATGTAGTTGAAAAAATGTAAATCTAAAGTGACATTTATATGCTTTGCCACCTCACTTTTGTTTCTTTTATGTTCTAGGAGGATATTGCCAAGCCATTGTTGGAAGTCACAATAACGCCCTGCTTCAGACTGTACCCTTTTGTGTGGTTAGAGGTATCTTTCTTTTTTTAGAATATATTCACCTTAATTTATATAGCATCCATGCTTTATTGTTCATTATGATCTTATTTATCTGTAAAAGAATCCAGTTTTCATTAGAGAAAAATTTGTATATTTGTTTCAGCTTGGAAGAATGTGGTCGATACCTAGAGACAATAAAAGTTTATGAAAATAAACCTGCAGACATCATTCAAAGCTAAATGGATACAGACTATTTATCACGGGAAGCATTTAGTAACTCCCAACCTTGGAAGTCTATTGAAAGCAAAATTGAAAACTTCGATAAACCGTAGAAATTTGATTAAGGTAAAACATCGGTACAGAATTACATCAAGCTCTTCAAAATTAAGATGGCGTTGTTCTCTAAACAACTATTTTGTCTTGATTTTGACAGTTAGGTTATTTGTTTATACATGCTTTGTAGACTTCCGGGTCAAATAGGTGTTTTGTGATCGTAAAATCATATTTACTTAGAATTTAAGGAAAAATATATAATGAAAAGTGATATAAATAATGCTGTGTAAAATAGAGTTTAACTATCTGAGTCTTTCATCTTTGGCTTACTCACATAAATCTGACCGAATATGATCTTATAGATGGTCTGCAAGTTAATAAAGATGAATACATCTGACGCAGAACAATGAATGTATGCATTATTCCATTCAGGCAAAGAGCAATTCCTTGAAAGTGAACATTATTTTGATACTTCAATGTTTGGGTTTTGTTCTGAATGGAATTTGAAAACATCCATTCAGAAGTACAAATTTCCCCAGTAGCTCCACAATAATTTAATTGAATTCATATTAGTTTTGTGAAATTTACTCAAATACCCCTAAATTCTTGCAAGGTATCTCCACATTTCAAGAATTCAGATTAGATTTATGAAAAAGTATCATATATAAAACATCTTTATAACATAAATTTACAATTTTAATCCTAGGAAGTATTTCATACTACTAAGCTCACCTATCTAATTGTATTTGATTTTGTGATGGGCATCAAAGATTAAGAGTTATGAGTAACTTATTTTCAAAGGCTTACAAGTGTTATATATAAAATCTCCTTGTAACTAGAAGTATCATACTGATCAGATACAACTTTTGATAGATAGAAGTTGACTCCTCTAGCATTGGGGGGTAAAATGGATTGCCTTTTTACATAACCATTGGGTTGTTATGCCTTATATGGCTACAGGTTCATGTCTTCACATAATGAATACTCTTTTCCAGAAGGTTTTGAAGAGATGGTTATTGCCACATTGCTAAAAGAAGTTCTTAAAGCATTGGTTTATCTTCATGCACGTGGACATATTCACAGAGATGTCAAGGTATATCATATAAAGTTATCAAATTTCACACTTGAATTTAGGACGACAAACACACAAATAATACGATTGATTAATACATGTTTGGTCAAAGGCCAATAATACGATTGTTATGATATTGTTTTCATGGGTGTGGACTTCTATTGAAATTCTCAGTATTGGTTTTTGCAATTTTAACCTGATGATTGTAGTATTGTGCTGCAATGTTTCATTCTATTTTTGGCTGGTCTTGATGAACAAATTGTTTAGCAAAAAATAACGGAAGTAAAGTATATATCCAACAATTTCGACATATCCTGTCGAAGATTCCAAATGTAAAATTATCAATGTTTAGATCTTATTATTTAACAATTCTTTTGTAAAATCCCGTGTAATACACGGGTCTTACAACTAGTGTATATATATATATATATATATATATATATATATATATATATATATATATATATATATATATATATATATATATATATATATATATATATATATATATATATATATATATATATATATATAGTGCATTCCCCCGGGTTCACATAGATACTGCGAGAAGTCTCATTCTGAGCCAAGGATGAATCCTTGAACAATTGTGGTGAGAGTTTAGAACTCCGTGACCCACATGATTTGCAGTCAAAGATCGTATCGAGAAGCGCATGCTCAAGAAGTGAAGTTCGAGAATTTTGACACGAATATTTTGCTCCCGAAGAAGGCGAAGCTTAATTCCATGTAACAAGCTACTTGAATGCCTCCTCAGTCAGTTTGCTGCTACATTTACTACTTCATGTGATCTAGAGTAAAGATGTTGAATTGCACTCCATGCTCAAGTCAAAGTCAAATCAGAAGCTGGATGTGCTGATTTAAGAACTATGCTGAAGCCCGTACCTAATGCGCGTTCAAAGTCAACTCTAAAGACAGTCCAATGCCAAAGCTGAAGTTGTATTTGCATCGTGCTGAATGTTTTTAACATCTTCTGCTGTTCCTTGGTTAAGGGGGAGATTGATTGTTAGATTTCGTCTGTAGTGCACAATCGAAGCCAAGATCAATACAGAGCTTGAAGACAAATGAAAACATTAAACCAAGGGGAGATTGTTGGGTCATAATTTATTTTGGTTTAATCTTTGCATTTTGGGCTTAAAAGAATATTTATTTCGGGCTTAAAATAGAAAATATAGGCTAAATTGGTTTTTCGATTAGGGACCGAATAACCCTTGGTTGTTCGGTTTTAATGGACCGAAGTCCTCTTTGTTGTTCGGTTGGGCTTGTTTAGATGGGCTTAGGGTTTAGCTAGGTTTAGGTGTAGAGTATTTAAGGGAATTATAGCCTCATTTGTGAGGTTGGTTGTCCTATAAGTGTGTGCTAATTAGAGAGAGAAAGAGAATGTTCTTGGCAACCAAGGAATCTTATGTACTACTCTTTGGATTAATCAAAGAGTGCATTGAAGGTTATAATCTCCTTTTTCTTATTGTGATTTGATTGATACCTTTTGTGTGTAGATCTAGGATTTGTGGAACTACAGCTTTAAAGATCCATCTAAGCAAATTCTCAAGTTTCCGAACTTGTCCATTATTTCGCATTTACCACTCAAGTTTTCAGACTTGTCCAGTAGTTCTGAAACCATTCCTATTTCCGAACTCACTCTCTTTTTTCGCAGTTTTACTTAGATTTCGGTTCCATGAATTGGTATCAGAGCCTGTGTAGCTGTTTGCAAGGTCCATAGTGATCAGTTAGCTTAAGCTAGCTTGAGCAACAACCTTTGGATCCTCTACAAACTGTGTATGCTGCAAAGCTCACGTTCTTAAACTTTCGTTTTTCAAACAGTTCAAAAACTCTCTTTCAACCATGAAAATGAATTACTCTCTAAATGTCGCCAACAGTGTTGGGAGCTCTAACCGAGCCCCAATACTTGTTCCAACAGAATATAATGGTTGGGCAACACGAATGAGAAACTATCTAAGAAGGGAAGGGAAGGATATTTGGAGATCCATTGAGGAGGGACCTCTTGTTCCCATGATCAGATTGCCTTCATTGAAATATCTTGTGCCATTCCCGCTGAACTTTTTGACCTTATTTAGAATTGTAACACTGCCCCAGAAATATGGGTTTTGTTACAAAATATGTTTCAAGGAACTGAAGAGGGGAAGGACAAGATCCTGATCGCAAGCCTTAGCGAATATAATCAGTTTTTCGCTTTTCCTGGAGAGTCCTTAAATGCAGCCTTCACCCGTTTCTCTCTCATTGTGACTCGACTCCTGGGTGCAGGAGTAGCATGAACCAATCATGAAATCAACATTCGATTTCTTGAAGGTTTAGGGAAGGAATGTATGATGGTCAAGATGATACTTCAGGACTCTGGTAAGCTGAAGACGTTTAACATGTACCGGCTTTACAATAATCTTTTAGGTCAGGAGAATGAGTGAAGAGCAACCAGTCTCAGATGGGAGGACCTCTGGCCTTGGTGGCTGAGCGCAATCTGCCAATGTTGGGTAATTCACCTCAGCAACTTGTACAATATTAACAAGCTGCTCAAAACCTGACTTACCTTCTGCCCACCAACCACTAGACTCAACAACATGAGATTAGTCAGATTTCCTATCAACCTAATCGTGTCCCATCCTACCATCCATCAGCTTCAGAGATTTCCTACCCTTCCAACTGTCAAGTACCTCAGATCCAGTATCAACCTACTGCTTCAAAGCAATCCATCAATGCTCGTACCTTGGCTCTTCCTGCTCCATCCGAATCTGCCCATTCGGAGTACGATGACAAGGAGGAGGCAGCATATCAATAGGAGATCGCCTTGATAAGCCAAAAATTCAATCGGATACCATCTTATAACAGTCCAAAGAAACATTTTCGACAAACTAACCAACGTACATGTTATCGATCCAGAAATCAAAATCACAACTATCAGAGAAATCAGCATCAATCAACCCAGAATCAACATCATTCGAATACCGAGGAACAGCGCACTGAAAAACCCAAAAATGCTCCAGCACCGGCTGCTAGTTCAAATGATTTCCGATCACCTGATAAAAGTGGAACGGAAGTGATAAAATGTCACAACTGTGGTGGGTTGTGGCATTATGCAGCCGACTGTAGTGCCCCTCGGAACTTTCACAAGGAGAAAGATGATGAAATGGTTAAGGAATTTGTAGCAACCTCAAGAAATGTTGAAGTTTGGTCTTCTAGAGATGAAGACGAAGAAACCAATGAGAACAAGCGCAAACGAGGAAAAGCTGTAGGTGAATGTATGATCGTCCAAGGAACCACTGAAATTCCAATCCCCGGACTGTGGAACGTCAAGCATGTTAATGACATCAAATGTGCCACTTCGACTCCAAGAAACTATGCATTCATGGTAAATCACAAAACTGGCAAAGAAGTCAGTATCATTGAACAGGTACACAATATGCTTCATACTAATAATATCTACTATGTTAACTTAGAACCTTGTTTGGAAAAGATATCTAACACTTGTGCAGATGCATTAGTGGCATACCAAAGAGTTCTGGACGAAAGGGATGATGATTTTGATGAGGTGTTGAAGCTCAGAAGTAGACTAAAGGATCAAAAACTTTTGTGTGATAAACTAGACGATGATTTAAAAATAGAAAAAACATCTAGGATTACCACTGAAAATGTAAATCAGCTTTTGATATCGCAACGGGAGTTAGCCCGAAGTGATAATGTACGTCTTAATCAGTTAATTGACCAGTTGTATCATGCAACTGAAGTTTTTAAATCTCCTGGTAACACAAACTCTTCCGAAAATACATTCGACTGGGGATGGGCTCGAAAAGGGTAAAATAAAAATTATCCTGTGTACAACAAAGAAAGTCCATTTTTTAGATATCCCTCAAATGAAAACAATGATAATATCGATGTTGACTTTACACAAACCAAAACTCCACTGACTGATTCGAAAGTCGCTACTTCGGAATCATCAGGAGGGGCAAAAATCCCATTTTCATATTTTTCGGATACTGCAAGTCACAATGTTGACACTGCTGCAAGCAGTAAACTTTCAACATCTTCGGTCCCATTCGTGCCAAGACACTTGACTTTGGTCCCCAATGATATTCCATCAACTTCTATTCAACATTTCTTCATCGCAAACTTAAAAGGCAACTGTGTTGCTGAAGAATTTAACCGATGTCAAACTAACATGGAGGAAAATTCTAAGGAAGAAGAAATTGATGAAGAAATTGAAATGGAAAAATGTTCGAACAAGCAAATTATCATCCGGACTAACTTCAACAAAATCACAGTTAAAAGTCCCACTACTGTCAATGCACCGAGTATGACTGCTGAATCATCCGGTTCAGACACCAAGACATATGTTGATGCATTATAGCAAAATCTTCCAAAACCTCTGAACTCAGACAAAATCATTTTTATCGGAAAACTTAAAATTAGTCAAGAAGAGTCAAATACATTAAATGATTCTTTATTTGACTCTTCTTCACCCAGAGAAAATTTTAAGAAAGGAAAGGGACTGAACTTAACTAAAAACAGGGTAAAACCAAATCTCAATCGAAAAGACATTTGATCACCCAGGTCCCATGCGAGAGTAGAAGAAAAAAATTATTTTTATCAGAACAAATCAAAACACACCTGATCAACCATCATTAAACCTGTCATCCCCAAACAAACTCGGAACCCAGTAACTTCGGTCTCAAACAAGTACATTCACAAGGGTTTGCTTCTGACACCGAACACTAAGTTTATTCACTATCATCAAACTACAAATTGCTTAGATTATTATTCAGAGTTTCCCAAAATTGCCTACGTTGCGAAAATAACAAAGTCAGTTATCCCATCAAAACATGATGTTGAGTCCAGCAAACCCAGTTCATCAGATTCAAAGTTTTTCAATTTTTCCAACACACCAAAGAGAAACATTCAACAACAAAATACTTTCAAATCTAGAAATAACAATTTTCAAAAGAATGTTTCAGTATATCAAAAAGTTGAAAAATCAAATATTTCTCAGAGGCAGACAGCTCCGAAAATACTAAAACGGGAACAAACAATTATTTGTTGTCACTGTTGTAAGAATGTTTCAAAATCATCTTGTGTAACTCCCTCCGTCAACACTAAACCAAAGAAATTCCACAATCAAAACAAACAACACTTTCAAAAATTCCCCAAAAGGACTGTTCAAAAATGGATTGTAAAAATTCCAACTTCTGATTTAAAGCCTTCCGACTCAACTACTCATGTTTCAGAAGTTGAAACTTCTTCAAATAAGACTACCAAGAAACAGTCTACATCTCCCAAGTCTGGAAATACTAATGGACCCAAACAAGTTTTGGTGCCCAAACTAACTGTTTAATTTTCAGGCATTCGGTGCGAAGGAACAGGATGATGAATGGCTTATTGACAGTGCCTGCTCAATGCACATGACCGAGAGATTGGAATTTTTGAGAGATTATCGTGAAGTCAACAACGGAGGATACGTCACGTTCGGAAATGATCAAAGGATATGGGGTCCTCACCAACGGAAATTTCACTATACAGAGAGTTGCCTATGTCCTCGGTCTCAAACATAATCTTGTGAGTGTTGGGCAACTTGTATGTACTGGTCTCCGGGTGGAGTTCGATGACGAATTTAGCTGCATCATGACCAAAACCCGAGACAGATGTTTAGTGAGATCTCCGAGGCATCTTAACATGTTTCTTCTTGACATTTCTCTCTTTCTGGGAAAACCTCGACTTTGTCTACTTCCAAAGGCTCATTCCGAAATTAGCTGGTTATGACACCGAAACTTAGCTCATCTAAATTTTCGGTACATGAATCAATTAGTTACAGGAGAGATGGTCCGAGGAATCCCTCTTCTAAAGTTTGATAACGAAAATCTGTACGCTGCATGCGCACTAGGAAAGCAGAAGAAGAAGCCTCATAAATCCATCACACATTCAAGCATCTCTCATCCTTTGGAACTCCTCCATATCGACCTTTGTGGTCCATCAGCCGTTACAAGTCTGAATCACAAGAAATATATTTTGGTGATTGTGGATGATTTCACCCGCTTCACCTGGTATTTTTCTTGAGATTAAAGTTCGACACTTTCTTGGAGCTCCGAAATTTCATCGTATCAATTCAGCTCAAAGTGCAACTGCCAGTCAGAAGAATCCGAAGTGATAATGGAACTGAATTCAACAACCGGCAAATAGAATAATTTATTACCTCCAAGGGAATTGAACATAACTTCTCAGCTCCTTACACACCTCAACAAAATTATGTAGTGGAAAGAAGAAATCAGACTCTAGTTGAAGCATCAAGATCAATGTTGAACTTTGCCAATCTTCCATTGGCCATCTAGGCAGAAGCTATATCTACAGCATGCTTTGTACATAACCGATCAATCATAAATAAGCGACTTTTGATGACACCCTATGAAGTGTTAAATTAGAGAAAACCCAATGTTAAATTTTTTCGTATTTTCTGGTGTCGTTGCTTCATCAAAAACAACAAAGATCACTTGGGAAAATTTGTGCCCAAAAGTGATGAAGCAATATTCATGGGTTATTCATCTAAATCTGTTGCTTACCGTGTGCTGAATAGGAGAACGCGGGTTATTGAAGAGAGCTTTGACATAGAATTTGATGACCAATACATCTAGAGAAAACTAGCACAATGCATTTTATATGTCATGGAGGCTGACATTCCGAAAGGCCATCAACCCATCCAAACAATCGAAGTTGACTATGATCTTCTCTTCGACCCTCGAGAGACAGAAACTCATGCTGAAATCATTTGCTCTCTTGAAGCCATTCAGCCGATCACAACAGCTTCAGCTCCATCACCTTCTACATCTTCCGAACCTACTGTTCCAACAGATGAGGTTAGAATTTCAAATATTAATGTTGTATTTGAGGGGGAGCCTTTGCTCCCTTCACGTGTTCAACAGTTTTAGGGGGAGCCTTCGATCCCATCACATATCCAGGGGGAGCTTCCGCTCCCAACTCATGTTGATGGAATCCCACAATCTGAGGGGGACCATCACAATTCCGGAGATGAAAGGAACAACTCCTCAGCAGATGCATCCAATGATACACCAATCTTCACGTTTGAAGACGATGAATAAATCTCTGCTGAAGAATTACATATCCAAGATGTCACTCCTGAAAATACGGAATTTGGACAGGACATGATACCACCTGAATCAGATGTAGCCCTCATTCCGAGACTCCATAAGTGGACTCGGAACCATCCTCAGAATCAAATTATCGGAAATCCTTCTTCCGAGGTACAAACTCGATCTAAAAAGTCCATCCAGAATGAATGTCAATTTGCTGCTTATATTAGCAAATTTGAACCGAAAACCATTGTCGATGCTCTGGATGATGATGACTCGATCAAGGCTATGCAAGAAGAATTGGAAGAATTCAAGAGGAATAAGGTTTGGTATCTTGTGCCACAACCAGCCAATCAAACTGTTGTTGGCACAAGATGGGTTTTCCAAAACAAACTAGATGATATGGGTAGTGTGGTCCGAAACAAAGCCATGGTTGTAGCAAAAGGTTATAGTCAGATAGAAGGGATTGATTATGATGAGACATATGCAGCAGTGGTAAGGTTAGAAGCAATCTGAATCTTCTTAGCCTATGTTGCTCACAAAAATATTATTATTCATCAAATGGTTGTGAAGAGTGTATTTCTGCAAGGTGATCTACATGAGGTTGTCTATCTTCAGCAACCTCCAGGCTTTGAAGATCTATCTCGACCTAATCATGTCTATCGATTGAACAAAGCTGTGTATGGTCCAAAACAGTCTCCAAGGGCTTGGTATGAGACTCTGTCAAATTTCTTGGTAAAATTTGGCTATAGAAGAGGAACCATTGATCCCACATTCTTTGTTCGATCACATCAGAAACACATTATGATCGTACAAGTTTATGTGGATGATATCATTTTCAGGTGAACGGATCAAGCAATGGTTGATGAATTTGCTAGGGTTATGACTGACAAATTTCACATGAGTTTGAATAGGGAAATTAATTTTTTTCTTAGGTTTTCAGATTAAACAAACTAACAGAGGAATATTCATTCATCAGGAGAAATATACAAATGAATTACTGAAGAAATTTTCTCTTGAGAATTCTTCTACCTCGAATGTCAACCAATCACAAAATTTCTACTGATCCTGAAGGAGAACCAATAGACCACAAAATTTACATAGGAATGATAGGTTCTCTTCTCTACTTGACAGAAAGTAGACCAGATATCATGTTTGCCACGTGTATTTGTACGAGAAATCAAGCAGCTCCGAAGTTATCTCATCTGACTACGGTGAAACAAATTTTCAAATATCTCAAAGGCACTAAAGCGATGGGTCTCTGCTACCCAGTCAGAGACAATTTTAAGCTTCAAGCATTCACCGATGCAGATCATGCAGGATGCAAATTGGACAGGAAAAGTACTTCAGGAGGTTGTCAATTCTTGGGTGGAAGACTTGTGAGTTGTCTTCAAAGAAGCAAAATTGTGTTGCGTTATCTTCGGCAAAAGCAGAATATGTTGCTGCTTCCACTTGCTGCTCACAAGTCCTCTGGATGAAAACCCAACTCCTGGACTATGGATATCGATTTATTCAGGTACCGATTTACTATGATTCCAAAAAGTACTATTGCGATTTCCCACAACCTAATTCAACATTGAATGATCAAGCATATTGACATTCGGTACCACTTCATTAAGGATCAGATCCTACAAGGTAACATTGAAACTTATTTCATTCGTACTGAAGAACAAGTGGCTGATGTTTTCACACAATCATTAGATACAACTAAATTTCATAATTTCCTAGATATGCTAGGCATGTTGAATCCTGATCCAGATTTCTTCAGAGACTAAATTTTAAACCGATATCATGCCTACTTATTTTTCAGTCGAAATATCGAAAGTTCAAGAACACATTTATTTTATGATCACCATCGCTTATTTTAACTTCGGAAACCCCCCCCCCCCATTCTCTTCTTCGGAACTACAAATTTTCTGAGAAATTTCTTTACCATATCTGTTTCGGACTTACGACCCTCCTCAGTTACAAAATCTGAACTTCTGAATTTTTTTATTATTATAAAATAATTTTTGAAACTTCACATTTTCTGAGAAACCTCGTTTCAATCCTGAACTTCTAAACTTTTTAACTTCTGAGGAGCCTCGTTTAAAACTGAACTTCTGAAATTTTTAACTTCTGAGGAGCCTCGTTTAAAACTGAACTTCTGAACTTTTTAACTTCTGAGGAGCCTCGTTTAAAACTGAACTTCTGAACTTTTTAACTTCTGAAGAGCCTCGTTTCACAAAATATCTTCTGAATTTTTAAACTCCTGGGGAACCTCGTTTCAAACTGAACATCTGAACTTTTTAAACTTCTGAGGAACCTCGTTTAAAACCCAACTTCTGATCATCAATTTTTTGAACCTTTCGGAACATCCCTTTTTCATATTATGTTCTGTACTATTCTGACTTTCAGAACATTATCATTTCGGTACGTTCATTCTCTAAATCATGCAGCATTTATGGTACACACTCTTTTTTCTCCCAAATTTCTGTACTTCTTATCTTCCGAAATCAGAAAAAGAACAATTAAATGAAGGAATGTGAATTAAATTTTGTTATATTTAATTTCCAGTAATTAGAATTTAATATTATAATGTTTCGATAACTGTGTGCAACGTGCCATGTTCTGACTGGGCCATTTTGTTTAATCATTCCTTGGCATTAAATGCCAAGCGAACACTTTTTCTGACATGATGTGTCGAGTCTTTTCAATTCCTTTTGACGGTTTTTCACCAAATTCGAAAACCCCTTTTAAAACCGTTCCACCTTTCTTTTTCTTCTTCTCCACCACTCATCATCTTCAACCTCTCTTCAAAATCTTCCATCTCTTTCTCTCGATCTTCACATACCAGATTTCTGCACATCGTCGCCGTCACGATTCGACTGCGTCACTTCTAGGGTTTTTCTGACTAAACCCTCCGGTGAACCATCATCTGCTACAGATACTACGCTTCTTCTTCTTCTTCACAATCCTTTTCTATTCATCTTCCTCGACTAAGGTAACCTCTCATGAACTTATAACTTTCTATAGTCTTCAAATATACTCTATAGTCGTGCTCTTGAATGTTCGTCACACTCCCCTGAACACTTTGGTGTTCTTGATGTTAATAGTAAAAATAGGTCAACATATTTTCTGAAATGACTCTGTTGTCTCAAGAATGATTGAGTTTAGACTATTAAAGCCTTAGCAACTCAGGAACAACTTTTTCCACGTCTATAATTGTTCTTCATTGTTCTTGTTGAATGACTGAACTTTTTAATATATTTTGTCTCTTGATGTTCTTAATTCAGTGTTAAAATGGCGACTTCCTCCAAAAGCGGTGGTCCCATCGGTGAAGGAAATGTTGCTATTGCTCGTTGCAACTTTCCAGCCCCAGTGACCCTACACAGTTCAAAGACTATCTACAGGTCGTGATCCATGTTTTAAACAGACATCCTTTATTACGAGCCTTCTTCGACCCTCCTCCTGCCATATCAGTCCCACCTCTCGAGACAACTATTCGCACAGCAAAGAAACAAGACAACCAGGTCATCATCACTCTGGAAAATGGTAAAGAAGTTCCCGTGGATAGAAAAGCCTTTGGAGCAGCCTTACACCTCAGAATCCGTCAAGAACAATTTAAGGAACCAACTCAATCGTAGCTCTACACCATGTTGTATCAAATGGGATACAAATACATTCTTGACAATCTCTCTTCTCTCAAAAAGACCAGTTTATCCCCCCTTTGGCAATGTATCATGCATTACTGTGTTCGCAGCTTGACAGGAAAATCAGGCAGGCCAGACCAAATGAGCAAACGCATACTTGAGCTATTATGGAGTCTGTACACAGGCAGACCCGTTTACTATGTTGGAATACTTTTCGAGGATTTCTTGTCTTATGTCACCGTATCCCAAAAGGCCCCCAGGCGATTACACTCAGTTCGGTATTGGGCCATGTGCATTCACTTATTATATGGAATAATCAATGTTCCGATTCCAGCAGCTGATGATGACAAATTACTGGAGATGCTTCCTAACTCACCATACACACCAAAAACCGATTCCATTTTTGGTCCTATTAGGAGACTTCCGGAAGCATTCTACAGTCTCGGTGACCCTACAAACGAAATTCTTATCAAACATCTGTCAGACACTGTAAACTCTACGCCTTACCCTCCTGAACTTTTGTTACATGAACTTGCACCCAAACGAAATTCTTATCAAACATCTGTCAGACACTCTAAACTCTCCTGTTAAAAGAACAAGAGCCAAACCACAAAAGAAAACCAAGGCACGTGTCTTTCCTTCTACATATTCACTTTACCTCTGGGATTGATTAAAAATAATAGGTCTTTCTATATGATAATCCTGATGATCACATCTGTATCCTATGAGAAAATCATTTTCGAAACACTCATTTTCTGAACACTTATTTTTGAACACCCATTTTCTGAACACTTATTGTTGAACACTCATTTTCTAAACACTCATTTTCGGAACACTCATGTTCGGAATGATCATCTTCGACAGCATCACTTTTTGAACAACTCAATGCTTCCCTTTACTTATGTGCATATAAGTCACAACAGAATACCCTGTTATCAACTCATTGATCATTGTCATTGGTATTCTGGAAATCCTAACATCTATTCAGTAATGCTAGGTCTAATTGTTTAAACCTTTGTGTCAAAACAATTTGAGTAACAAAAATCACTGATTTTTGGGAATCCAAAATAAGCTTTTGGTCATGAATTTTGGTATCTTTGTGATAAGCTGAATTCTGTTTTCCCTAATCAAATTTACTATCGGTATGTGTTACCTCTGTTTTTAAAAATTCCTGATTTCCGAAAACCTTTCAGATTTTTACTGACTGGGAGCTTAATGACTCCGAGAAAGAAAGAGAAAATTTTAAAATGATCAAAAAGGAAAAATCTCCCGAAAAACAGAACAGGGAAAAAGAACCAAAAGATGACGAAAAATCGAAGAGGCACAACAATTCAGAACACCAACTCTAGGTACTATTCATGAGGTGCGTTTTCGAACGGTCGTTGGTGACCAGAAGCGTATAGTGGTTCAGATGGAGCAAAGGTTCATGTTGAATAATGTTTTTATGTTTTTATGTGACCATCACTGAAATAAGTCGAAATGTTTTTATTAACAGTTTATTTCAGATTGCATAAATTCGAGATCAACCAAACCGGAGAAAGTAACGCTTCAAACCAAAGAGCAAAATACAAAATATCACACTGCTACAGCAATCACGACGCGACAGGCATAGTGGTCGCGACGTGAAGAAGAAACAAAGACAGAAGACCAAAAATGCCCAGCGATCGCGACGCGACGGCCTTCCTGGTCGCGACGCGAAGAGCTTGAACGCGAAGCTCCAACGTGACACCACCAACCTTCTCATCGCGAGACTACTAACCCAATCCTTCGCGACGCGACCAAAAGCAACGCGACCAAAAGGAAGCGCGACGAAAAGCTCGACATACCAGCGAAGACGCACTGACCCGACAAAAAGCGCACCGACCACCAGCTATTGACCTTCGCGACGCGACGGACCATATGGTCGCGACGCGAGCCCTGTTCAACAGCAACTATAAATTGAAGCTCACCTCTTGCCATTCTTTACCACACATACAACATATCCTTACTATCCTCAAGCATACTCACGACCAGAAGACTCTAAATTCTATAATCTCTGCATTTGGCAACGAAGATCAAACCGAAAAAAAACCGCAAGATACAAAACCTCCACCCGACACCAAACCTCAAACCTCCAAACAACCCTTACCCGACACCAAAAACCCATTTCACCAAACACCAAAAACTACCAAACCTCATCCTACCGTAAAGAACGAGAATCGACGCTTCAAAGAAAACGCCATCTTCCTCAGCTATCGATAAGTTCTTTTGAAATTATTTGTGTCATTATTGATTTATTCAAACTGTTATAAATCAACTGTACCAAATATCCAATACATCCGAATTGAACCTTGACAACGAAAACATATGTGGACTGTATTTAACCGAGACATCTAACTTCTAACTTCTAACTTTTTTACTTATTGTAAAAACACGTTATCGTTGATAATGGCGTTTATTACATTTAACATCTAATTCCTAACTTCTAACTTCTAACTTCTAACTTTTAACTTTTAACCTTTTTATTTGTTGTAAAAACACGTTATCGTTGATAATGGCGTTTATTACATCTAACTTCTAACTTCTAACTTTTACTTTATTTACCGCTTTCTGTCTATTTAAATACTGTCTAGTTTAGTTTTACCGCTTTATCTTATTCCGCAATTTCTTTATTCCGCATATATAATACATATCTGTCACACGGTAATAGGCTTAAAAACCTTGTTCGTGGAGATCAGTTATCGTATTTTTCAACAATTGGTATCAGAGCTCGTGTGATTTAATCTGAAATTTTTGTCGTGAACTGTTGTGTAGCGTTTTTATAAACCACCAATAAGTTTCCTTTAAAAAATTTCATCTTAATATCACTTGTTCATCAAAAAAAAAAAAAAAAAAAAAAAAAAAATGTCTTCCGCAAACTACTCAAACATAAATTCTGTATCTATTGCTAACAGTATAGGTTCAGGTACTCGAGCACCCATTCTTATTCCCGAAGAATATAAATCATGGGTAGGACGTATGAATCTTCATCTCAACTCTATAAGTGAAGACGTGTGGAAATGTGTAGACGGATCTCTACCAGATAACATGACCTCTCTTACAAGTAACCTGGATATACTGAATGAAAGGAAGAAACTTGAACTTCAAGCCAAAAAGGAGCTTGTTTCTGGAATACCCCACAGTATTCTAAGCCAAATGAATGATATAATCCTTTTAACTGCAAACCAAATTTGGCAAACTTTGAAAAATCGTTTTGAAGGAAATGAGAGAATCATTGGAAACAAGAAAACATCTGTTTTAAACGAATTTGACAACTTCAAAATGTTTTCACATGAGACCATCCATGATGCTCATGACAGATTCAATCTCATTACCATCAAAATGAATAATCTGGGCATCAAAAAGTCACAGCATGAGATAAACCTCAAATTTTTAAACAACCTTTATGAAAGCTGGAAAATGGTCAAACTAATCATTCAGGGAAATCCGGCAATTCATACTGAATCTTTGTACAATCTGTACGGAGAATTACAATCGTATGAATCCTCGATTGACCCACCAACGTCAACTTCTTTTGGAGGACCACTTGCTTTGTTGTCAACATCCTCTCAAAACCAAACACATTTTCATGATCAAAGTCAAATTGATCAAAACCAAGCTTTTTCAAGTAATTCTTGTGACTTGTCTGATCCAAATAATGAAGCTGATTACCAACAATTGTGCGCTTTGGTAGCAAACACTAATCTCGAAAGATTTTTGCCACATCATAATCAATCAAACTTCAGACCAAATTTTCAACAAAGATCCACTTTTGGACAAAACTTTCAGAATCGCGGTTTTCAAAATAATCACAACTCTTATAATAACCAAAGTTCTGGATTTCAGAAAAATCATTCACAACCATCTCAACAGAAACAAACTCAAACATCTGAAAGACCACCTGTTAAGAGCCAAAAGGCTGACAATAACGATGATGATGATGACATAATCATTTGTCACAAATGCAAAGGACTAAATCATTATGCCCGAGATTGTCGAGCCAAAATCAAAGTCAAAGACTCAGCCTACTATGCACAAAAAGCCGAAGAGCTGAAGAAACAAGAACAGAAAGCAAAGCAAAAAGCTTTGATGGCATTCCACGAACCTAGCGTGGAATACTGGCCAACTTCTGATGATGAAACAGACACTGAACCCGCTCAGTCAAACTTCTGCTTCATGGCTGACAATGAACCAACCACAAGAGCTCCATATGTCATCGATCAGGTATGGTCTATGATCTCAGATCTCGGTCTTTCAAGAACACCATTTGAGTCCCACATGACTAAGATTGAGAACAGTCTAAAAGCTGATCTCAGACTGTATCATGACACAATAGTCAAATCTGATATCTACAAATCTGAATTACAAACCTTGCAACTCAGATTTGGAGAATCCACAAGGACTAGAGACAAACTTGAAAGAGACATTGAACGAAAATCTGAAGAAAATAATCACATCCTAGAACAATTAAATGAAGCTCTAAAACAAAAAAGGGACTTAGAAATAAAAAATCAATCTGTTATTTCATCTGAAATAAAAGATACCTTAGAAAAGGAAGTCCTTCAGTTAAAACAAAAAGTTCAAGATTTAACTGACAACAACACTAGTTTAATTCTAAAACTAGAGGATTCTTCAAAGCAAATCAAATTTCTTGAATCCGAAAATCAAAGATTTCAAGGAAAACTGGATTCTATCAATATTGCCAGAAAATTGAGTGATGATGTTTTCACTAAAGCAAATAACTTAGGAACTGGCAAAATTGATACGAATTATAAACCGGGAATTGGAAGAGAATCTTTTGAAAATGAAGAAACTGAAAAGAAAAATGGGAAAATTAGTGAAAACTCTAAATCACCTCAACCAGACTTTTTCTCATCTGCTAATGAGGACGATTCAGATGACGAAACAGTTATCAACTGTAGCCCAGATGATACTGCTTTCACGGTTTCCAAAAAGTCTTTCAAAAGAGTCTTAAAATCTGAATCAGACTCTGCTAGTTCAGTAACTCATCAATTGAGATCTACTAAACTAACAAGGAATGATGGCACAATCAAACTTGAAAATTTCTTAAATGGAGAAAATTCTGATTATCAAAATGGTAGTACTTCTGCTCCAACTGTCTTTCCCTCTTTAAATTCAACCTTTATTGGAAAGAACAATCTGGGACAAAAGTATTCAAAGAAACAACAGACAAATAAACAAACCATTCAAGCTGTCTGTAAACCAAAAGAACAAAGCAGGCCCATTGTTTTCAAAGAAAAACCTTTGAAACCAAGCGCTGTGCCACAAAAACAAACATTTAATCCAAAACAAAAACCGTTTCAAAAACCAATTCAAAATCGCTTTCAAAAGATAAACTTCAATCTCTCAGGGAACTTTCAGAAACCATCATTTCACCAAATTCCATTCCATCATCAAAGTGTTTTCCAAAACCATTCAGATCCAAGATACAAAGAAAGGTTATCAAACAGAACTTCACATATAGGATACTTCTCACAAAATCAGAAATCATTTCAAATGACAGGTTTTCAAAAACAGATCTCACTTTGGGAAAATCTAATAAATCAACTTAAACCGCAACCATACCATCCAATCAACAAATACTACAATGATTCCAAATTATCAAAAACCATTAACAAATCAGGACCCACCATGGTTTGGGTACCTAAAATTTCTGTCTAATTGCAGGCATTTTGTGCTGGAGAGCCCAAGGATGGCACATGGTATATCGATAGTGGCTGCTCCAAGCATATGACAGGAAACCAAAGCTTTCTACGAGACTTCAAACCCACAGAATCCAAACAAGATGTGACTTTTGGAAACAACATGACTGCAAGAATCAAAGGTTATGGAAACATAACAAATGGTCACTTCACCATCAAGAAAGTAGCCTACGTTGACGGCCTAAAACACAACCTAATCAGCGTATCACAACTTTGTGACAACAATCATGAAGTTCTTTTCACCAAACAGCGAAGCATAATCACGGATGCCAAGACCAAAGCCATTTTAGTCAATTCTGATCGTCTAGGCAACATGTACCCACTAGATATGGACCTTATCTATGGAAAACCAGACATCTGTCTCTTATCCAAAGCTTCAGCTGATATTAGCTGGTTGTGGCATCGTCGTCTTTCCCATCTCAACTTCGGCTACATCAACAAGTTGATTGCAAATGATCTTGTTCGCGGACTGCCGCTTTTGAAACTTGATAATGAAACTCTTTGTGCAGCTTGTGAAGGAGGAAAACTGTCCAAATCCTCTCATAAAAGCATTCCTGAATCTAGTGTATCCGAACCACTAGAATTACTGCACATTGATCTTTGCGGCCCTGCAAAAACCCAAAGCATAAAAGGGAAGAAATACATCCTTGTTATTATTGATGATTACTCACGCTTTACTTGGGTTTTCTTTTTAAGGCTGAAATCAGAAGCACCAGAAGAAATGATCAACTTCATTAAACAGATTGAATTAAAACTCAAACGACCAGTTCGAAGAATCCGAAGTGACAATGGTTTAGAGTTCAAAAACATAACTCTAGACTCATTTCTCAAAAACAAAGGCATCGAACACAACTTCTCAGCCCCTTACACTCCTCAACAAAACGGCGTTGTTGAAAGAAAGAACCGAACTCTGTGCGAAGCTGCAAGATCAATGCTCATCTTTGCTGATTTGCCACAATACTTCTGGGCAGAAGCAATAGCCACAGCTTGCTATACTCAAAATCGTTCTTTAATCCACAAACAACTTCATAAAACACCATATGAAGTCATTAATAATCGAAAACCAAACATCAAATTCTTTCATATTTTTGGTTGTCGATGCTTCATAAAGAATAACAAAGATCACCTTTCAAAATTTGAATCAAGATCAGACGAAGGAATTTTCCTTGGTTACTCTTTTACCTCAGCTGCTTATCGAGTACTGAACAAACGTACAAGAGTAATTGAAGAAAGTACCGATGTCCACTTCGATGAATATTATGTCAGAAAATTGGATCGTGAACATTTTGGTTCACAAATGATAGATACTATTTTTCAAAATCCAATTCCACAAACACCATCTCCTGACATGAACATAGAAATTGATCTTGATTTACTTTTTGAACAACCCAAAACTGCTTATAGTTCTGAATTTCTAACATCTTCTACAATTCCTACAGGAACCTCCGATGCAGAAACTTCACAATCAAACCAAGAAAATGCAGGTCAAGTCGAGGGGGAATTACCAACACTGAATTCCTCTTTGAATACTCCCAATCCACCTGTCCAAAATGATCCCAGTGCATCATCTATGGGGGAACCTTCTTTACTTCATTCTCACCCTATAATCCAAAAAGACATATCTGATAACAACCAAAATCTATTCCCAACAGAATCACCTGACCAAGAAGAACAATGGGACATAGAAACACCAATCGAAATATCTGAAAAAACTCGCCTAAACAAATGGACCAAGAATCATCCTATAGAACAAATCATAGGAGATCCCAATTCTGGTATTCAAACAAGAGCCGCTACCTCAAATGAATGTTTATACGGAGCATTCTTGTCTATGACCGAACCAAAAACCATCCATTCAGCTCTCAAAGATCCAGACTGGGTCAAAGCCATGCAAGAAGAACTAGCTGAATTCGAAAGAAACCAAGTATGGGATCTTGTTCCTACTCCTCCCGATGTTACTGTAGTAGGTTCAAGATGGGTTTTCAGAAACAAAACCGATGATCAAGGCATAGTTTGTCGAAACAAAGCAAGACTTGTCGTCAAGGGCTATTCTCAACAAGAAGGAATCGATTACGATGAAACTTATGCTCCAGTTGCAAGACTCGAAGCCATTCGTATCTTTCTAGCATATGCAGCACACAAAAACTTCAAAGTTTACCAAATGGATGTAAAATGTGCATTTTTACATGGAGAGATTGATCGTGATGTGTATATTCAACAACCTCCAGGTTTTGAAGATCCACAGTTCCCAAATCACAGTTTTAAATTACAAAAAGCAGTTTACGGCTTAAAACAAGCACCTCGAGCCTGGTATTCAACACTGTCAACATTTCTAGAAGAATCAGGATTCAAAAGAGGTTCAATTGATCAAACTCTCTTTCGTAAAATTTTTAATAAACATCTGTTAATCGTTCAAATATATGTCGATGACATTATTTTCGGTTCTACTGATGAATCCTTGAGTATCAAGTTTGCAGATTTGATGAAGAGCAAATTTGAGATGAGCATGATAGGAGAAATGACTACTTTTCTTGGACTACAAGTCAAACAATCGTCAGATGGAATTTTCATCAATCAAGAAAATTATGTTAAAAATCTTCTAACTCGTTTTTCTCTTGACAAATCAAATACAGCAAAAACCCCAATGGCCCTTGGTTACAAATTAGATGCAGACTTAAATGGCAAGCCTGTTGATCAAAAGAAATATCGAGGAATGATAGGATCACTCCTATACCTCACAGCCAGCAGACCCGACATCATGTTTTCTACATGTGTCTGCGCCAGATACCAAGCCAATCCTATGGAATCACATGCTATAGCTGTAAAAAGAATTTTCAAATATCTTAAAGGAACTCCATCTCTTGGCCTTTGGTATCCAGCTAACTCTGATTTTCAGCTTAATGCCTTCACCGACTCCGACTATGGAGGATGCAGACTAGACAGAAAAAGCACATCTGGTTCTTGCCAATTTCTTGGAGGCAGACTGGTAAGCTGGACTTCAAAGAAACAATCATGCGTGTCAACTTCAACCGCAGAAGCTGAATATGTAGCTGCCGCAAGCTGCTGTTCACAAGTCATGTGGATGCAAACTCAATTACGTGACTATGGCTACAAAGTATCACAAATTCCCATATTTTGTGACTCAACCAGCGCAATTGCCATTTCTCACAATCCCGTGCACCATTCCATGACAAAACACATTGATATTCGATATCATTTCCTCAAAGACAACATACAAAAAGGTCATATCGAATTGCACTTCATAAACACAGAAGATCAAATTGCCGATGTCTTTACTAAGGCTCTAGACGAAACCAAGTTTCAATACTTCCTAGGCCGTCTAGGAATGTTGAATCCAGATAACATCCATCCCTAATTTCTTACTTTTTGTTTGTACATAAGAGTGTTTACTTTCTTTTAAAAAAAAAAAAAAAAAACAAAAATCCAAAAACATTCAAATAACCAACATTTCCAAAAACATTCAGAAAAACAAATCTTCAAAAATAAAATAAAAGACTTGTCATAATAAGCTTTTATAGAACCATGTGATTAACATCTTCTTGACTAAATTTTCAGATACTTATGCTCGATGAATGTTCTCAGTTATATTGATTTTTAATTAAAGAGAAGGTTCAAATTTCAAACATTTTTGTTGTGTATATTCTCCTATTCCCTTTGAATTTATTTCAATTATAACGATTTTATCTGTAAAGGGACATAAGATCAGGAGATTCAGATGAAAACCAAACCCATGTGAGAAATTGTGCCTCGTCTTTAAATGCTAAGTGGATTTCATTTCTGTGAGCAAAGGTGTTTTCATTATGACTTATAGGATTTATACTCTTATACCGTGATGCTAGTCTCATTTTTGCTTAGACATCAAAATGACCAGGGACGATACTTTCATTTTCATATATATTAGACAAACTGTCTATTATATCACCTATCCCTATCCTACCACTTCAAAGAAAAGCTTCATCATCTGGCATAACGAATCTGACAAATGAAGAAACGACAAAGTCATATCCAACAAATGCTGTCAACAAATCACAATTGGTAACCACATCAGATATCTTTTACACAAGGTGTATTCGCACAAATCAAGAAAAGATAAAGACAAAGGTGAACAAATCAACAAAGAAAAAGAAGACTTACAACAACAATCCATCAAGACAGACACCTCTCAAAAACAACGAATTCTCAAAAGCTTTATCAAATATAGCTGTTCAAAACCGAAGATTTACCGGGATACTGTAGCTTTCATAATTGAATATTCTTAGTTGCAAAATGCACTATGAAAACTTCTAAACCCCTCTACATGTATTTCCCGACGGAGAGAGAGTGAACATCAATGGCATGAATGAAGAAACCCTCTGAGTAATGCCGAAACCAGTCTTATGTGATTGATTATCTAATATGAAGACCAAGTGACTAAAGTATATAGGTATAAATCCACGTTAAGCATAAGTCAACACCTTCAAACTGAGAGATATCACTCATCTTTAGTGATTATACACCCGTTCTGCACCCAGAACAAACAAACACCTCAGTCAAGTGTGAGCTATACCTATGAGCGTTCATCTGAATCGACCTATTAAGATCAATTGTCGTCTTTATAAATGCTTTAAAATCTTAAGGAATATTATGAAAATACATATACAAAAACCTTTTGATAATCGAACTCGAGACTTTGATTAAGAAACAAATATTCTTGACAAACATTTTTCAAAACACAAGTAAAATCTAGTCACACTCTTTCAAAACAAGTGATATGGTTTTATAAATGTCTTATCCAAATTTCAAGAATTTCAATCAAACATTTTACTCCTCATTTCATTAATGATCACATAGGGGGAAATTGTTGAATAATGTTTTTATGTTTTTATGTGACCATCACTGAAATAAGTCGAAATGTTTTTATTAACAGTTTATTTCAGATTGCATAAATTCGAGATCAACCAAACCGGAGAAAGTAACGCTTCAAACCAAAGAGCAAAATACAAAATATCACACTGCTACAGCAATCACGACGCGACAGGCATAGTGGTCGCGACGTGAAGAAGAAACAAAGACAGAAGACCAAAAATGCCCAGCGATCGCGACGCGACGGCCTTCCTGGTCGCGACGCGAAGAGCTTGAACGCGAAGCTCCAACGTGACACCACCAACCTTCTCATCGCGAGACTACTAACCCAATCCTTCGCGACGCGACCAAAAGCAACGCGACCAAAAGGAAGCGCGACGAAAAGCTCGACATACCAGCGAAGACGCACTGACCCGACAAAAAGCGCACCGACCACCAGCTATTGACCTTCGCGACGCGACGGACCATATGGTCGCGACGCGAGCCCTGTTCAACAGCAACTATAAATTGAAGCTCACCTCTTGCCATTCTTTACCACACATACAACATATCCTTACTATCCTCAAGCATACTCACGACCAGAAGACTCTAAATTCTATAATCTCTGCATTTGGCAACGAAGATCAAACCGAAAAAAACCGCAAGATACAAAACCTCCACCCGACACCAAACCTCAAACCTCCAAACAACCCTTACCCGACACCAAAAACCCATTTCACCAAACACCAAAAACTACCAAACCTCATCCTACCGTAAAGAACGAGAATCGACGCTTCAAAGAAAACGCCATCTTCCTCAGCTATCGATAAGTTCTTTTGAAATTATTTGTGTCATTATTGATTTATTCAAACTGTTATAAATCAACTGTACCAAATATCCAATACATCCGAATTGAACCTTGACAACGAAAACATATGTGGACTGTATTTAACCGAGACATCTAACTTCTAACTTCTAACTTTTTTACTTATTGTAAAAACACGTTATCGTTGATAATGGCGTTTATTACATTTAACATCTAATTCCTAACTTCTAACTTCTAACTTCTAACTTTTAACTTTTAACCTTTTTATTTGTTGTAAAAACACGTTATCGTTGATAATGGCGTTTATTACATCTAACTTCTAACTTCTAACTTTTACTTTATTTACCGCTTTCTGTCTATTTAAATACTGTCTAGTTTAGTTTTACCGCTTTATCTTATTCCGCAATTTCTTTATTCCGCATATATAATACATATCTGTCACACGGTAATAGGCTTAAAAACCTTGTTCGTGGAGATCAGTTATCGTATTTTTCAACAGTTCAACGTTCGCCAAACTCGATGCTTACAACTGCGAGCCGTGGGTGAACCTTTCAGTAAAGACAAAGAAGTCGTTCAGCTAAAAAGGGCTGAACTGGTAACAGAGATTGACATGATTAATAAATTGTTGGAACTCGAGCTTTCCCGAATGACAGCTCCTACATTTGTTTTTAACCCTGAAGAAAAGAAGTGGGAAAATTTAGCCCAACATGTTATTCCTCTGACGTATGAAGTGTTCATGAAAAGGTTAAATGAGAAAAACAAACCAAAGATTACAAAGCCTCCTTCCCCCCCACCAAAATCACCTCCACTCTCTGATGAGTCCTTTCATGTTCAATCCGGTTCCCGAATCGTCCTTTCAGAAACCGGATAAAAAACCATGCATTTCTTCCGAAATGACGATGACGTAAATCGCCCTCCACACGCCAATCTTGATATTCATATAGAAGAATCATCATCTGCTTCCGACCGAGGAAATCAAACAGATATTCCGCCTCCTCCGAAGAATGACACTTCCGATGTCAACTCAAAGCTTGACTCCCTTCTGAGCATGGTCACTGCACTCAATTTTTCCCAATCCAATGAGGCCATCCTTAAGGAACTCTCTAAGCTCCGCAAGAAGGTTGAGACGCTTGAGAAGAAGGAAATCACACTTGATGCAACAGTCCAGAAGGCTATATATGAGGGTCTTCAGAAAATTCACACCGATCGTCAATCTGATGCCAAGTCAAGTGTCAAGGAAGCCAACAAGCTGATGAACACAATTGTGAAATTGTTCAATGAAGTCCAGACCTACAGCTCATCTGTTTTAGGAAAATTTTGTACGCTGTTTGATGATGTTAAGAAGCACATCGATGGTGTCTTTCGGAGAATCAATCCCTCCAGAACACCAACATTCTTCTGATGCGGTTGTTATCTATTACGCTTAAAAACATTGCTGAATCTGTCCGTGCACCAATGGTTAATCTCAATATAGCAGTTGAACGAAATGATGAGCTCATTCCAAAACTCAACCACCTCTCCTCTCAAACTACTGAATATATCTCCAAAGAGCTAAAGGAGATAGCTGAAAAGGTATTTGAAAAGCTAGATGACTTGTCAAGGCACCTGCCTGTGACCCCTTCTGCTGAAGGAGCCCCAGGAGGGGGAATGGTTCCACCAGGTCCTTCCGGAACTAGACCTTTCGGAGATGACAAATCAGAAGCTGATAAAGAAGGTGAAGATGACAATAACGAAGGCAACAAAGAAGATGAAAATGAAAGTGAACATGAAGATGACAATGATGAGGAAATGTCATTGTCAAAGTCTGAAAACAAAGGAGATGATGAACAGTACACCCCTCCTCCGACTCCTCCGAAACAAAATAGTACACCTCCCGATTCACCAAAAATCCACACAGACGATTGCAAATACTCACCAATCAAAGATTCTATTCCACCTGAAATCAATGCCATGAAAAATTCACACTTTGATGAGCTTGCAACAATATTTGCTGAACAAGTAGACAATGAACTTGAAGCTAAAGTTGCATCTAAAGCAGAAGATCCAAACCGCCCCCTCCTAAACATCTACTTCGCCCTGCGACCTCTGATCGATTCTAATTTCCGACGAGTCAAATCCTATGATACTCCAAAATCAATCGTAAACAGCTGGGATGTCCCACTGTCCCCAAATGGTGAAAAGTTTTCCTACACTTTTTTTGGTCTTCCTTCTGTTCATATGAATATAGAACTTAGAAGGAAAGGTAAAAGATTTCTCGACTGACACACCTAGCCTCTCTCAAGTGTTTGGTCAATAGAGCCCATTACCTCCATCTTCGGTTTGAAAAGAAGAAAGTTTGAGAAGTCTGAATACTATGAATATCAAATAGTCAGAAACAACATCAAAACAACCATTACAGAAGCGGACTTTAGAAAGATGAATCCAACAGATCTGTACTCGATTATGATGAGGCTGGCTCCGAAAATTGAGCAAAAGAAAGAAACAAAAGAAGCGTACTTGGTGGCAAGAAAATTTTTGGAACAACTCCTGGCTGAGTTCATGTTTTATGATGGCGAACTTAACAGGCTTATACGAACCGAAATACACGAGGAATTCTCTGAATCTCTGGACCTATCCATGTCGGATGGAAGATCAGAATGGGTTCTTGGTGCTACAAATGATCCAATCCTTGGCATAGTCTACAGATCCCAAGACAAATCCACCAAATTATTCTTCCGTGCTTCCCAAATCAGAAGAGCTTCTAATGAATTTCATAAAAACTTCATTGATGGCATCAAAAATTCCAGGAAGTCCGATCCTAAAGCGAAAAAGGAGATGATCAAACAAATGGAATGGATGATTGGTGTAAGGCACTTTTAGGCAACAACTTGGAGACAAGGAGTGCAGGATAGAGCTTGAAGGTCAGAAAGGTCAAACCCCTCGGTTGGTCACCGAAGGGGGAATTGTTAGTGTTAGCCGGGTCGTTGACCAAACCCGGAATTTGTCTGGTGATTGAAATGTTTGTTTTGGTGATATTTGAACAATTGATTTGGTGGTACTTGTATGTTTTTATGGAATGTGTGGATAACTCTTGGATACTGAAAACAACAGTTTACTTGGTATATGTATGTTGCGAATAGTGTTTTGATTATCAATGAATATGATTCGGTATGAATGTCTCTATTTATAATCATTATATCTTTGTATATCTGATATATATATATATAGTACCGAAATTCACTCTTGGATTTCGGTATGTGATCTAAGTTAAAGTTCGGAAGCATGCTTAAAGTATGGAAGTCCAAGTTCCGAAGTTACCAAGATCATAAACGTCAAGCCACCAAAATCCACTCTTGGATTTCGGTTCAGCAAATCAAGTAACTACCGAAGTATTATGGTGTTCAGAAATCACCATCAGAAACTCATAAGACTGAAGATGAAGATAAGACAAAAGGATAAGCACTTCAAGTTATATAGAATGATTAGGCTAGATTAGGCGTGTTCTCTTAGAAGCATGTTGCTTATACTGATTGTATTATTTGTTAGGAATTAATTTTAGTTAGTTTAATCTTTTATTTATAGGGACTAAAAGTGTTAAAATATTAAAAGATATGGGTTTAACTGGGAAATTCGGTGTGAATCGAATAACCAATGGTTGTTCGGTTTGGTCCTTTGGTCGACAACCCCTTGTGGGCTTGTTTTTTGATCCATGGGCTTAGGTTTGCTAGGGTTTTAGGCATAGAGTATTTAAGGCTCAGGGAGCCATCATTAGTAGGTTGGTTGTTCTTGAATTAGGTGGTAAGTAGAGAGTTAGAGAGAGAGATTTTGAGTGTTTTTGGCAACCAAACAAACTTATGAACTAGACCATTGGATTAATGAAAGGTGTGCATTGAAGTTTAATCTCCTTGTTCTTATTGTTCTTGTGATTGGATTGATATCATTTAGATCTAGGATTATTGTGGACCTACAATTGGTATCAGAGCTTGATTTTGGTATCAATCTTTTCATTGTTCTTGGAGATTTTTAAAGTTTTTGAGAGTTTTGATCCGTTTTTGACTGTTTTCGGTGTTTTTGAGCCTTTTGTTCTTGGTGTTCTTGGTTGATCTTCAAGCAAATTCATCAAAATTGGCATTTTTGATCTGAAAATGTGTGTTGCCTGTGCTCAAGGCAAACATCATAGAAAGTCACATAAGCCCAAGCAGATCATTTCCATTGATTTGATTCTTCAGCTGATTCACATGGATCTATTTGGCACGGTTAATGTTCTCAGTATCAATCGCAGTTCTTATTGTTTAGTTATTATTGATGATTACTAACGTTTTACATGGGTTTTCTTCTTAAAGAACAAAAGTGAAACTGCAGATCTGGTCATTAGATTCATCAAGCTCATTGAAAATCAAACGAATCAGAAGCTGAAAGCCACCAGATGCAACAATGGAACGAAATTCAAGAACACAGTTTTAAACAAGTTTTGTGCAGATAAAGGTATCCTGCGTCAGTATAGTGCTGCTCGTACTCCGCAATAGAATGATGTTGCTGAGCGAAGGAACATAACTCTTATTGATGTTGCATGTACCATGCTTTGTGATTGTAAACTGCCAGTGATTCGTTGGGTTGAAGCTATCAACACAACCTGTTATGTTCAGAATCGGGTCATCATCAACAAACCTCAAATGAAGACACCTTACGATGTTCTTTATGGTCGCAAGCATAATGTTTCACATTTCCGTACCTTTGGCTGCCTTGCACTCTTCTTCATCTTGAAGCTACTCCAAAGTTCAACTCCAAGGCAGATGATTGCTACTTCGTTGGATATGCAAGTAAAACTGCGTATCGAGTGTACAACAAGGCAACAAAGCAAATTGTGGAATCATATGATGTTCACTGGCTAGAAGAGAATCCAACTGATGCCCGTGTTGGACCTGACTAGTTGTTTGATTATGTTGAACTGTTTAAACCTTTCTATGTACTTTCTGATGTTGTTTCAGGCACACAAGCAGGCCCCAGTGGAATTAACAGAGAGGATGCTGAAGATATCATTCCTGATCTTATCACTGCATCAGTTATCCTTGAAGAACAAATTCCTAATGACGTTGCATCCCTTGATTCTATTGCTATACCTGAAGATGCTCCGTCAGTTTCATCCCAAGTTGTTGGCGATACTCCAGTTGTTGAACAATCAACTACTCCCGAAGATGTTATTCAACCTGAACCTACTGATCTTTTTGACTCTACTCTCATGGATTCTCTCTTTCCTGAAAGAATTCCTGATGAGTACATTGCAAGTACTTCTCATGACTTCAGAGATTCTGAAAGAGGTGCTTCAGGCTCAGACAGAGTTGAGAATATAACGTATCTTCCGGTCGCAACTGCTTCGCTCCAATATGCTGTTCCTTCAAGAATTCAACGGGACCATCCAATTGACAATGTTATTGGCCCTCTGGATGATGGTGTTTTAACCAGAAGCCAAAGTGGTGAAGTTAACAAGTGTCTCTACTCATGCTTTATCTCTCAAATTGAGCCGAAGAACGTAGAGATGGCACTCAATGAACCAATTTGGGTGGATACCATGCATGAAGAGCTGAACTAGTTTGAGAAGTTGAATGTCTGGCAATTGGTGGAACTACCCGAAGGCAAAAAAGCTTTGGATACAAGATGGGTGTTTCGCAACAAGCAAGATGATTCTGGATTAATTGTGTGCAATAAGGCACGCCTGGTGGTTCAAGGCTTTAGACAGATAGAAGGACTTGATTACACAGAAGTTTATGCTCTGTGGCACGACTTGAAGCGATTCGGATCTTCCTTGCCTACGCTTCATACATGAACTTTACTGTTTATCAAATGGACATCAAGACAGCTTTCTTGAAGGGTGAGGTGAATGAGAAAATTTATGTTGATCAACCTCCTGGTTTCGTCAACTCTAAGTTTCCAAATCACGTCTACAAGCTTGATAAAGCCCTCTATGGTCTGCATCAAGCTCCTCATGCTCGGTATGCTACTCTGGTGAAACATTTGTTATAGCACGGTTACACTCGCGGCAGTATTGATCAGACATTGTTCATCAAGTGCCACGATGATGATCAAATTGTTGTCCAGATTTATGTGGATGACATCATCATTGGTTCAACAAGCGAAGTTCTGTGCAAGGAGTTTGAGTTGGTGATGAAGAAAAGGTTCGAGATGAGTTCGTTGGGAGAGATGACGATGTTTCTCGGGTTGCAAGTTAAGCAAAGTTCAATAGGTATCCTGCTTCATCAAGCGAAGTATGTGGCGGATATTCTTGCAAAGTTCGGTTTCAAGGATGCGAAAGAGGCTAACACTCCAATGGCTGAGCGACCTCTGCTATCTTCAGACTCAGATGACCAAATCTGTCGATCAAGCTTACTATCGTTGGATGATTGGTTCACTGATGTACCTGACTACTAGCAAATCGGATACCGTTTTTGCAGTTTGCCAGTGTGCTCGCTATCAGGCTAATCCTAAACCTTCTCATCTTGATGCTGTCAAACAGATCTTTAGATACCTTAAAGGGAGACAAAAATTTGTTCTATGGTATCCAAAGAACCGTGAATTTGATCTTTATGCTTTTTCAGATAGCAACTATGGAGGGTGTGAGATTGACAGAAAGTCCCCCAGTGCTGGATGTCCGTTTCTTGGAGACAGACTGATATCATGGCAATGCAGAAAGCAACAGACTATGTCAACGTCTACAACAGAAGCTGAGTATGTTGCTGCCTCGGCTGGTTGTTCTCAGATAATTTAGATGCAGCTGACATTGCAGCGGTCGTCATGCGGTCAAAAATAAGAAAAACCTAACACACTCACTAAGCACAGTGGAAGTCAGGGTCGATCCGCATGAGTTACGTGGTCAAGTCAAGTGACAGATTACCAACTATAGTGTCACGCTATAGTCAGAGGACTTAGTTCCTAAGCTTTTGACTACTAATCCCAGAAAACATAAACTGAAATAATTCCAACCAAACATAAACTTAAACTAAACTCCAAACAAACCTAGTCACTTACTGAAATCAGAAGTACATCTCTAATTCAAAAGCAAGCAAAGGCAAACAATCATCATAAACTAGGGCATAAACTAAACCAATAACTAAGGTCCAACTGAACAGTCACTGGCTAAAGTTCAACCCACAAAGCTAACCCTAGTTGGCTACTGAAATCAACGAAGGAATTCAGTCCAAACAAGGTCATACAAACATCCAAACACCAAACAATAAACACAATCCAATATCAAGCATAAAATACCGAAAAACCACAAATACTTGTAACCAAATGATTATCATAAACCAAAAACGAATTCCAATGATCTAATACAGTAACCAACACTGAAAAACAGTAAACTAAAATGCTCAAGGTCAGTGGTTGTCACTCCCAAAGACCCTAGCCACTAATGCTAATTACTAAGCTAAAGGAAATTAAACATAAAAACTTGAAATACCAAAAAGGTAGTTGCTGAAGCGAATTCTTGGAGTCAAAGAGCCTTCACGGTCGATTTTTCACCAGGGTTTTGCTCGGGTTATCGGCTGAAAAAGCCTCTATTTATATTTGCAAAATTTCCGCAGTTGCGCCGCGCATTTAAGGTTTCCGTGGCGCGCGTACTAATCTTCTCCCGTTTTATCAGCATTTGAAATTGTTCCACCGCCTTAGATCCGCGTCGCGCCTTCTTGATTTCCACCGCGCGCGTACGTATTTTCCTGATTTTGCCTTCTCTTCAAACTTCCTCCAATTTGCACGCTTGTAGTCCCTGTTTTCATTATTTTCTTCCAAACAAGTACTGGCATGAAAAGTGAGAATACCACGATATATATGATATAATTTCACTAATAATAGGGCTCAACAACGACTAAAATATGTGATATTACTAGGCGTTGTCAAACGCCCCACACTTGTGCCTTGCTTGTCCCCAAGCAAGAGAGTTTTTAATAAATTCTAACTAAGACTCAAATAATTTTTGACTGTGTTCAGTTTCAAAGTTTATTGCCCTATGAGTTAGAGTGAAATAGTTCATGAAAAGCTAATCAGAGTGTTCTTTGGAATTCATGGCTTTCTAGAGAACCCTTGATTACAAATTTTCTGTCCACAATGAAGTGTACGTACTCATTCAAATTCTAAAGGCCATTAAGAAATTGTCCATGACTTTCGATGCTGTTCGTGTAACGAGCTTTCGAAAATACCATCCCAAACCAGACGATCTTAGGTGGTAAGGTGCATAAATGCCTCTTTGAGGCCACCCTTTTCGGACCTACCGGATCGAACAACAAAGGCCACAGATTGACATTTCCTTCCTAAATTCCAATCCTAAAACACTCTAATCGTCTAACTCCTAAAACTCAACTTGTTTTACTCAACTAATAGCATGATAACAACTACATAGTATCTCTTGAAAAATACTACTGCCATAAACAATCACAAACCATTCGTTTCAAACTTACAAAAAATTTGAAAAAGTTGCTAAAATTTTGAAAACTTCATTTCTGCAAAAATTTCAAAAAATACTCTTTCGACCGTCCACACCCCACACTTAAAATCGTACAACGTCCCCATCGTACAAAATTATTTAGAACAAGGGAGAAAGAGTTACCCCTTTGGACGGTAGATTGCTTGGTTGGTACTCGGTATCATAGGTACAAATTCGAACAAAAAGGGTCCTTGATTTCGCATTCTAGAGTTGTAGCGCAACAGTGAACATGCCGGTGGTCAAGACAAGTGGAGGGGGCATGATGACCCTACACTTGTCTGAGACAACTCCTTCCCATTTGGTATAACATGCATGACTCAACAGAACATTAAATGTAAACATAACAAATAAAATATAAACAAGCAAAAGATAAAAGTGTGTCATAGATACAGTACATATATCCCAAAAAATGAAAAAGAAAAATACATCAAGCGCCACCTGGTGGCCTGGAAGGTCCAGCCTCATGGTCATGGGCTATAGCTGGGAATGGTCGGGTGTGCTGGCCCTGTGCCGATGCGATCTGTAAAAGCACCTCCCCGATCCACTCTACCTGGTCCTCCATCCTGGCGACCCTAGTCTCCAGTCGATGGATCCTCCTGCTGCTGTGGCTGTGGTGCTGGCTCTGCCGGTGCGGGCTGCCTCCTGCGTCTCCTGCCAGGCTGGGCGTATGCTGGCTGGGGGACCTGGGGTGCCTCGGTCGCGACCCTCACAAACTGTCCCGGGCGCTGCTGCTCAATTAGCCCCATATTCTCCAATGCTCGCGCTGAAGTGCGAGATGGAGGTAAAGCGTTCAAAGAAGCGACAGTGCGGGCGGTGAGGATCCGATAGGAACGGGCCAAGCGGGTGATGAAGTACCCACGGGCCAATGGACTGCTGGCGGACGCACCCGTCGTACGGGTGGACAAAGCAACAGCTCTGGCGAATGGGAGGTAAAGGAACCTGGAAGGGTCGAGAAGGCCCCAGAGAAATGTCATATCCTCACCAGACACCTTCTCGCCCCCCCTTCCGCTGCATGATGGAGGTGGAGACGATGCGGTGCATGAGACGGTGGAGTGGATCACGGAGATGGCTCTCCCTGGAGGTCCCTGCCTCATAGAAAATGTTGGACAATGGTGCCCAAACCTCTGTGTTGGCAGCCCTCTCAGGCTGCCCCAGAATACATGCCTCCATGAACTGTGTGAAGTGGCGGTGCTGTAGGTCCGCCTCCGTATATATACCGGTGCGCCTCCCGAACTCCCGGAGGTTGCACTCCCTCTGCACACCTCCCAGTTTGAACCGTATCAGCCTGGAACGCGGGTCTGTCGACCTCAGTGCGTACTGGACAGTGGAAAGGAACTCCAGAAGGAGCTCAGTGTAGACAGTGTCCTCCTCGGTGGCCATGAGCCTATCCCAGCCTCGACAAGTAAATGAAGCATCCCCCTCAACTCAAGTGCGGTGCAAAAACGGCTCTATCTCTCCCCAAAGCTCCGCGTCTCGTAGAATGTCTCGATCGATGACTGTCGCCTCGAGAACCCGGCGACTGATGAGGGCGTCTCTCCGTGATCGGTACTCCACAGAGCTGGCTGGTCCCTCTGGAAACTGAAGAACTCGTGGTCCAATCTGAACGACATCTGCACAAAAGGAAAAAATTTTTGCAAATTAAGTCCTTTTCTTCCCCACCGCACCGTGGCGCGGCCCAAGAGCAAGGGCGCTGCGCGGCGAGCGGCTGTTTCCAAAATCCATACCCAAATTGAGTTTTAACCTGTTTAAACTCAATCCAAATGCACTACAAGGTAGCCTAAGTGCCGACTAACTCATCTAGGGTCTCTATTTGGTAAAACAAACACCCTATGAGTCAGCATTGTCGATTTCTAAGTTTTGAAGGTTTTGGAGAAATCAACCAAATTAACCCCCTAATCGCTAGTTTTAACAAGTAAAAGCTAGTTAGAATGACGTACCGTAGTAGTGGGAATGAAATGAGCAAGAAAAAACACGAGAAAGTTTTGTTGATCAGAGCTCCGAGCCGTGGTGTGTGTGAATAGTGTCGCGGCTTACCTTAATATCGAAGGAAACTGACCGATCGATTCCCGCGTCGCGTAAATGCACAACCCACAGCGCGCGTGTCACCAAATCAACCCCTGTGCATCGGGTTGGTTTTCGATCCCGCGTCGCGCATATGAACAAACCGCGGCGCGGTCATTAAAATTTCCAAATTCTTCACACGACCCCACACTTGCCTTGGACCACTTGTACCTGCAATTAATGATGATATTTTTCCTAATTACTTCTAAGAAATACAAAACCTATTCTATGACACGATGAGTTGCCTCCTAACAAGCGCTAAGTTTAATGTCTTCAGCCACACGTAGTACTCCTACCCCTATTCTTCCTCTCCTTGAACTTCTGATGATATTTGTTTGAACTCTGGTATGAAATTTTGGGCCATCATTGACATTAAGGATGTGAGTTGAGTCATCCTATCACTCACTCCACTAATCCATTGCTGCTGCGATTCCAGAAGCTTGAAGACTTTTGCTTCCCTTTCTCTTGATTCTTTCTCATACTGCTGGTGTCTTGCTTCTAGCATCTCCATCATATCCAGCAACCGCTCCTTATCAATAGTGGCCAACGGGTGATCCTTTGTTTCCTTTAAAATCTCCTCTTTTCTTCCTTCTCCCGTTCGCGTCCATATTTTTCCTTTGTTCCTAATCCCAGGCTCCATTAGCATATTTTTGTCTACTTGCTTGTCATCGTTCCCTGGAGGTAAAGATACAGGGTTTCCGAACATATTCAGCCTTCTTTTCCGCGTCCCAAAGGAGATGTCAACATCCCCCGTCTTGCAGTCAATCACAGTGCCGGCCGTAGCTAAAAATGGGCGTCCTAAAATGAGCGCAGGCGCGTCATCCAAACTTTCATACTCCATGACTAAGAAATCTACAGGATAAAAGAAGTCTCCAACCTTGACTATGACATTGGTCAATTTTCCTCGGGATACCTTTGTTGAGTGGTCAGCCAGCTGTAGTACAATCTTTGCTGGCTCTAGTTCCTCATTCTTGTACTTATCATACAAGTACCCCCGGTAGCACATTTACACTCGCTCCCAAGTCCAGCAAAGTGTTCCGAATGACCACATCTCCCACAGCAGTAGTGATCAATGGTGATCCAGGATCCTTCTCTTTTTTGGGCAGTGTTCCCAACAGTGCCTCACTTGCCTTAATTGTCAATCTAACAGTGTCTGTTGTGAGAATCTTACTTTTTTCGTTTCTATCGCACATTTCCTGGAGGATTCTTGTATCCTGAGGAGCGTCTTTAAGTTCATCCCACAGAGGTTGGTTTATTAATGGCCCTATCGATTTAGGCGCGTCCTGTTTTTTCTTTCCTTTCTTATCTTTCTTTCTTTGCTTAATTCCTGCTATCACTGACTGCTTTTCTTCCTGGACCTCCTTGTCCAACTTTGATTGAGTTCCCTCCTCAACAGGAATTTCCTTTTCTTTCATTCCTTCCTTACCTTCCTTTTTACTCTCTACTTTCTCCTGGACTTCTTCTTTCTTCTCAAGTTTTGCCTTGCTTCCTGAATCTAATAAGTCCTCCAAGGTGACCTTTCTCCATTCAGCCTCGACAATATTAACGTGTTCCTTCCCGGCTCGCTGATTATGGGTTGGATTAACTTCCGTGGCACTTGGCAACTCCATTGTCCCTTTTTCGCTGATCCTCAGCCATTTGTCCAATTTGCCTTTCCATGTTTGCGATAGCTTTTGCATTGGCTTCGGACTGCTGCTGAGTAGCACTTAACATTTCATACATTTTTGCAACCAAGTCTTCTTGAGTTCCTGGGGCATTGTTGACAGTAGTGTTGGGCCCCCTATTATTACTGTTGCTACCACTCCCACTCGCATTTCCATTATTGCGTACGGGCTAGTATGACCTAGGCTGATTGGATGATTAACCTTGGTAGTTATTCTGCCTCTGGTTATTGAAGTTCTGCTGCTGTCCTTGATTATATGGTCTGTAGGGTCTGTTGGATTAGGTGTCTAAGCCATGACTTTATATTTATATTTATCTTGTTAATTGAAGCAAAGTCCATTTGGGTTACCCTCATAGCTGGAGGTTAGGATAGAGTTCGGTAGAATAAAAGGTTGATTTATTAATTGTTTAATAAATCAATAAAATAAATAAATAGTTTATTAATATATTTAAGTGTTAGTATATTAATTAGAAACTATAATAATTAATTAAGATTTGATCTAGAATTAATTGGATTTAATTTAGTGATTAAATTAATTAATTAAAGGTGTAAGGACTGGTGTGTATTTATTCAATAGTTGGAGGCTTCTTGACACGCCTTGGTCGTCGTGCGGTCAAAAATAAGAGAAAACCTAACACACACACTAGTATAGCGGTAGTCAGGGTCGATCCACAGGAGCTTCGTGGTTAGACTAGATGAGAGATTACCAACTAATAGTGTCACAACTATAGTCGGAGGATCTGGTTTTTTTTTTCCTAATCACTAGCAAATGAAACAACAATCGAACACTCAAGCCAAGCTAAGCTATGCTCAAATGACCTAGTCACTTTCTGAAATCAGAAGTACATCTCTGAATCAGAAGCAATCAAAGGCATCCAAACTAGCAAAACCAAGCACAGCATAAACTAGCTACTAACTCAAGTCCTATTGAATAGTTACTAGCCAAGGTTTAATGCTTACCAAATAACCTAATTAGCTACTGATTTCAGCTAAGAAAAATAATCCTAACAAGGTCCAAAACAATATCCAAAACACAATCAATCAAACAAACCAAACACAAACATCCAAACACCGAAAAGCTAAGATTAAATGTAACAAAATGCTTTTCATTCACCAAACTGAATTCCAATCACAAAAACAGTAACCAAATGTTTCTAAAACAGAAACCTAAGTGCTCAAAGTCAGTGGTTGTCACTCCCAAGGACTTTAGCTACAAAACTACTTTCTACTAAAATGAAATTAAATCCAAAAACATAAAATACCAATTGTGAGCTTGCTGAAATGAAATCCTGGATTCAAAGAACTTCAAGGTCGATGTTTACACCCGGTCTTTGCTAGGGTTTTCGGCTGGAAATGCATCTATTTATACTTGCAAATTTCCCGGAACCGCGCCGCCGCAGAAATGAAATCCGCGGCGCGCGTACTTATCTTTTCCCGTTTTCTTCGGCATTTGAATGTGTTCCACCGCCTTAAGCCCGCGTCGCGCAGATCGCAGATCCGCGGCGCGCGTACGAGTTCTCTTGATTTTTCATTCCTTCCCAACTTCTTCCTTTTGCATGCTTTTAGTCCCTGTTTCTATTCTTTTTCTCCAAACAAGTCCTGGCACGAAAAGTGAGAATACCCGGACATATTTGATATAATTTTATCAAGAACAGGGCTCAACAACGCCTAAAATGCCTGATATCACTAGGCGTTGTCAAACACCCCACACTTGTGCCTTGCTTGTCCCCAAGCAAGAGAGTTTTTAACAAATTATAATAAAGAATCAAACAATTTCTGACTGTGTTCAGTTTCAAAGTTTATTGCTCTTTGAGTTAGAATGGAATAGTTCGCAAAAACATAATTGAAATGTTCTTTGGAATTCATGGCTTTCTGAGAACCCTTGATTACAAACTTTCTGTCCACAATGAAGTGTACTTACTCATTCAGATTCTAAAGGCCATTAAGGAATTGTCCATGACTTTCGATGTTGTCCGTGTAGCGAGCTTTCAGAAATACCATCCCAGACCAGACGATCTTAGGTGGTAAGGTGCATAAGGCCCACCCATTTTAGACCTACCGGCTCGAACAACAAAGGCCACAGATTGACATTTCCTTCCTAAATTCCAATCCTAAAACAGCTCAATCTTCTAAACTCGTAAAACTCAACTTATTTGACTAACTAATAGCATGATCACAAATAAATAGTATTTCTTGAAAAATACTAATGCTATCACAATCACAAACCATTCATTTCAAAATTGCAATTCATTAAAAATTTTGAAAAATGTTGCTAAAAATTGAAAAATTGATCATTTTTGCAAAAATTTCAAAAAAATTCTCTTTCGACCGTCCACACCCCACACTTAAAACCGTACAACGTCCCCGTTGTACAAAATTTATTTCAAAACAAGGGAGAAAGAGTTACCCCTTTTTGGACGATAGACTGCTTGGTGCTCAATATCACAGGTATAATTGCGTACAATCGGATCCTTGATTTCGTATTCTGTAGTTGTAGCGCTACAGTGAACACGCCGGTGGTCAAGACAAGTGGAGGGGGCACAGTGACCCCACACTTGTCTGAGACAACTCCTTCTCAAATTGGTATATCATGCATAACTTAACAAACACATTAAAAACACACATGACATAAATAAAATATAAACACAAAAATATATACAGATGGATATGTCATAAGTTTATACATGTATTTCAAAAAATAATAAAAAGAAGAAAGAAAGAAAAAGGTACATCAATCACTGCCAGGCGGCCTGGAGGGTCCGGCCTCATGATCGTGGGCCCGGGCTAGGAATGGTCGGGGACGTCGGCACTGGGCTGATGCGGTCTGTATAAGTACCTCCCCGATCCACTCGAGCTAGTCCTGGACTCTCATGAGCTGGTCCTCAATCCTCGCAACTCGGGCCTCCAATCGATGGATGGCGGCTGGATCCTCCTGTGGCTGTGTCGGGGCTGCGGGCTCTGGCACTGGCTCCGGCCTCCTGCGTCTCCTGCCAGGCTGGGCATACGCGGGCTGAGGTGGCTGGGGAAGCTCGTCGGTGCCCGGATGTACTGCCCCGGACGCTGCAGCTCAATGAGCCGCATCCTCTCCAAAGTGCGTGCTGTAGTGCGCGATGGAGGCAGAGCGGTCAAGGAAGCTGCCACGGGGGCAGTAAGAATACCATATGAGCGGGCCAGGCGGGTAATGAAGTACCCCTGGCTAGCGGGCTGCTGGAGGAGGCGCCGGTCGAGTGGGTGGAGAGGGCAACCGCAAGGGCGTAGGGGAGATGGAGGAATCGGGACGGGTCGAGGAGGACCTACAAATACGTCATATCGTCGCCCGACACCTTCTCGCCCCCCTCCCGATGCTTGATGGAGGTGGAGACGATCCGGTGCATGAGGCGGTGAAGTGGGTCGCGAAGGTGGCTCTCCCTCGAAGTCCCTGCCTCGTACATCACGTTAGACAGTGGTGTCCAAATCTCCATGTTGGGAGCCCGCTCCGGCTCCCCCTGAATGCACGACCCGAAGAACCGGGTGAAATATCGGTGCTGGAGGTCCGCGGCAGTGTAAATGCCTGCGCGCCTCCCAAACTCCCGGAGGTTGCACTCCCTGTACACACCTCCCAAGCGAAAACGTACCAGCCTGGAGCGTGGGTCCCCCGCCCGAGGTGCGAACTGGACGGTTGATATGAACTCCAGTAGCAGCTCTGTGTAGACCACGTCCTCATCCGTGGCCATGATCCTATCCCAACCTCGGCAGGTGAACGATGCCTCCTCGTGGGTCCAGGTGCGATGTAAGAACGAATCGATCGCACCCCAGAGCCCTGCATCCCTCAAGATGTCTCTGTCTATAACTGTCGCCTCGAGGACCCGGAGACTGGTCAATGCATCCCGCCGCGAAATGTACTCCACTGAACTGTCAAGCTCTGCAGGGAACTGAAGGAAGGGGTGGTCGAATCTGAACATCATCTGCAATAGAAAACACATAGCACAAAACAAAATTTTTTTGCAAAATTAGTCCTTTTCTTCCCCACCGCACCGCGGCGCGGCCCAAGAGCAAGGGCGCGGCGCGGCGTGCGGCTGTTTCAAAACCTCGATCCAAACTCTCGATTTAACCTGCTAAAACTCAATCCAATCATACCACAAGGTAGCCTAGATGCCGACTAGCTCGTTTAGGGTCTCCATTTGGCAAAACAAACACCCTATGAGCTAGCATTAGCGATTCTAAGTTTTTGAACTTTTTGAATAAAACCCTAAAATTAACTACCTAATAACTAGTTTAAACAGCTAATAAGTAGTTAAAATAGCGTACCTTAGTAGTAGGAACACAATAAGCAAGAAAAATCGCAAGAAATTTTTGATCACCAGAGCTCCGAGTCGTGTGATTGGAGTTGTGAGCCGCGGCTCACCGTATAAAGGAGAAAATCGTCTGATCGTTTCCCGCGGCGCGCGTTTCCCTCTTCCGCGGCGCGCGTGTCGCCAAATCAACCCCTGCGCATCGGGTTGAGTTCCGACCCCGCGTCGCGTAATTCAAAAATCCGCGGCGCGGTCTTCAAAATTTCAAAAACTTTTCACACGACCCCACACTTGCTTTAAGCCACTAATACCTGCAAAAGAATTGATGTATTTTTCTAATTAATCCTAAGAAAAATAAACCTACCTATGACATGATGGGTTGCCTCCGAACAAGCGCTAAGTTTAACGTCTTCAGCCAGACGTACTATTCCTACTACAGCTACGGTGGATTGTACGCCATGTGTTGCTGCTGCATTTCAGTCACCACCGTCCCTTTGTTGACCCACTGCTCCTCAAACTTTCCTGGGTCGAATGGCTTGTCGGTTCTCCTGCTGCTGCCCGGTTGCTGCCTTCTGATTAACTCCCGTGAATGCTTGGAGGTAGCTTTGAACCTCCAAGCTCGGTCCTTCCTTCTATATCTTTTCAAAGTCAAAGGCTTGATGTGAAGCGCGCCTAGCGCTGCTCCCAGTAGTTGTCTCACACCTCGGTTGCTAGTGTCCCGCATGCTATCTTCAGGTTGCAATTTTGGCTTGCAATGCCAATAAATATTTTCCAATCGAATGGGATCGGGAGGCAACATATCGGGATGCTTCCATATTTCCTCATCGATGGTATTGATCACATCTAATTTTCCATTCATGAATGGATCATGAGTGGTAATAGAATCATGTTTATTATTTTCAAATATCAATTTGTCAACATCAACTTCTTGGTCATCGTCCAACAGGTGGATCGGAACCAAAAGTGAGCGACTGGTTTGATCTGATGGTGGTACAAAGTCGCCCATCACCAGATCCTTGCTTTCAAATTTCTCAAAATTTTCAAAAATTACAGGGTCGGGGGTAATATTTTCATCTACACCCCCTTCCTCAATAATATCAAAAACTTCAACAATTTCGGGAGTCGTTGGGCTGGGGTCTGTACTGTCACTTACAGCCCCCTCCACAACATCCTCATCAATCAAATTGCCTGGTGATGGTATGGATTCACCCAACACCAGATCAACATTACCAATACTTTCAAAAACATCAAAAACTTCAAAGGTTGCTGAGTCAGAGGTAGCATTGTCACCTACAACCTCTTCCTCAACAACATTTTCGACCATCTCAGTGGTCTCTTGACTTTCCCACGGTGTATGCCCTTCCATCACATATTCAGGTGATGCAAGTTCACACACATTATCATTGGTATAGAAATCACTCACCCCCGGTTCCGGCGAGGGTGGTGAACATTTCCAATTTTCCTCTAACCTATCTAAAGAAGCTTGCAATTTTTCAAGAGCTTCAGCCTGGTCCTTCTGCTCATGGTAGTTGTTATACATAAGTACCCAAAGTTGGGCCCAAGTTACAGAATTCTCAGGCTGAGATGACTCCTCGGTCCGCCATCCATCGTCATCGTCATCGGGTGATCCATTGTAGCAATCATCCTCGTAATAGGTGTCGGCCGGATTTTCATAATAATCATACTGATCCGGCTACATGTAATCACCCATCATAAGGATGTACGCATACCAAAAATCAGCAAACTAAAATCAAACATCAAAAATCAGAAACTAAATCCTACAAATCACCTAATCTAAGTGCACAGCTCCCCGGCAACGGCGCCAAAATTTGACACGCCTTGGTCGTCGTGCGGTCAAAAATAAGAGAAAACCTAACACACACACACTAGTATAGCGCTAGTCAGAGTCGATCCACAGGAGCTTCGTGGTTAGACTAGATGAGAGATTACCAACTAATAGTGTCACAGCTATAGTCGGAGGATCTGGTTTCTATTTACCTAATCACTAGCAAATGAAACAATAATCGAACACTCAAGCCAAGCTAAGCTATGCTCAAATGACCTAGTCACTTTCTGAAATCAGAAGTACATCTCTAAATAAGAAGCAATCAAAGGCATCCAAACTAGCAAAACCAAGCACAACATTAACTAGCTACTAACTCAAGTCCTATTGAACACTTACTAGCCAAGGTTTAATGCTTACCAAATAACCTAATTAGCTACTGATTTCAGCTAAGAAAAACAGTCCTAACAAGGTCCAAAACAATATCCAAAACACAATCAATCAAACAAACCAAACACAAACATCCAAACACCGAAAAGCTAAGATTAAATGTAACCAAATGCTTTTCATTCACCAAACTGAATTCCAATCACAAAAACAGTAACCAAATGTTTCTAAAACGGAAACCTAAGTGCTCAAATCAGTGGTTGTCACTCCCAAGGACTTTAGCTACAAAACTACTTTCTACTAAAATGAAATTAAATCCAAAAACATAAAATACCAATTGTGAGCTTGCTGAAATGAAATCCTGGAGTCAAAGAACTTCAATGTCGATGTTTACACCCAGTCTTTGCTAGGGTTTTCGGCTGGAAATGCATCTATTTATACTTGCAAATTTTCCGCAACCGCGCCGCGCAGAAATGAAATCCGCGGCGCGCGTACTTATCTTTTCCCGTTTTCTTCGGCATTTGAATGTGTTCCACCGCCTTAAGCCCGCGTCACGCAGATCGCAGATCCGCGACACGCGTACGAGTTCTCTTGATTTTTCATTCCTTCCCAACTTCTTCCTTTTGCACGCTTTTAGTCCCTGTTTCTATTCTTTTTCTCCAAACAAGTCCTGGCACGAAAAGTGAGAATACCTGGACATATTTGATATAACTTTATCAAGAACAGGGCTCAACAACGCCTAAAATGCCTGATATCACTAGGCGTTGTCACTTCTCTAGGGTTGGCAAAAACCCTAATTAGGGTTTAGGGATCTGGTCCAAGTAGTCAACATGCTTGCCCACTTGGAGGCTCCTTAGGGTTTCAGGTGTAACCCTAGGAGGCTATAAAAGGAACCCTCTGGCTCCTCATAATTCACACCTTTTCTCACTATGATTACTCTGCTGGACTCTCTTCTCCATTGCTTGGGTGTGACACCATCTGAGGCAGGACATTTGTGCTGCTAGCTTCAAGGATCATAAGATCAAAAGGTTGGTTTTCTCAGTTTTGATCTGTAGAAATAATTGTTGGCCTTAGGATTTTAGTTTATTATCTTCATAGAAGAAAACATAGATCTTTCTAGGGTTGCATGTGAACCATAAGAGATTATTTGTTCATTGTTTGCTAGAAAACCCTTCAGTGGTATCAGAGCTTAGGCTTGTTTTCTTATGAATTGATATAAACTGCTTGAATGATTCTTGCCTTGAGTGTTTTTGCGAAAAACCCTCTTGGAATGGGATAAATATCGTTGCCTAGGCTAGGGTTTCCTAACCCTAACCTCCACCCCCTTGGATCCCCTTTATTTGCTTGCCTTTTAAGTTGGTTGTTATTTTTGGTAACCGTATCTTCAAGATAACTGGAACCCTTAAACCCTAGCTAGCAAATTTCGAACCTTAGGGGTTAAGATAGGTAAAATTAATTTGATTAATTTATAATATCTATCTTAGATTTAATTAATTTAATTAATTGTGCATTAAAAGATAAATTAAATCAGCTTAAAGGATTAATTTAAAATTTTCGAAAAAATAGAATAAATTAGCGAAAATTCTGAATAAATTAATTCTAAATTATTTTAATAAGATTAAAATATATCTTATATATTTATGATTAAAAGTTAATAATTTATATATAAGAAAATTGGTTAGTCTTACCGCTAGTAGGCCTCATTCACAAAACTATCCTATAAAGAGGGTATAAGGCGACTGCCTATAAAATGGCAGTCTAATGGGTATCCACTCTTACCCACCGCTCTCCTGGTCAGTCAAGTGTCATTAGCCGAACGGGTTTAATAGAACTGCTAAAGCCTCTTAAAAGTATAATGCTATAATTGAAAGTACTAGAACTTTATACAAATCCCAATCTAGTTACTTTAGGTTTAAAAATGTGAATTGGTGCTAATCCATGAAATTGCACATTGCAATTTGTGAAACATTGGTGGAGCGTGTGTGGTTAACCGGAACACCAATAGGGGTTCACAAAGACTTGCAATGGGTTTCTCGATTTTGTCATTATTAACGGAGCGTGTGTGGTTAACCGGCACGTTAATTAGAGATGGCAATTGACTTCGAGAGTACCAAGAAAATTTGCGTGGTTATTCACATCCGGTTTGTGATCCTCGGCATCCCAGTCACAAACAGTGGGGCACATCCGAGACTAAACATGCCATTGAATAGTTCAATGTGTCTCAACAGATCTAGCTATTTCATAAGATGAAATTGATAAGTGTATTATCTACCTTAATGACTATTATGTTGTGATTACGGCATCCCTCTTCACATCATAGTTGGGGCATTTTGGGTCCTAGCCTTAATAAATAATATATTGGGTAATTATTTAAAAGGATTAATTAAACTAATAAAAATTCTGTTTGTTATAGATGTCTGAATCAAGTGTCTATTCTCCTTCCTCTCCTCCTTCACCCATTTATGAGAGCATCAGAATGCACCTGCCAAATATGGAAAGGCTGACTGACCTTAATTGTAAGGAATGGCTTCGCAATTGGAGAATGGTTCTCGTCATTGCTGGCAAGCTTCATCTCACCAAGTATCCGATCCCGGTTCCACCGAAACAAGTCATCATAAAGAGCCTTTATGATAAGCATGACTTATTAGTTGATGAATCCGAAAAGATTCGTGACCTCATGCTATTGACCATTGACCCCGAGTTCCGCAAAGGATGTTGAATCCTTGGGGCCATATGAGTTAATGCAATCGGTTGAGGAAAAGTTCCAAAAAAACCGGTTGAAGAGAAACGAGCTAGGATCTTCAAAAGACTTGCAGAGTGTAAGTTAAAAGAAGGAAGTAGCATCGATTCGCATGCTCTTCAGATTGAAGCGTACATAGGCAAATTGTACAAACTTGGTCATTCCATGAGTCAGGAGTCGAGTGTTAACACTCTTCTAACTTAACTGACCACTAAGTACGATCTGTTCATTCAGACGTCTAGAAAGGAAGACCAGAAAAAGACCTTAATGGAAATGCGTCCACTATTGACTTTATACGAGTCACTCTTGGATAGGCATAGCTCCAATGGTTCAGCTACTTCTGGATTAAGTCCAGTAGGAAGACGTAGCAAGAAACGATCCAGATCGTCTGGATATGTCTTAAGCTGGGAATCCACAGAATCGGATGCAGTCGCGGAAAGATTGGAAGACGCTCCAAGGTCAAATCTTTTGAAAGCTCAGGTATATCTAAAAACCTCAAAACACCTATTCCATAATTCCTTGATGCATAATGTGATAGTCACATTTTAGTTTGTATACAGGGAATCAGTAAGGTATAGGACTTTAGCACATAGGAGAACATTTGGATTGGATTTCTGGCTCATGCAGTTTTGAAGTTTAGTTAGATATTGAAATATTGTTATTAGCTTTTCAGATGCGTATGACATTGTCTATCATATAGTACATTGTTCAAGGATTTTGTTTTTTAATAAAATTGTCGTTTAATTTCTTTTAACATCTGTTGTTTGAAATTATCCTTGAAATGTTGAATGCATGATTGATGATAACTTGAATATTGAATGCATCCAAAGTGTTTGCATTTTAAGAATTGTGTCCTTTTATGATTGTTAAGATAAATGTCATAAGAATCAATTCAACCAAAGGTCCAGTTGGACAGGACCTTGGAATCACTTGACTTAGAGTCACTTGATGAGTTGAGTTCTTAATGTGTCAAGGAATGAATCAACCAAAGATCCAGTTGGACACGACTTTGGAATCATTTGACTTAGAGTTTATAAGGCACATGTGGCAAGAAATGAATCACCCAAAGATCCGGAGGATAGGATTTTGGAATCAGTTGACTCAGAGTCAACTAAAGATTGCAAGTCTTGAACAGAATTAACAAAGTCATAAGTTTACATAGAGATGTAAAAGAGATTGAGATTAGGAGCAACAAACACATCAGTTGCTGTATGTTGCTTGAATCTTCAAATAGAACACAATTGTTTGTACTTCACAATATTTGTCATTCGGTATGACGAATATGGCTTCGCTTGTCAGAATGAGTGATTGGATTGAAACCTTGAACAGTTCAAGGACTTCAAAGGAAGTACAAGATCCACAGAACCTGAGTGACAACATAAACTGGAAAAATGGTTCATAGTTATTCTCTTATAATGTGTCTTAGGGAAGATAATGGAGCATTGGTCGAAACAGTTCGATCCTCGATGTATGAGATACATTGCCAATTAGTTTCCAATAAATTGAATACTATACCAGTCAGACCATATAAACCATATTCCAACCACATCCTTCGACTAAGTAGGTTTTACAGACACTGTCTAAAATGTAAAGTTGGGATTATCCCACTTGTACATTAAAGGTCCAGGGTCTTGTAGTGTTCGTCCGGACCTCATGACTACCCTGAACCTAATCAGAAATGTCGTTTCACTGACTATCTCGCTGTACCTGGAAGAGAAAGAGCTCTTTTAGAAAGAACTCATGTTCTAAGGAAATAGTGGGAGTTGGGATAGTCCTGAGTGAGTTCAGGATTAGCCAAGTGAAATAACCTGTAGTCATCACTAGGCTTAGAGCAGATATCAGATTTTTTTTTTAAAATTTTGACATTGTCTTCTCTTAACCAGCAGTACTGATCACCGTCATAAGTAGCTATGATCGGGGTGACATACCGAATAGTGGTAAAACACTATAGTTGGTACGGATTTGCAATCCGACTACTTGGAAGCATTGGTGAGCCCGGTTGCTGCCAATTAAGAGAACCTTAGGACGAGATACAGTCTATGTGGCATTTTGATTGATTTTACACTGGTCTAAAAACCAATGGGAGTAATCGAATCATCAAAAGAAAGCAGCATGGACAGAAACGTACCTTCAGAACATCTGGTTGAGTTAGACGATACCCAGAGTCAAGTAATTGATTCCGGGAGAAGCACTCTCAATAGAAGATGAAATCCGAAAGGATACTGCATAATGTAAGCCGTTAGTGGAGCGCGTGTGGATCACTGGCACACTAATGGGGACTCACAAAGAGTATGCCAGTATAAAGGTATGTGGGACCGGGATTACTCCAAGGGCATCTCGCAAGAAAGGATATTCAGATTCTCAAAATATGCCAAAGGATTGGATTTTGAGAAAGGGCTGAAAGATATCCATTAAGATGTCAGAAAGGTTTTGATTCTCAAAATGTGCCATAAGCTCTGGATTTTGTGAATAGTCCATAACCGTGTCAAAGCCAGTGGGAGTGTCGCTGTTATCTATCTCCATATGTGTGTTACATACTACTTCTAGGAATCGTCTCTTTTCATTACAAAGTGTAACGACTTAGTGTTAAGAGACGGATCGCTATGAAAGACTTAATAAAGATACAGCATGCTCAGGTGGTTACAAACATCTATGAGATAGATCGAAACTCTACCAAGATAATCTTGATGAGACTCATGATGCATAGCTCAGGAAAGGAGTTTCTTGTCATTGCATAGTGTGATGATTTGGCATGAGAGATATAAAAGGTGCAACATACTCACATAATCCATATATCATATAGATGATCAGTATTGACCCAGTCAAAGTAAGCATGATCTTAGTTAGATTCAAGATGCATGAGAAAAAGTCTTCAAAAGTATATAGTTGTTGAAAATCATGACAAAAGGATTATAAGTAATCCTTAGATTCCAAAAGAGTTTGGAATAGAACTGGATTGAATCCAACAAGTTTCTTGGATCGAGCAGAAGTGTCATGAACATGTCTTGATGACTTAATGCTTAGAGCATAGTGAGTCAGATTCAGGATATGACCTGGCTGAGAATACTTAATGGATTCTGTACATACGTGAGAAATCATTGGAAAATGATTGGGGTGAATGTTGATAACAATTTGAAAAGAGTTTCAAATAAGGACTTAATGGTTAAAGAATTTCGTTGGCATTCCGATGGAGCGCGTGTGGCTCACGGCACATCGCAACACCTCAAAATAGTCTTAGGGTGCAGTCATGTGAGCTAAAGATCCCGAGAACCATGGAAAGTCACAGTACATATAATGGAGTTGTTAGTGAGAATGACAGTATGACCAAATTGAAATATCATCGGAAGGATATCCGATCACATGAAGTGTATAAATGTATAACATTTGGATACATGGAAAGAGTGAAAGGTGAAGTAGACATAGATACATAACACGAATTAAAAAGTTTAAAAGGAATCTAGAAACCGATAATAGTTTTATGTAAAATCCGACTTGGTGATTACCTCATGGAGACTTGTTAATTAGGCAAGAGTAGCCACCAGTCAGATTTTATGTTTCAATTTTGCATGTTTCACTTCCCGAATAATTTGATTATTCAAAAGTCCACAGTCGCTTATACTTTTCGGGAGTAAGTATGAACGAAGATTGTCTTGAATTGGTTTGTAGATTGTCTAAGGAGTTAGACATTGCAGTAAGACTGCTACAACGTTCATGAGTACTTAGAAATAGAGATTTGAGTATTGGATAAACCCGCGCTCAATAGATTGCTTCATGGATTACATCACGAGCAATGTTGAGACGATAATATCGTATGATCTTGAAGCAGAGACATATGAGTTGAAATTTACTAGTCGGTTGTGCATTGATAATACGTAAACGCATCGGTAACTCGATGTTATAAAACGCATTGTTGTGTACGATTTGATAAGTAAAACACACAAGCATATAAGTCAAAGCTTATTCGTTCCTTGACCCTGATGGGAAACAGATATCTGTAGGCCGCTCGATGATTTTGAAGTTGGCTAAAGTGCTGGCCAGCCTGGACTAAATTGATGTGTTCAATTAGAAGTCCGAAAGTCATAACCAGAATCGGAAATCGGGAAACAGAGTATCAGACAGAGATCGATCTCAATCCGTGTCTCGTGTCTGAAAATATCTTGTTGGACGAAGGATCATATGATCACTTATCTATGGACAGAACTGGCTGGGTCAGAGTTCGGCAGCAGTTTCTAGGAAGCTGCAGGTTGTTTAGTAATCAGAAGATAAATTAAAGTCATAGACTTATCCAAGTGGGAGACTGTTGGATTAGGTGTCTAAGCCATGACTTTATATTTATATTTATCTTGTTAATTCAAGCAAAGTCCATTTGGGTTGCCCTCATAGCTGGAGGTTAGGATAGGGTTCGGTAGAGTAAAAGGTTGATTTATTAATTGTTTAATAAATCAATAGAAATAAATAAATAGTTTATTAATATATTTAAGTGTTAATATATTAATTAGAAACTATAATAATTAATTAACATTTAATCTAGAATTAATTGGATTTAATTTAATGATTAAGTTAATTAATTAAAGGTGTAAGGACTGGTTTGTATTTATTCAATAGTTTAATAACTGGCAAAGACAAGTCCAGTGGCCAAAAGTGGCGCCACCCTTGGAGGCTTCTCTAGGGTTGGCGAAAACCCTAATTAGGGTTTAGGGATCTGGTCCAAGTAGTCAACAGGCTTGCCCACTTGGAGGCTCCTTAGGGTTTCAGGTATAACCCTAGGAGGCTATAAAAGGAACCCTCTGGCTCCTCATAATTCATGCCTTTTCTCACTATGATTACTCTGCTGGACTCTCTTCTCCATTGCTTGGGTGTGACACCATCTGCGGCGGGACATTTATGCTGCTAGCTTCAAGGATCATAAGATCAAAAGTTTGGTTTTCTCAGTTTTGATCTTTAGAAATAATTGTTGGCCTTAGGATTTTAGTTTATTATCTTCATAGAAGAAAACATAGATCTTTCTAGGGTTGCATGTGAACCATAAGAGATTATTTGTTCATTGTTTGCTAGAAAACCCTTCAGGGTCGTCCATTGTTATACTGACCTTGACCCTGGCCATAAACTTGGTTTGCCTCCTGAGTTTTCGGTCCTCCTTGACCTCCTTGTGGTTGACCTTGAGGTCCATTTTGCATCGTAGACATAAGCCTGTAAAACTTCTTATTTAATTCGCTTATTTCCTTTTTTACCTCCTTCTTCCAATCAGCATCAGCTCCTACTGCTGCTGCTGTGCCTACAGTTTTTCTCGTGGAAAATTTCGCTTTGGAGCCATTGCTTAATTGTTCCATGAACTGCCAAGCCTCTTCTGGGTCTTGCCACATAAATGTCCCACTTGACGAGGCATTTATCATTGCTTGATGTGTTTCGCTGACTCCTTCAAAGAACAATTTTACTAACTGCCATTTGGGAACCTCATGGTGCGGGCAGGATCGCAATAACTCCTTTAACCGATCAAATGCTTCGTGGAAAGCTTCTCCTGGTTTTTTCTAAAAGTCTTGAATAACCCTCATAATATCCGTTGTCTTGCTTTCCGGATAGAATTCTTGTAGGAACTTGGCCTTGAGTTGGTCCCACGTTGTGATGCTGTTTGATGGTAAAGACGTAAACCAGTATTTGGCTTTGTCTTTAAGAGTGAATGGGAATAACCTAAGCCTAAAGATGTTCCTATTAGTATTCCTAGGGGTGTTAGCATTGGCAATCGCTATAATTTCATACAGATGATTGTATGGGTCATCCTGCTTGTACCCCTAAACTCCGGTAATATCCCTAACAATTGAGGCCTTATTTCTACTTAAGATTCAATATTGTCAGGAATATAAATTGGCGACGAGTCATCATACTCCCGTGGCTGGAAGTGTGATGCAACCGATTGCCTTCTCGGTTGTGCAAAATATGAAGGTTGAGCAGGATTACCGTAGAAGTAATGATCGTTATACCCCTGCTGACCTGGTGGTTGTTGATGCTGCTATGTTCTTCTGGGAGGTCCCCGACCTCGGTTCCACGGTTGTTGTGGTGCTGGTGGAACCCATCCTTCATCTTCCTCATCGTATCTCTCCTCGGTCTCTGGATACTGGTAGTGTTGCTAAGGAGGTTGCTGGTATTGTTGCGGTTGTGTAGGTTGAGGTGTGGTTTGAGGTTTAAAAAGTATTGGTTGTGGTTGTGAAAATGGTTGTCAAGTAGGTGTCTGCTGTCTAGAAACTGGGGTGCCATCACGGGTCGGCGCTCCCCAAGACATGGCAGAGGTGAATGGGTTTGTGGATTGTGGTTCTGATACTGGTGGAAATGGTGGAATCGATGGCGGAGTGCATGATGGTATGGGTACAGGGGCTGAAACTGCACCACCAGAAGCACTCGTGCTCCCGAAATGAAACTCCGAAACCGGGAGAATAAAAGACATCCCTGTTGCCTCACCCGAGGGTTCCTGGGCAACATGCTCTGGACTACTGCTAATGTTACTAAAACTCATGATATTGGAACGCCTACGTGCACGGATTTTGCGCGCAGTTCGCTCAATCTCAGGATCAAAACGCAAAGGGGTTACTTGCTCACCCCTGCGGGTACGCATGCACTAATGCAACACGCCCGAAAAATCAAAATCAAAAAATACTAACCAAATGAAACTCACAAAAAAATCAGAAACTAAAGTTCCTATTAATCACCTAATCTTAAACTCACAACTCCCCGGCAACGGCGGCAAAATTTGACATCGCATCGGTCGTCATGCGGTCAAAAATAAGAAAAACCTAACACACTCACTTAGCACAGTGGAAGTCAGGGTCGATCCACAGGAGTTACGTGGTCAAGTCAGGTGACAGATTACCAACTATAGTGTCACGCTATAGTCAGAGGACTTAGTTCCTAAGATTTTGACTACTAATCCCAGAAAACATAAACTGAAATAATTCCAACCAAACATAAACTTAAACTAAACTCCAAACAAATCTAGTCACTTACTGAAATCAGAAGTTCATCTCTAATTCAGAAGCAAGCAAAGGAAAACAATCAACATAAACCAGGGCATAAACTAAACCAATAACTAAGGTCCAACTTAACAGTCACTGACTAAAGTTCAACCCACAAAGCTGACCCTAGTTGGCTACTGAAATCAGCAAAGGAATTCAGTCCAAACAAGGTCATACAAACATCCAAACACCACACAATAAACACAATCCAATATCAAGCATAAAATACCGAAAAACCACAATTACTTGTAACCAAATGATTATCATAAACCAAAAACGAATTCCAATGATCCAATACAGTAAGCAACACTGAAAAACAGTAAACTAAAATGCTCAAGGTCAGTGGTTGTCACTCCCAAAGATCCTAGCCACTAATGCTAATTACTAAGCTAAAGGAAATTAAACATAAAAACCTGAAATACCAAAAAGGTAGTTGCTGAAGCGAATTCTTGGAGTCAAAGAGCCTTCACGGTCGATTTTTCACAAGGGTTTTGCTCGGGTTATCGGCTGAAAAAGCCTCTATTTATAGTTGCAAAATTTCTGCAGCCGCGCCGTGCATTTATGGTTTCCGCGGCGCGCGTACTAATCTTGTCCCGTTTTATCGGGATTTGAAATTGTTCCACCACCTTAGATCCGCGACGCGCCTTCTTGATTTCCGCGGCGCGCGTACGTATTTTCCTGATTTTGCCTTCTCTTCAAACTTCCTCCAATTTGCACGCTTTGGGTCCCTGTTTTCATTATTTTCTTCCAAACAAGTACTGGCACGAAAAGTGAGAATACCACGATATATATGATATAATTTTACTAAGAATAGGGCTCAACAACGACTAAAATATGTGATATTACTAGGCGTTGTCAGCAGCATCAACTCCTTGGCTATGGTATGAACTTTCTTGATACTCCTATCTTCTGTGACAATGAGGCTGCTATCCAAATTGTTAAAAACCCGGTCCAGCATTCTAAGACTAAGCATATTCATATTAAAATTCATTTTATCAGAGATTGCTACGAGCGGAAATTGATTCATTTGGAAAAAGTCCACACAGATAATAATGTGGCGAACTTGTTCACAAAACCTTTTGCAAAAGCTCGATTTAATGTGCTAGTCGAAATGCTCAAAATGATACGTTTCACTGATTATTAAATCAGTTATGTAAATATTCTATTCCTTTATTTTGTTTAGTTAAATTTGTTCATGTTTATTTCCGCTATTCTTCCCATGCACAAATTTAGGGGGAGAAGAAAAACAAAATTTGACTCAGTCCAAGTTTTCTTCGAGACCTTTCGAAAACAAAACAAAATTCAGAAAATTTAAAAATACAAAAATATATTTTCATATTTTTTTTATAATTTTCATATCTTTCCTTTTAAATTATTTTACAAGTGGTATCAGAAAACTATAGGTAACTACAATTGGTTTCAAGAAAATCAAAACAAAAAATTACAAAACTTAAAAATACAAAAAGATTTAAATTTTTTTTTTATAATGTTCATAGCTTTCCTTAAAAATTTAAAAATCCAAAAACATTTTTACATACCGACGACGCACCGAGTTTATACCACTCACAGCTGAGGTAATTTTAAGTGTTTGTGGTCCTCATTGGTACACCTCAATGAGTGTGAAGCACTGACAACCGCTTCTTAACAAATCTAAGGTTTTTCTTGTGTAGCACGAACTTCTAGACGCTTTGAGAGAAATCACTCAAAGTCGAGAGTTAAAAAGTCTCTGTTGATGGTTAGACTACATATCGTAGTCTATCACACGCACCAATCCATTCTTAACCACCTCTAACTTTCTGTTTCAAGAAATAAACGATTCATTACTTTAAACCAAGTAGTGATGATATTTTGACACTCTATGCCAGTGATCTCTGCTACAACACAAGTAGTAGATGTGAGGCATCAACAACTATTCTTACATACAAAGCTTCTAATTCAAGAGTTGGATGATTCAGTGTAATAAACCATACACTGATGACAATTCGAAAGTCTAGCCGATGGATATGTTTAGTAACCAAGACATATTACACGCTCATATGTTTCTTGAACCCTAAACTTCTTCTAATTCAAATGTTTGTGATTCAATGTGATATTACCTCTCATTGATGAAACATTCAAATTATGGGTCAGTGATCGTTGTTGTTTACCACAATAGCTGTGAGACCCTAACAACTTTACCTGATTCAAAAATGGCACCAGAATGGTACACTCCGCAGAGTTTGGATACCATTGAACGTCTCGCCAAGAGACAAGTTGACTTGTCAACTTGAAAACTGCATTGAGATCTTTGATCAAGGATATGCAGGGGCCCAAATCAAAACGGCCACGAGTAGTTCACCAATACTCAAACAACCACAGTGCGTTCCTCCAGGTTCACACAGATACTGCGAGAAGTCTCATTCTGAGCCAAGGATAAATCCTTGAACAACTGTGGTGAGAGTTTCTAACTCCGTAACCCACAGGATTTGCTGTCAATGAATCGTATCGAGAAACGCCAGTCAAATGCAACGTTCAATAATTTCGACACGAAGTTTTGTTCCCGAAGAAGGTGAAGCTGAATTCTATGTGAGAAGTTGTTTTGAATTCCTCTTCAGTCAACTTATTACTATATCAACACCTGAAGTGATCAAATGAAGAGATGAAGAGTCAGACTCCAGTCAAAGTCAAAGTCAAATCAAAAGTTGGATGTGCTGATTCAAGACACTTACTTATTCCTAAGGAGCTTACCAATCCAAATCTGAAGACAACCTGCATCGAAGACAAAGTTGTCACTGCAGCTGTGCTGAATTTTTATCAACATATATACCTGTCACCTGCTAAGAGAAAGGTTTTACTACTAAGGAGGAGATTGTCAATTTAAGGGGGAAATTGTTGAAAATTCTCTGTTGTGTTCAACTAAAGACCAAGAGAAGCCTGAAGATAAATAAAAGCATTAAACCAAGGGGGAAATTGTTACGAATTAATTTTAGTTGGTTTAATCTTTTATTTATAGGGACTAAAAGTGTTAAAATATAAAGATACGGGTTTAACTGGGAAATTCGGTGTGAACCGAATAACCAATAGTTGTTCGGTTTGGTCCTTTGGCCGACAACCCCTTGTGGGCTTGTTTTTCGGTCCATGGGCTTAGGTTTGCTAAGGTTTTAGGCATAGAGTATTTAAGGCTCAAGGAGCCATCATTAGTAGGTTGGTTGTTCTCGAATTGTGTGCTAAGTAGAGATAGAGATTTTGAGTGTTCTTGACAACCAAACAAACTTATGTACTAGACCATTTCATTAATCAAAGGTGTGCATTGAAGTTTAATCTCCTTGTTCTTGTTGTTCTTGTGATTGGATTGATATCATTTATATCTAGGATTATTGTAGACCTACATTATTTATATTCTAGCATAGCCTCCCTAGTCTGACATTGTATTATTTTATTTATTAGAACCATCTTATCTGACTGAAGAGAGACGTGTTGTCTTCTATTTAGTCCTTATGATAATATCCTATGGTCCTCCCTTGCACTATAAAAGGGAGACCACTTCTTCATTTAGTCTTCATGGTTTGGGAACAGATTCGTAACGATCTTTCATTGATATATATATATATATATCTATACTATACTATAAACCATATATAAATTACAACCCTCCTATGCATAATTGTCTTAATTTTTAAGATAGTACAAATTATAATACACAATGCACAACTTATCAAACATATTGTACAATCCAATGATGCTTTGAAAAAAAGCATGAGCCATTGATTAACTATTAAACAATCAATGGCTCATATTACATCCAGGGAAAGAGAATTGACATGATCACCATTTCAAAATTTGACTCCCTCCAAAAAATTTATTACCAAAATTACACTATAAATAAAGAATTCTAATTCACAATTTCTTCACTCCATTGCAAAGATTTGCTCTATTATTTCATTCTCAAATTCTTGCTCATTGATAAATTTCTGCAAAAAATAAGATTATGAATGATAATTATATTTATGCATAACATGATTATAATTTCATCTAGCCATGCTTTTATTAGTCATTTTAATTTCTACAATGTTAATTTAATTTCTGCATAAATAACAACATATTATAATTGATGTATTTTTGCTTACATGATGCTGTAATTGTTGGTCTTTTGCAGGTACTAGATATTGTTGCTTATTTCATTTAAAGGTATGCATTTCTATCAACAACTAAAGAATACATTTTCAGTTTAATACCACATATGAGCGTAGTAGTTATCCTTTTTTTAAAACTTTTAACTAATAATCAAGTTATATACATGTGACTGAAATCAAACCTTTTATCATTCTTAGCAGAAAATCAGGAACCAAACCTAAAAAAGTAGCAAACATCAGCCACCTGCAGCAAATATGGTGTTAGTGGTGGTGCTAAATCGAAGACCCAGTGCTAAATCGAATACCAAGATACTGAAACTTGAACTTACTGTTGGAGTTTTGCAATAATTTTTTCAAAATCCGCATCTGAGCATCATAATCGATATTTGGAATACCTAGATACTGAAACTTGAACTTAGTGTTATTAATGCAGTTGTTCATTTTAAGAAAATATAGATGTAAATCTTTTTTTTTTGGAATAAAATTCTAATCTAGATCTTGGAATGTAATAACAATATACCATATAGATTTCCAGTAGCTCTTATGAACGATTTTGACAAATATCTGAGGATTGAGTGAAGCTTGAACAAGATCTAACTCGCCATTCCACATCTAAAGTGTTAACTAAACAAAATCAAAACCAAGATCTAAATCACCATTACAGATCTAAACCTCCGGATCCGCCATCAAAATTGCATTTCGATCATCTGCATCAAAATCAGTGAACCAAAATCAGAACCAAGAAAAATCAAAATCAGAAAAGAAATTGCATTTCGATCAGTAAACCAAAATCAGAACCCAGAACAAAGAAGCATCAGAATCAGTAAACCAAAATCAGAACCAAGAACCAAGAAGCATCAAAATCAGTAAATCCAAAATTACGATAGTGCAGATTTGTCATCTTCATAAGCGGCGGCGAGTATTTGACATCAGATCCGAAACATAAGAACCAAGATTACGATGGTGTAGATTTGACATCTTCAAAATCAGTAAATCCAAATTACGATAGTTCTGATTTGACATCAGATCTGAAACATAAAACCCAAAATTACGATGGTGCAGATTTTCCTATGTTTGATTGTGTGATGCTTTTGAGAGAGATAAAGAGATGGAGAAAGAGGTGTCGTGGTGGTGGTGCGTTGGTCCTGGTGTGGTGGTGCGAGATCGTGGTTTTACAGTGTTTAGTTGTAGGAAGAAGGAGGTATGACCGGAGCGCGTTCGTGATGGTATGATTGGAGCGAGATCGTGGTGCGCGTTCTTGATGGTATGACTGGAGCGCTCTTCATGGTGGTGGTAGATGGTTGGTTGAACGAAGAACAGAATCGGCAGCTGGGCTAGGGCTTTTTAGGGAGACGGATAGAGGGAGAAGGAGGAGAAAGATGGTGGTGGTGATAGCGGCTGTATCTGAAGTGTGATGGCTAGCTAAAAAAACGAGTTCTAGGGTTTGGATGGTGAACGGCACCTGTTAAGTCACGTAGGAGGCCTTGAACGGGCTTGAAGTTGACCAACGAGGGCCTCCACCTTTCTTTCTTTCATCCCGACAAGAATTAAGCCCAATTCATGCAAGTTTAGGTTATTTGCACTATAGGTCCCTCAAGTTTGGTATTTAATTTTTAATTAGCCCAATAATTTATATTACCATAGCTGAAAGAAAATTACCCGCCGTCTGCCGCATTACGCGGGTACGCACCTCTCCCCCCACCCCCACCCCCACCCCACTGCCGTCGCCGCATCGTTCGGAAACCAATCATTGAAAACAAACAAATCGTAAAAGCATTTTTATTTAATAATAAATTTTATTTTAATAGTATTTATTTTAATCATACGTATGTAATACATTTCCTATTTTCTATATCACAATATTTCGAGCCCTGTCCCTATCTCACATAACATTACACATGCTTGAGAATAAAAAAACACATCAACCTAATTTTTACAGTAAAATTTGTGTCTCACGCCACTGCACGGATACATAATTACTCTTATTTATTTCATATTATCAATAATTATTCTCTATTATTAAGAAACAAAAAATTAATAAGAAGTGAACCTTATAGTTGCTATCATTGGTGTAGAATTCGAAAAGCAATGCCATATTTCAGAAAGGAAACAATTGTCGAAGGAAACATGAATCATTCAATTTAAACTATATTTGGTTTTAAGTTTATAACGAAAATCTAAAAATCGGATATACAAAAAATCAGATCCATAGGCTTTGGAAGCACAATCAGATTAATTAATGTGTGTTGTAGGTAGAAGGGCAAGACTAACTCGTACATGTCGAATATAGAAAACAATGGAACATTCGATATTAGAAAACCGCACCGCACCGACTTTGGTCGGTTTTTGTTAAAATTTTAGCATCTAAGGTAAAACCGCACCGCACCGACTTTGGTCGGTTTTTGTCAAAAAAACACTGGCCTCTAATGGAGAATTCAACTTTGGTCCCACACTCTCGGGTTTTGACTGTCCCCTATATCATTGGAAAAGTAATCAATCGCCCGAAAAGAAATTAATCACTCTCATATTCGCCAACTCCCCCTCCTATCTGCAACCTAAAACCTAAAAGGTAATTGCCGAAACGAAACTATTTGCCGCCGCCGCATTGCGCGGGTACGCAGCTAGTATATATATATATATATATATATATATATATATATATATATATATATATATATATATATATATATATATATATATATATATATATATATATATATATATACATATATATACATATATACACATATATATATATATATATATATATATATATATATATATATATATATATATATATATATACATATATACATATATACATATATATATATATATATACATATATATACATATATACATATATATATATATATATATATACATATATATACATATATACATACATATACATATATATATATATATATATATATATATATATATATATATATATACATATATACATATATATATACATATATACATATGCATCTACCATAAAAGAAGTAGGCTACCTATGCATCTACCATATGTCTTGTTTGATGAATGTGTAGATGCCTATCTTTCTAGAGTAGGAAAAAGCTCTCACTTTTGACAAATGAGTATTCATAAGATTTTATGGTCTAATTTTATTATGTTAAGTACTTCATTATTTATTAATTTAATTTTTATTTGTTTATTGTTGTATATAATGTTATTTGTTTTTTTTAGTTGATTAATTTGGTTAATTAGTATTGATGGATGATTACATCCTATCTTAATAAATAAGTAACTCAATGCCACATGTCATATCCTTATTGAATTTGCCACATGTCATTTTCTCATAATGTTAAATTTCGTAAAAAAACTAATTGATTTAAAACGTTTCTAACTCATTAATGATCAGTTTAATTATTATTCAATTTCAAAGTTAATTGTTATTATTCAATTTAAAAATTAATTGTTTTTTAATATCATATTATTTTTTAATGTGTAGAATGATTTGGGAGACAATAAAGAGACAATTGACGTCATAATATTTTGAAGAATGATTCCAATCATAATAGTGAATTTGATTTTAGTATCAGTGACATTCTCATAATCAATTATATTTATGAAAATACAAAGTCGTAATACTAAAAATCAAAAGCAAGATGACACGATACACAAACAAATTCTCTATGTAAAATTATTAATGTTTAGATATTCTTAATTAATAATTTTTTTGTATCATCTCGTGTAATACAAGTGTCGCACAACTAGTTTTTATATATACTCAGAAGCTACCCGTAATTAAAGGAAGACAAAAGTCGATAAGTCTATTCTTCAAGGGTTCCTAAAATTGTGTAATAACTTAATTAATTAATCCGACGCAATGGATATTTGTTATTATAATCTGACGCAATGGTTCTTTTAGTATTATAGATTGATAGCTGAACATCTGTCATTTATATATTATTTAGTCAAAATATTGAAAATATATTATTAAAAATAACTATATTATTATCATTAAAATAATAATTTTACATTAAATTTGTATAAAATATTAAAATCATTTCAGATATTCAATAATATAGACACATATCAAAATCATATAAGAGTGAGGGAAATGAATTTTTTCAACACTCTCAATCTATTTGTTATATAAGTGTCACATTAACATTTTTCTCTCTTCTATTATCTCTATCTTTCTCATCCCACAATACAATACAAATAATCAATATTTCTCAACCTACCACAAAGTATAAATAATTAAGCATAAGAGTAAATTGCAATTTTTTTACTTAGGTTTACCAAATATTGCACAAAAAGACAAATTATTGGAAAATCACGTTGGTGGTCCTTATGGTTTGTGTCACGCTACAAATTGGTCCCTGGGTCAGTTATCGTTACATGTAAAACGTTAAACCCCCACCACATGTGCCCCTCACGTGGGGGTATTTCGGTATTTTTCTTTTGTATCCTCTCTCGACTGTAATGATTATTGACACGTCGTAGTCGTTGATGCGGTCAAAAATACTAGATAAAACCTTACTAGTCCATTCGCTAGCGGTAAGGAAGGGTCGAACCAAGAAGTTCATGCTTGGCACTTTGTGTCGAAATATGACCAATCTATAGTGTCACTCAATAGACGACTTCTATTCATACACTCGATCCCGAAAAACAAGAAAAACCAAAAACTAAAACTACCGATTGATGCCGAAATAACAAACCACAACTAATCCACTAAAAAATCTGATTCCAAGATTAAACTGAGAATATCATAAAAATTCAAATCAGAAACGAAGAATCACAAATAAATATCGATGCCAAAAACATAAAAGTGCAAAGAAATGTAACTGAATGTAACTTGCATTAACTAAAAACCAACCAGAGCCGAATGCTTCAGAATCAGATACCAATCCCGATTGTAGTTGAAACATTATTGTTAGCCGTTTATTTTCCATAGCCTTTTATTCTGTATATTTTACTTACATTTTATTGTGTATATTTTACTTAGCCCTCTTTTGTATTTAGGGTTGTATTATAGATAGCCCACACAGGGTGCTCAGCCCAAAGTCTTTTGTACATTGTATGATACATATTTAAATTATTGGGAAGGGTACGCAAAGGTTCATGGGAAATAAATCATTCAACATGGTATTAGACACTTAACCCTAGCCCTTTCTTACCCTTCCCATCATCGATATTACCCTCTTGTACTCCTTCTATCGTTCCTCTTCACCTTTACTCCTCTACTGTCTTTTCTTCCATGACTCCGTCTACTCCCACATCGAATGACAAGATCTACGGTATTACCAACATAAAATCATATGTCCCGCTTATCTTGGATTTGGATCGCTTGAACTACAACTCATGGAGAGAGCTGTTCAAAACTCATTGCATTGGATACTCTTGATGGTACCGATCTCAAACCAACTGATGAAGAATGGTGTCGAGTGGACTGCATTGTAACACAATGGCTTTATGGTACTCTTTCTCAAACCCTTCTCCAGACTATATTGAAGAATGACTCTACCGCTCACGATGTTTGGAAAGCCATTGAGAATCTTTTTTGGGACAACAAGAAAGCAAAAGCCTTGGAACTTGATAACGAGCTTCGGAATATTGTGATCGGTGACTCTACAATTATGGAGTATTGTTCTCGCATCAAGGCCATATTCGATCTTCTTTCGAACATCGGTGCCCCCGTTCCCGAACGGAATCTTGTCATGTATGCCGTCAATGGACTATCTCCAAAATATGATGTTATTGCCACGACTATCTGCCACTGAACTCCATTCCCAACTTTTATCGAGATACGTGCGATCCTTACTCTTGTTTCCGAACTCACTCTTTCTTTCCGCACTTTTACTTAGATTTCGGTTCCAACACGGCGATTATTTGTTGTCATTAGCTGCTTCGACAACGTCATCTATATTGGACAACGTCCGTTGAATCTCTGTTCTTTACCTTGAGGTATTTGGTTCATGATTTTCATGATGTATTGCTTGTGTGTAGATATCAATAATGCTTTCTTGTTTTATAGCAATAAAAAAGCAGGTTTTTCGTAAAGGCTATCAACCTATGTTAATAAAGTAAAGATTGACTTTTTTCATAGAAACAATAAAAGAAGTAGGCTACCTATGCATCTACCATATGTCTTGTTTGATGAATGTGTAGATGCCTATCTTTCTAGAGTAGGAAAAAGCTCTCACTTTTGACAAATGAGTATTCATAAGATTTTATGGTCTAATTTTATTATTTTTGCTCGTATATTTTCTCCAACATTATGATTACTATTTAATTATATTATATCCATTATCAAAAAATTTAGAATTATGTTAAGTACTTCATTATTTGTTAATTTAATTTTTATTTGTTTATTGTTGTATATAATGTTATTTGCTTTTTTTATTTGATTAATTTGGTTAATTAGTATTGATGGATGATTACATCCTATCTTAATAAATAAGTAAGTCAAAGCCACATGTCATATCCTTATTGAATTTGCCACATGTCATTTTCTCATAATGTTAAATTTCGTAAAAAAACTAATTGATTTGAAACGTTTCTAACTCCTTAATGATCAGTTTAATTATTATTCAATTTCAAAGTTAATTGTTATTATTCAATTTCAAAATTAATTGTTTTTTAATATCGTATTATTTTTTAATGTGTAGAATGATTTGGGAGACAATAAAGAGACAATTGACGTCATAATATTTTGAAGAATGATTCCAATCATAATAGTGAATTTGATTTTAGTATCAGTGACATTCTCATAATCAATTATATTTATCAAAATACAAAGTCGTAATACTAAAAATCAAAAGCAAGATGACACGATACACAAACAAATTCTCTATGTAAAATTATTAATGTTTAGATATTCTTAATTAATAATTTTTTTGTATCATCTCGTGTAATACACGGGTCGCACAACTAGTTTTTATATATACTCAGAAGCTACCCATAATTAAAGGAAGACAAAAGTCGATAAATCTATTCTTAAAGGGTTCCTAAAATTGTGTAATAACTTAATTAATTAATCCGACGCAATGGATATTTGTTATTATAATCTGACGCAACGGATCTTTTACTATTATAGATTGATAGCTGAACACCTGTCATTTATATATTATTTAGTCAAAATATTGAAAATATATTATTAAAAATAACTATATTATTATCATTAAAATAATAATTTTACATTAAATTTGTATAAAATATTAAAATCATTTCAGATATTCAATAATATAGACACATATCAAAATCATATAAGAGTGAGGGAAATGAATTTTTTCAACACTCTCAATCTATTTGTTATATAAGTGTCACATTAACATTTTTCTCTCTTCTATTATCTCTATCTTTCTCATCCCACAATACAATACAAATAATCAATATTTCTCAACCTACCACAAAGTGTAAATAATTAAACATAAGAGTAAATTACAATTTTTTCCTTAGGTTTACCAAATATTGCACAATAAGACAAATTATTGGAAAATCACGTTGGTGGTCCTTATGGTTTGTGTCACGCTACAAATTGGTCCCTGGGTCGGTTATCGTTACATGTAAAACGTTAAACCCCCACCACATGTGCCCCTCACGTGGGGGTATTTCGGTATTTTTCTTTTGTATCCTCTCTCGACTGTAATGATTATTGACACGTCGTAGTCGCTGATGCGTTCAAAAATACTAGATAAAACCTTACTAGTCCATTAGCTAGCGGTAAGCAAGGGTCGAACCAAGAAGTTCATGGTTGGCACTTTGTGTCGAAATATGACCAATCTATAGTGTCACTCAATAGACGACTTCTATTCATACACTCGATCGCGAAAAACAAGAAAAACCGAAAACTAAAACTACCGATTGATGCCGAAATAACAAACCACAACTAATCCACTAAAAAATCTGATTCCAAAATTAAACTGAGAATATCATAAACATTCAAATCAGAATCGATGAATCACAAAGAAATATCGATGCCAAAAACATAAAAGTGCAAAGAAATGTAACTGAATGTAACTTGCATTAACTAAAAACCAACCACAGCCGAATGCTTCAGAATCAGATACCAATCCCGATTGTAGTTGAAACGTTATTGTTAGCCGTTTATTTTCCATAGCCTTTTATTATGTATATTTAACTTACCTTTTATTGTGTATATTTTACTTAGCCCTCTTTTGTATTTAGGGTTGTATTATAGATAGCCCACATTAGGTGCTCAGCCCAAAGTCTTTTGTACATTGTATGATACGTATTTAAATTATTGGGAAGGGTACGCAAAGGTTCATGGGAACTAAATCATTCAACATGGTATCAAAGCCTTAACCCTAGCCCTTTCTTACCCTTCCCATCATCGATATTACCCTCTTGTACTCCTTCTATCGTTCCTCTTCACCTTTACTCCTCTACTGTCTTTTCTTCCATGACTCCGTCTACTCCCACATCGAATGACAAGATCTACGGTATTACCAACATAAAATCATATGTCCCGCTTATCTTGGATTTGGATCGCTTGAACTACAACTCATGGAGAGAGCTGTTCAAAACTCATTGCATTGGATACTCTTGATGGTACCGATCTCAAACCAACTGATGAAGAATGGTGTCGAGTGGACTGCATTGTAACACAATGGCTTTATGGTACTCTTTCTCAAACCCTTCTCCAGACTATATTGAAGAATGACTCTACCGCTCACGATGTTTGGAAAGCCATTGAGAATCTTTTTTGGGACAACAAGAAAACAAAAGCCTTGGAACTTGATAACGAGCTTCGGAATATTGTGATCGGTGACTCTACAATTATGGAGTATTGTTCTCGCATCAAGGCCATATCCGATCTTCTTTCCAACATCGGTGCCCCCGTTCCTGAACGGAATCTTGTCATGTATGCCGTCAATGGACTATCTCCAAAATATGATGTTATTGCCACGACTATCCGCCACTGAACTCCATTCACAACTTTTATCGAGATACGTTCGACCTTACTCTTGTTTCCGAACTCACACTTTCTTTCCACACTTTTACTTAGATTTCAGTTCCAACACGGCGATTATTTGTTGTCATTAGCTGCTTCGACAACTTCATCTATATCGGACAACGTCCGTTGAATCTCTGTTCTTTACCTTGAGGTATTTGGTTCATGATTTTCATGATGTATTGCTTGTGTGTAGATATCAATAATGCTTTCTTGTTTTATAGCAAAAAGCAGGTTTTTCGTAAAGGCTATCAACCTATGTTAATAAAGTAAAGATTGACTTTTGTCATAGAAACAATAAAAGAAGTAGGCTACCTATGTATCTACCATATGCCTTGTTTGATGAATGTGTAGATGCCTATCTTTCTAGAGTAGAAAAAAGCTCTCACTTTTGACAAATGAGTATTCATAAGATTTTATGGTCTAATTTTATTATTTTTGCTCGTATATTTTCTCCAACATTACGACTACTATATAATTATATTATATCCATTATCAAAAAATTTAGAATTATGTTAAGTACTTCATTATTTATTAATTTAATTTTTATTTGTTTATTGTTGTATATAATGTTATTTGCTTTTTTTATTTGATTAATTTGGTTAAATAGTGTTGATGGATGATTACATCCTATCTTAATAAATAAGTAAGTCAAAGCCACATGTCATATCCTTATTGAATTTGCCACATGTCATTTTCTCATAATGTTAAATTTCGTAAAAAAACTAATTGATTTGAAACGTTTCTAACTCCTTAATGATCAGTTTAATCATTATTCAATTTCAAAGTTAATTGTTATTATTCAATTTCAAAATTAGTTGTTTTTTAATGTCATATTATTTTTTAATGTGTAGAATGATTTGTGAGACAATAAAGAGACAATTGACGTCATAATATTTTGAAGAATGATTCCAATCATAATAGTGAATTTGATTTTAGTATCAGTGACATTCTCATAATCAATTATATTTATCAAAATACAAAGTCGTAATACTAAAAATCAAAAGCAAGATGACACGATACACAAACAAATTCTCTATGTAAAATTATTAATGTTTAGATATTCTTAATTAATAATTTTTTTGTATCATCTCGTGTAATACACGGGTCGCACAACTAGTTTTTATATATACTCAGAAGCTACCCGTAATTAAAGGAAGACAAAAGTCGATAAGTCTATTCTTAAAGGGTTCCTAAAATTGTGTAATAACTTAATTAATTAATCGGACGCAATGGATATTTGTTATTATAATCTGACGCAACGGATCTTTTAGTATTATAGATTGATAGCTGAACACCTGTCAGTTATATATTATTTAGTCAAAATATTGATAATATATTATTAAAAATAACTATATTATTATCATTAAAATAATAATGTTACATTAAATTTGTATAAAATATTAAAATCATTTCAGATATTCAATAATATAGACACATATCAAAATCATATAAGAGTGAGGGAAATGAATTTTTTCAACACTCTCAATCTATTTGTTATATAAGTGTCACATTAACATTTTTCTCTCTTCTATTATCTCTATCTTTCTCATCCCACAATACAATACAAATAATCAATATTTCTCAACCTACCACAAAGTATAAATAATTAAACATAAGAGTAAATTGCAATTTTTTTCCTTAGGTTTACCAAATATTGCACAATAAGACAAATTATTGGAAAATCACGTTGGTGGTCCTTATGGTTTGTGTCACGCTACAAATTGGTCCCTGGGTCAGTTATCGTTACATGGAAAACGTTAAACCCCCACCACATGTGCCCCTCACGTGGGGGTATTTCGGTAATTTTCTTTTGTATCCTCTCTCGACTGTATTGATTATTGACACGTCGTAGTCGTTGATGCGGTCAAAAATACTAGATAAAACCTTACTAGTCCATTAGCTAGCGGTAAGCAAGGGTCGAACCAAGAAGTTCATTGTTGGCACTTTGTGTCGAAATATGACCAATCTATAGTGTCACTCAATAGACAACTTCTATTCATACACTCGATCCCGAAAAACAAGAAAAACCAAAAACTAAAACTACCGATTGATGCCGAAATAACAAACCACAACTAATCCACTAAAAAATCTGATTCCAAGATTAAACTGAGAATATCATAAACATTCAATTCAGAAACGATGAATCACAAAGAAATATCGATGCCAAAAACATAAAAGTGCAAAGAAATGTAACTGAATGTAACTTGCATTAACTAAAAACCAACCAGAGCCGAATGCTTCAGAATCAGATACCAATCCTGATTGTAGTTGAAACGTTATTGTTAGCCGTTTATTTTCCATAGCCTTTTATTCTGTATATTTTACTTACCTTTTATTGTGTATATTTTACTTAGCCCTCTTTTGTATTTAGGGTTGTATTATAGATATCCCACACTAGGTGCTCAGCCCAAAGTCTTTTGTACATTGTATGATACATATTTAAATTATTGGGAAGGGTACGCAAAGGTTCATGGGAAATAAATCATTCAACATGGTATCAGAGCCTTAACCCTAGCCCTTTCTTACCCTTCCCATCATCGATCTTACCCTCTTCTACTCCTTCTATCGTTCCTCTTCACCTTTACTCCTCTACTGTCTTTTCTTCCATGACTCCGTCTACTCCCACATCGAATGACAAGATCTACGGTATTACCAACATAAAATCCCATGTTCCGCTTATCTTGGATTTGGATCGCTTGAACTACAACTCATGGAGAGAGCTGTTCAAAACTCATTGCATTGGATACTCTTGATGGTACCGACCTCAAACCAACTGATGAAGAATGGTGTCGAGTGGACTGCATTGTAACACAATGGCTTTATGGTACTCTTTCTCAAACCCTTCTCCAGACTATATTGAAGAATGACTCTACCGCTCACGATGTTTGGAAAGCCATTGAGAATCTTTTTTGGGACAACAAGAAAGCAAAAGCCTTGGAACTTGATAACGAGCTTGGGAATATTGTGATGGGTGACTCTACAATTATGGAGTATTGTTCTCGCATCAAGGCCATATCCGATCTTCTTTCCAACATCGGTGCCCCCGTTCCCGAACGGAATCTTGTCATGTATGCCGTCAATGGACTATCTCCAAAATATGATGTTATTGCCATGACTATCCGCCACTGAACTCCATTCCCAACTTTTATCGAGATACGTTCGATCCTTACTCTTGTTTCCGAACTCACTCTTTCTTTCCGCACTTTTACTTAGATTTCGGTTCCAACACGGCGATTATTTGTTGTCATTAGCTGCTTCGACAACTTCATCTATATCGGACAACGTCCGTTGAATCTCTGTTCTTTACCTTGAGGTATTTGGTTCATGATTTTCATGATGTATTGCTTGTGTGTAGATATCAATAATGCTTTCTTGTTTTATAGCAAAAAAAGCAGGTTTTTCGTAAAGGCTATCAACCTATGTTAATAAAGTAAAGATTGACTTTTGTCATAGAAAAACTAAAAGAAGTAGGCTACCTATGTATCTACCTGTAACACCCGGCTTTTAAAACAAAAACACCCCTGAAAATTTTTCATTTTAAACAAAGGTTTCATTACGTAAAACCATAACAAAGGGGTATATTTTAATAAAAACGGGTACAAGTGTATCAAGGAGAGTATATAATACCATAGTCTCCTTTGAAGCCGGGCTGCTACAAACAGCATCTACAAGTCCACTTCCTGAGTCACGAACTTTATCCTTACCCTTTTCAGGGTCATGCTAACCTGCAGGGACATTTAACAAACGGTATGAGCTACAAAGCTCAGTGAGTAATCATATCTGCAAATAACGTATACAATAAATACATCCATATATAATCCTTTATATATGATACATATATCTATCATTTCATCTGTCAATATCAAATACCGTTATATAGCCTTTTCTGGCCAAACATGTATATCTGTCTGGATATCGGACCCAGACTGCTAGCCTTACCGGCTAATCGTATGTATCTTAGGATTTCATATCCTACTGCATAGCCTTACCGGCCTAATCGTGAGATCATGTGATTTTCAAATCACATCTGATTATTGTACACTTCATCACATCTAGTCTATTATTTGCATACCTTTCAAATCATTTCTGTATCATTTCTGTCCCATATTTCTTAGTCATACATGACTATACCATATCTCATGACTATATAAGTCGTATCATTTGTCATGGCTATACAAGCCGCACCACAACATTTATAGCATATGAATCGTAGCCCGAGGGCCGCACCAGTTTATCATAACCCGAAGGCCGCTCCAGAATATCATAGCCCGAAGGCCGCACCAGTTGGATATAGCATCCAGAATCATAGCCTTATAGGCCGCACCATCTGTTAATAGCTTGTTTCACGATCAATTATGGCTCACGGGTTAGCCCGCTGTTGCCTTGGCTCACGGGTTAGCCCGCTGTTGCCTAGACTCACGGCTCCGTTCTTGTCATCGCAATGACTCACGGCTTATCCGGTCTTGTCTATAAAGGTTTGACTCACAGCTCCGTTCTTGTCTATTATAGACTCACGGCTTATCTGGTATTGTCATATCATTAATATTGACTGACTCACAGCTCCTTTCTTGTCTATAATAGACTCACGGCTTATCTGGTATTGTCATGTCATTGATATTGACTGACTCACAGCTCCGTTCTTGTCTATAATAGACTCACGGCTTATCTGGTATTGTCATGTCATTAATTATATATATGTATTGACTCACAGCTCCGTTCTTGTCTTTATCAGACTCACGGCTTATCTGGTATTGTCTTTTACATATATCTTCATACTTGTCATTTTCGTCCCTCGAAGCTATTTCAACCTGTAACAGTTCAATCATCATATATCATATATGATATTAGTGAGATTACTCACCTGGATGCTAGCTGCATTTAAATCCCGGTTGTTTCTTGTCTTTGCGTGCACCACAACCATTTTGTCTCATACCTATTTATCCATTTCATATCAAATGATAATAGGTTAACAATCATTTCAGTTGACTCTAATACATAAGAGTCCTATACAATACAATTGGGGACCATTTCCAAGCATTTCCAATCAATAACCATCGTTATAAAAATTTAATACACTTCCCGAAATACACGTATTCTACTACAGTACTTTCGGGAGGTCGTATACGTATTCCGATAATTTTCCATGAAGTTTCACAACATATTAGACCTATGTTTAAAATTTCAGGTCAATCGGATAAGCCTAGCATCAAAATCAAACTTGGAAAATGCACCAAATTTTAACAGGGGAGAAGTTCATTCCTGCCGCAGGATCGGGTCGCGATCCACCCTTGGGTCGGGTCGCGATCCCTGCGATTCCAGCCAGGAAACCCGTTTTTTATGCTATAAAATCCCATTTTTCCTTATTAAGCCCTTATTACTCGACTTAATCACTAGGAAATGTTCCAATATCAAAACCTTTGATAAATACCAAGTTTTAAACCATAGAAGTATCAAATTCAATTCCATTTCCACAATTTCCCGTTTTCACAATTTTAGTCCAAAAACCGAAATTGTTGAATTTAACTTGCTTCTACTGATTCCTTTCAGTCAATATAGCATCTAGAATTCATTTTAAGCCATTGGAATTAAGTTTATCACAAGAACTCACAATCTAGGGTTCTTGATCAAAATCTCAATTCATCAAGAATAGCAATCTACTTCCATTTTCTTGAATTAAGTCCTTCTAGCATGACTTAATGGAAGCATTAAACCATTTAAACTACATAATCATAGCTGAAATTTACAAATTTCAGTTTCTATAAAACCCATTAAGAACTTCTTCAAGAACTTGACTAAAAGGGCAATCTACATACCTTAATTGCTTGGAAATCACCATCTTCCAACAATTGATCCAAGTTCTTGCTTCAAGCTTCAAAAATCTCCCAGAAATCGCACCCAAAAATACTTCCTGTTGCTGCACAAATGGTCAGCCAAAGAAGAGAGTCAACTCTCTTATTTATACATCCAATTTTTACATTTTTAGTCCTAAAGTTCATTTTCTTGAACTTTGACCCCAAAATCAAGTTTTATTACAATAAAACTTTCATTCTTTATACACTTGCCACAAACAACAATATTTTTACGGAATTGGTCATTCACATGGTCAAATGACCAAAATACCCTTTTGTGGTAAAATGACCAATTTACTCCTTTTTACTATAATAACCCTTCAAATACTTATTACGAGTATTTGGTGTTACAAATTCTCCCCTCCTTTAAAAGATTTCGTCCCCGAAATCATACAAGAAGTTGAGAGCATGTCTCCCTCGATTAGCTTTCGGTCTTCCACATCATGTCGGAATCTCTATGGTATTGCCTAAGCACTTAACCATACTGGTCTTCTTATCTTGTGATTAAGTCACAATTCGCATATCATTCTTCCGGACGTCCCGGGCACCATATCTACTTATCTATCTTCATCTCATCATGAGGGATTTGTTGGAAATTATCAATACATAATTTCTTTCTTGTCGTCCCAAACAGATTTTCACCTTTCCAAAGGATTACTTTTCGTACTATCATATTCCTTTACTTGGAATTTCAAAGGTTTTTACTCAGTGATCCACATACCACTTTTGCAAATTCTTAACCTTTCTTCAGATTCGTTCGTACTCATCAAGTCTTTTCTTCAGTTTGTGCAAGAATCTAGGATCTAGCCAACGGCTTTTATCACATATTCAATCCCATAAATCGGAGGGTAACACGGTATTCCATACCATTCTTCATATGAGTCATCAACTATTAGCATGCAGGCTGCTATTTCTTGTAATTTCTATCCAAGATAGACAATCTTCTCATCTTCCACTAGGGTCAGCTGTGCAATTTTCAAGCACATCTTCTAAAATCTGCATCATCAGATCATTTTGTTCATCAATTCACGGTACTTGCAGAGACTTTATTACAAAGTCTATAACAATGTTGTCCCATTTCTTCTCTGGGACCAACCACGGGTCAATTTCTTCGCACATTACTAACGGTTTGACTTTACTTGGCGTACAAGTCAAACACTTTTCATGTGCCTTTCAATATCTTTCTTCAGTCCCGGCCACCAGCACATAGGTTTATCGTCCTATCCAGTCTCGTATTGCTCCGGGTATACTGCATATCTAGTACAAAATGCATCTTTTCAAGATGATTTTCATGTTTCACTTGGCTTTGGAATTCACATACTGTAATGCCCGGTTTCTCAATCTTAGGATACACCCATAATTTAATTAAACAAAAACATAGTTATGGTGTAATTCCAAAATATGAGTAACAAGTTCTACAAAGTTTTATCAAAAGCAAAGTTTAAGTCATAATCTATTTACAACAAGTGGTTACATTGTTTTCATCAAAAACCGGGATATCCAAAAAGTTTTCAAAACATCTAGAACGAGTCCAAGTCCAAAGTCCATATCAATCCAGCTAACCCTCCGTGATGTATTTTCCACGACCTGTATTACCAGAACCTAACACAAACAACAATAGCAAACAAATTATGAGCTTTGAAAGCTCAGTGAATAATTAGAGAACGACTTAATTATATAATCCAACTCTTCATTCCAATGAATCTCAATTGAACAACTCAATCCTTAGTGTATCTCAAACACTGTTACTTTTAATTCATTACTCAAATCAGCCTAATATGATATACCTTTGATCTGCAATAATATCTCAACAATAGTTAATTCATTTAACAATAACTACTCACCTGAAGTTAACTCGGTATGTGGAACTCCAGAACCTCGTGTTTGATCCTGACTAGTCTTAGCTGTAACACAACAGCTAAATTTCAATACTCAAGTCTCATAATAATCTCATTCACAATTTATATCAACAAAATCCAGGAATTAACACCATATGGTGAAGTCAAAATCAACAATAACAATAATACTCTAGTTATAGCTCCTCACTTCACCCCTTTGACCCATTCAAATTCATAAACAAAATCAACAAGCATAACACTAACTCAAGCTTAACAATTAAACTCTTATAGACCTGCTATACAACTAATTTAACCTTAACACCATCGATTCACAGGTGGTCCATAGAGACCACAAGGAATCACTCTAAATCAAAGTATCCAACGGATGAAACAAACTCAAATTCAAGGAGGATTACCTTTCAAGCTCAAGGAACTAATCTCTAGCTTCAATTCGTGATCAATAAGCCTTAATCTCGACTTAGAAGGGTTGGAATCGTTTTTCTAGGGTTTGGGAGGGTTTTTGGTCTAATTGGGAATGACCTAAATGAAGGAAAAATCGGACTTAAAACAGCCCTGGGTGCGCGACACGACCCGTGTAGGCTCACACGACCCGTGTGAGGCCTACAGTAAGCCGACAAGAATTTTTTGCAGACTCACACGACCCGTGTTGGCTCACACGACCCGTGTGAGATCCAACCTCGCCTCGGTAATTTTTGAATAAGATCTACACGACCCGTGTGAAGCTACACGACCCGTGTAGGTCTGAAAAAGGTTACTGCTTTGTTTCCAAGCCTTTCTACACGACCCGTGTGGCCATACACGACCCGTGTAGCTCTGATTTGACCTTTTACAAGTTCAAACTTTTCTCAAATGGGTTTTTAACCATCCTAACTCATATAGCAACCTAATTAATCTTAATTACACTAAGATTAACACAAAATCTATATAATTTAATAATACGGTATTACACATACACAGGCACCAAGGTTTTAAATCACTGTGATATTCCAACTAACTTCTTCTAATATCCAATCATTAATTCATTTTTCACATTTTCATACTTGCACACATCTTTCTGGGCTACCCGAATCAACTCAGGTAATCAATTTGCCATACTCATACATGTGGATGTAACCTTCAAAACGTACTCTTTTCAATTCAAGGCATCTATAGCCACATCTGTCCTTTTTCGAGATGGTACAAGATTTCATACCCGAAATCTCTAAGTAACCCATCTATCTTTATTATGTCATATCAGCTGCTTTTTGATCAATTAAGTACTTCGAACTTTATAACCCATACAACAGTAAGCTTTACACCATACAAGTAGTGTCTCTAAAGCTTCAATGCCAAATCATAATTGCTACTGCAATATCATGTATCCAAAATCAACTCTGGATGCATTTCTACAATCCAATTTATCTTCTCCGCTTAGCATCAATGCTAACATCAGAGTTTCACACAAGGTTTATTCCAAACCTTTACAAGATACTTGTGGTCTTTCTACCGCTCAGACTTTATACTTTTATTAGTCAACTTTAATCCACTGAACAACATTCAAGGAGCAGTTTTCTACAACTCTCCCAAATTAACCCGCCACTCCAAGGAAACTACTAATTTCAGTCAGATTCCAAGGCGGTTTCTGTCTTATCACAGTATCATTTCCCACTGGATACACTTAATCATCTCTGGCATTATTAACATGCCCAAAGAATATAAAGCTTCTTTTAGCCAAATTTTCATACTTGAAGAATTTTACAAATCACTTAACTTAGTGAATTAACTCCAATATCTGATACAAACGTACCTCATATTTGATCTGGTTTCGAGAATATCAAATTCTCAGTAGTCAATGCACACATGCATCCACTTGTCTTTCTTCTTTTCAAACAAGGTAGGGCTCCATACGATGACACATACGGTCATAAGAGACCCTACTACAAAAATTTCTTCTAGTTGTTTTCCATCTCTGCCATATTTACAGATGCAAATCAGTACAGAGCCTAAATAGCAGGAACGGCTCCCAAAATCAGCTTTATCATAAACTTTTCTTGCCTATCTGGCAGAAATCCTGGAAGTTCTTTTCAAAAGAAGCATCCGAGAATTTATTTAAAGTAGTACACTACTATCACTGCTTTATTTATCTTGGCCAATACCACGTATGCTAATTACAACATCATTCTTTTACTAACTCTTTTCTGAGTTTAAGCAAAGAAAATAACCGGTATTCTCAACAACAGTCATTTATCATGGATTTTCATCCATTTCATTTCTGTTTTAAGAACCATACTGTTATTGTTTCTCATAAGCACGATTGCTTCAAATTCACTGGTAGTCATCGGCTTCAGATTTATAGGGAAAATGGTCCCGTAAATCCGAGGGAGACTACTTTCCCGGTGTTCAATATCTAGAACATATTTGCTATCTACTATAGCTACTTTCCGAAATTTCATTCATAATCATTGATGAAATATTCTAACAAGACATCAGTGTCACCGATCCAAAGCATAGCTTCCTGGATCAAATATAACATACACAAGTTATATTCAGAACAATTATATCGGAGATCATATCAGTCTCCTCACGAGCTTCTTCCACAATCTGCTAGAATGCTCAAGGTACCACTGGTCCTTTTTAACCATTCGTTTCTTCTTTCTTTCCTGGGTTCATCACCCGTTACTCCACATTTAGCATGTGAGTATTTCATAAGGAAGTGATCTATAGTTCTACGCTGGAACCACTTCCGTCCCATACAACAAACTCGAGCAATATGCTCTCATTTTCTGTAATTTCAGCATGTCAACGGTAGAGTCTCAACTCTAAAATGTTCTAAGTGCTTTTCCTGCACTTCTTATATCATATCATCTTTTCGTTCTGGTCCCTTCCCTTTAAGGTTAGACCTAATTCGTTTTAACTTCTTCTAAGAAGTCCACTATTATTTTCTGCTTTTCTTGTAGTCTCAACTACTGTTCTTTCACCTTGAATATCAACCAAGGTGAGCAACCGATTTCTTTTTTTCTAACCACATCAGCTAATATTGCTCATCATGCGGATTTCTCTTATTCATCCCTTTTTGGCCTTCATTCAATGGAGCTTTGAGGAAGGGTTGGCCGATTTCTTAGAGCTTCGCGCCCTAAATGTCTCCCAAATAGATTTACTATTCATACTTCTTATATGTCAGAAGTTAGCAACAGTTAGGTTATATATGTATAATAACAACTATATACACCTAACTATGCATCATGTCTACTATCTCAAGGTTTAAGTCCAGGAATCTACCCTATAGACACCTAGTTCACTTAAACCACGGCTCTGATACCAACTTGTAACACCCGGCTTTTAAAACAAAAACACCCCTGAAAATTTTTCATTTTAAACAAAGGTTTCATTACGTAAAACCATAACAAAGGGGTATATTTTAATAAAAACGGGTACAAGTGTATCAAGGAGAGTATATAATACCATAGTCTCCTTTGAAGCCGGGCTGCTACAAACAGCATCTACAAGTCCACTTCCTAAGTCACGGACTTTATCCTTACCCTTATCAGGGTCATGCTAACCTGCAGGGACATTTAACAAACGGTATGAGCTACAAAGCTCAGTGAGTAATCATATCTGCAAATAACGTGTACAATAAATACATCCATATATAATCCTTTATATATGATACATATATCTATCACTTCATCTGTCAATATCAAATACCGTTCTATAGCCTTTTCTGGCCAAACATGTATATCTGTCTGGATATCGGACCCAGACTGCTAGCCTTACCGGCTAATCGTATGTATCTTAGGATTTCATATCCTACTGCATAGCCTTACCGGCCTAATCGTGAGATCATGTGATTTTCAAATCACATCAGATTATTGTACACTTCATCACATCCAGTCTGTTATTTGCATACCTTTCAAATCATTTCTGTCCCATATTTCTTAGTCATACCTGACTATACCATATCTCATGACTATATAAGTCGTATCATTTGTCATGGCTATACAAGCCGCACCAAAACATTTCTAGCATATGAATCGTAGCCCGAGGGTCGCACCAGTTTATCATAACCCGAAGGCCGCTCCAGAATATCATAGCCCGAAGGCCGCACCAGTTGGATATAGCATCCAGAATCATAGCCTTATAGGCCGCACCATCTGTTAATAGCTTGTTTCACGATCAATTATGGCTCACGGGTTAGCCCGCTGTTGCCTTGGCTCACGGGTTAGCCCGCTGTTGCCTAGACTCACGGCTCCGTTCTTGTCATCGCAATGACTCACGGCTTATCCGGTCTTGTCTATATAGGTTTGACTCACAGCTCCGTTCTTGTCTATTATAGACTCACGGCTTATCTGGTATTGTCATATCATTAATATTGACTGACTCACAGCTCCGTTCTTGTCTATAATAGACTCACGGCTTATCTGGTATTGTCATGTCATTGATATTGACTGACTCACAGCTCCGTTCTTGTCTATAATATACTCACGGCTTATCTGGTATTGTCATGTCATTAATTATATATATATATATATATATATATATATATGTATTGACTCACAGCTCTGTTCTTGTCTTTATCAGACTCACGACTTATCTGGTATTGTCTTTTACATATATCTTCATACTTGTCATTTTCGTCCCTCGAAGCTGTTTCAACCTGTAACAGTTCAATCATCATATATCATATATGATATCAGTGAGATTACTCACCTGGATGCTAGCTGCATTTAAATCCCGGTTGTTTCTTGCCTTTGCGTGCACCACAACCATTTTGTCCCATACCTATTTATCCATTTCATATCAAATGATAATAGGTTAACAATCATTTCAGTTGACTCTAATACATAAGAGTCCTATACAATACAATTGGGGACCATTTCCAAGCATTTCCAATCAATAACCATCGTTATAAAAATTTAATACACTTCCCGAAATACACATATTCTACTACAGTACTTTCGGGAGGTCGTATACGTATTCCGATAATTTTCCATGAAGTTTCATAACATATTAGACCTATGTTTAAAATTTCAGGTCAATCGGATAAGCCTAGCATCAAAATCAAACTTGGAAAATGCACCAAATTTTAACAGGGGAGAAGATCATTCCTGCCGCAGGATCGGGTCGCGATCCACCCTTGGGTCGGGTCGCGATCCCTGCGATTCCAGCCAGGAAACCCGTTTTTTGTGCTATAAAATCTCATTTTTCCTTATTAAGCCCTTATTACTCGACTTAATCACTAGGATATGTTCCAATATCAAAACCTTTGATAAATACCAAGTTTTAAACCATAGAAGTATCAAATTCAATTCCATTTCCACAATTTCCCGTTTTCACAATTTTAGTCCAAAAACCGAAATTGTTGAATTTAACTTGCTTCTACTGATTCCTTTCAGTCAATATATCATCTAGAATTCATTTTAAGCCATTGGAATTAAGTTTATCACAAGAACTCACAATCTAGGGTTCTTGATCAAAATCTCAATTCATCAAGAATAGCAATCTACTTCCATTTTCTAGAATTAAGTCCTTCTAGCATGACTTAATGGAAGCATTAAACCATTTAAACTACATAATCATAACTGAAATTTACAAATTTCAGTTTCTATAAAACCCATTAAGAACTTCTTCAAGAACTTGACTAAAAGGGCAATCTACATACCTTGATTGCTTGGAAATCACCATCTTCCAACAATTGATCCAAGTTCTTGCTTCAAGCTTCAAAAATCTCCCAGAAATCGCACCCAAAAATACTTCCCGTTGCTGCACAAATGGTCAGCCAAAGAAGAGAGTCAACTCCCTTATTTATACATCCAATTTTTACATTTTTAGTCCTAAAGTTCATTTTCTTGAACTTTGACCCCAAAATCAAGTTTTATTACAATAAAACATTCATTTTTTATACACTTGCCACAAACAACAATATTTTTACGGAATTGGTCATTCACATGGTCAAATGACCAAAATACCCTTTTGTGGTAAAACGACCAATTTACTCCTTTTTACTATAATAACCCTTCAAATACTTATTACGAGTATTTGGTGTAACACTACCATATGCCTTGTTTGATGAATGTGTAGATGCCTATCTTTCTAGAGTAGGAAAAAGCTCTCACTTTTGACAAATGAGTATTCATAAGATTTTATGGTCTAATTTTATTATTTTTGCTCGTATATTTTCTCCAACATTACGACTACTATATAATTATATTATATCCATTATCAAAAAATTTAGAATTATGTTAAGTACTTCATTATTTATTAATTTAATTTTTATTTGTTTATTGTTGTATATAATGTTATTTGCTTTTTTTATTTGATTAATTTGGTTAAATAGTGTTGATGGATGATTACATCCTATCTTAATAAATAAGTAACTCAAAGCCACATGTCATATCCTTATTGAATTTGCCACATGTCATTTTTTCATAATGTTAAATTTCGTAAAAAAACTAATTGATGTGAAACGTTTCTAACTCCTTAATGATCAGTTTAATTATTATTCAATTTCAAAGTTAATTGCTATTATTCAATTTCAAAATTAATTGTTTTTAATATCATATTATTTTTTAATGTGAAGAATGATTTGGGAGACAATAAAGAGACAATTGACGACATAATATTTTGAAGAATGATTCCAATCATAATAGTGAATTTGATTTTAGTATCAGTGACATTCTCATAATCAATTATATTTATCAAAATACAAAGTCGTAATACTAAAAATAAAAAGCAAGATGACACGATACACAAACAAATTCTCTATGTAAAATTATTAATGTTTAGATATTCTTAATTAATAATTTTTTCGTATCATCTCGTGTAATACACGGGTCGCACAACTAGTTTTTATATATACTCAGAAGCTACCCGTAATTAAAGGAAGACAAAAGTCGATAAGTCTATTCTTCAAGGGTTCCTAAAATTGTGTAATAACTTAATTAATTAATCCGACGCAATGGATATTTGTTATTATAATCTGACGCAATGGTTCTTTTAGTATTATAGATTGATAGCTGAACACCTGTCATTTATATATTATTTAGTCAAAATATTGAAAATATATTATTAAAAATAACTATATTATTATCATTAAAATAATAATTTTACATTAAATTTGTATAAAATATTAAAATCATTTCAGATATTCAATAATATAGACACATATCAAAATCATATAAGAGTGAGGGAAATGAATTTTTTCAACACTCTCAATCTATTTGTTATATAAGTGTCACATTAACATTTTTCTCTCTTCTATTATCTCTATCTTTCTCATCCCACAATACAATACAAATAATCAATATTTCTCAACCTACCAAAAAGTATAAATAATTAAACATAAGAGTAAATTGCAATTTTTTTCCTTAGGTTTACCAAATATTGCACAATAAGACAAATTATTGGAAAATCACGTTGGTGGTCCTTTTGGTTTGTGTCACGCTACAAATTGGTCCCTGGGTCAGTTATCGTTACATGGAAAACGTTAAACCCCCACCACATGTGCCCCTCACGTGGGGGTATTTCGGTAATTTTCTTTTGTATCCTCTATCGACTGTAATGATTATTGACACGTCGTAGTCGTTGATGCGGTCAAAAATACTAGATAAAACCTTACTAGTCCATTAGCTAGCGGTAAGCAAGGGTCGAACCAAGAAGTTCATGGTTGGCACTTTGTGTCGAAATATGACCAATCTATAGTGTCACTCAATAGACGACTTCTATTCATACACTCGATCCCGAAAAACAAGAAAAACCAAAAACTAAAACTACCGATTGATGCCAAAATAACAAACCACAACTAATCCACTAAAAAATCTGATTCCAAGATTAAACTGAGAATATCATAAACATTCAAATCAGAAACGATGAATCACAAAGAAATATCGATGCCAAAAACATAAAAGTGCAAAGAAATGTAACTGAATGTAACTTGCATTAACTAAAAACCAACCAGAGCCGAATGCTTCAGAATCAGATACCAATCCCGATTGTAGTTGAAACGTTATTGTTAGCCGTTTATTTTCCATAGCCTTTTATTCTGTATATTTTACTTACCTTTTATTGTGTATATTTTACTTAGCCCTCTTTTGTATTTAGGGTTGTATTATAGATAGCCCACACTAGGTGCTCAGCCCAAAGTCTTTTGTACATTGTATGATACGTATTTAAATTATTGGGAAGGGTACGCAAAGGTTCATGGGAAATAAATCATTGAACATGGTATCAGAGCCTTAACCCTAGCCCTTTCTTACCCTTCCCATCATCGATATTACCCTCTTCTACTCCTTCTATCGTTCCTCTTCACCTTTACTCCTCTACTGTCTTTTCTTCCATGACTCCGTCTACTCCCACATCGAATGACAATATCTACGGTATTACCAACATAAAATCATATGTCCCGCTTATCTTGGATTTGGATCGCTTGAACTACAACTCATGGAGAGAGCTGTTCAAAACTCATTGCATTGGATACTCTTGATGGTACCGATCTCAAACCAACCAATGAAGAATGGTGTCGAGTGGACTGCATTGTAACACAATGGCTTTATGGTACTCTTTCTCAAACCCTTCTCCAGACTATATTGAAGAATGACTCTACCGCTCACGATGTTTGGAAAGCCATTGAGAATCGTTTTTGGGACAACAAGAAAGCAAAAGCCTTGGAACTTGATAACAAGCTTCGGAATATTGTGATCGGTGACTCTACAATTATGAAGTATTGTTCTTGCATCAAGGCCATATCTGATCTTCTTTCCAACATCGGTGCCCCCATTCCCGAACGGAATCTTGTCATGTATGCCATCAATGGACTATCTCCAAAATATGATGTTATTGCCACAACTATCCGCCAGTGAACTCCATTCCCAACTTTTATCTAGATACGTTCGATCCTTACTCTTGTTTCCGAACTCACTCTTTCTTTCCGCACTTTTACTTAGATTTCGGTTCCAACACAGTGATTATTTGTTGTCATTAGCTGCTTCGACAACTTCATCTATATCGGACAACGTCCGTTGAATCTCTGTTCTTTACCTTGAGGTATTTGGTTCATGATTTTCATGATGTATTGCTTGTGTGTAGATATCAATAATGCTTTCTTGTTTTATAGCAATAAAAAAGCAGGTTTTTCGTAAAGGCTATCAACCTATGTTAATAAAGTAAAGATTGACTTTTTTCATAGAAACAATAAAAGAAGTAGGCTACCTATGCATCTACCATATGCCTTGTTTGATGAATGTATAGATGCGTATCTTTCTAGAGTAGGAAAAAGCTCTCACTTTTGACAAATGAGTATTCATAAGATTTTATGGTCTAATTTTATTATTTTTGCTCGTATATTTTCTCCAACATTACGACTACTATATTACCATATAGGTAGAAGTTCAAATGAGACCATGTAAATTTTGTGAGACCGGGAGACTCAATCCTAGTCACTCATTTTAGAGATCAACAAATAAAAAAATTAAAATAGGCTAAAATAATGAGAATTTAAAAAAAAATTCTACTTAATTTCGCTACTTATACAATCTAAAAAAATAAAAAAAATTCGAAAAAAACCTGGAAAAATCAAAAAAATATTCTACTAGAATATGAAAAAACGCTAATTTTTTTATTTTTTATTTTATTTTATATTAATTTTTTTAATTTTTTTTGAATAAAAAAAAGACGAAAATAATAAATAAATATAATTTTTTCAAATTTTTTCATTTATTTTGAATTTTTTATTTTTTTTTTTGTTTTATACCCAAAATGAGTGGCTAAGAATGCGTCTCCCGGTCTCACGAAATATAATGGTCTCATATGAACCTAACCCTATATATATATATATATATATATATATATATATATATATATATATATATATATATATATATATATATATATATATATATATATATATATATATTTATATATATATATATATACATATCTATACATATATATATATATATACATACATACATACATACATACATACATACATACATACATACATATATACATACATATATATATATATATATATATATATATATGTATGTATGTATATATATATATATATATATATATATATATATATATATATATATATATATATATATATATATATATATACATACATAGATACATATATATATATATATATATATATATATATATATATATATATATATACATACATATATACATATATATATATATATATATATATATATATATATATATATATATACATACATATATACATATATATATATATATATATATATATATATATATATATATATATATATATATATATATAGGGTTAGGTTAGTCTAAAACTGATAATTATTGTGTGACTGTGTGAACCAATCAGAATTCAGGAAAAAACCAGTTTTCCTAATTATACGTGTCGGTTACCGGATTTATAGGATTTTATTTATTTAAAATTAATTGATTTATATGTTTATTACTATTATGCCCCTGTCCGGATTAAAAATGATTGGTCCATATTTAGTTACAAGGTTACACAATATTTATCAAGTTACATTTGATCCTAACCCTATATATATATATATATATATATATATATATATATATATATATATATATATATATATATATATATATATATATATATATACACACACACATACATACATACATACATACATATATATATATTGTATATATATATATATATATATATATATATATATATATATATATATATATATATATATATATATACATATGATTTTAATAATATGACAACATGGAACAATGTCCAATTTCAATATAATATAACAAATAATAGAATAATGAAAATATATTGTAATTATTAAATCATAATTATTAGTTTGTGTTTTTTCTATTGAATTCTAAGCATTTTCTGATAATGAATACATCTCATATGTATAAATGTTACACGAGCTTAAGCCTAAAAAATAGTATGCAACAATATAAAACAATGAATATATATGTATAATAACCTACAATCGTGAAATGGTAATAACTAAAAAAGAACTCATTTGTGTTTCTCAAGTATTTTGATTCATAAAAATGCAAAGTCTTCATGAATACGTTAATACAAATCAATAAAAAATGCAAGTACACTTATAAATAATATGATTAAGTTTATAATAATGAGTTTGTATGTTTTTATATAATCTTTTAGTTCCAATGTTTTTTTAAATTTATATGAAATTCTTTTTAAATTGTTGATTTATTATATATACTAATAAATAAAATATATGCATATTTCCTATAATGAAATAGATTAAAGACCTACAAATTCACTGTCGAATAACTTTTCACATGGTTTGAAAAGTTTACTTTGAAACAATTATACAAAATTAATCTATAATAAAAAATTCAAAAATATAGAACTAACATATAATTAGTTTTATTGGCGCTAGATATATTCAAATGTAAATGTTCAAATATAACATAATAATATACATTATATGATCATAATATTTATTTAATTTAGCAAATACAATTTAAATATTTCAATCCTCTTTATTTAACTACCATAAGTATCAATTAAACACCATAAGTAGAAATAACCTCTTCATTGTACTATTTTAATGCTAAATAACTTTTATTTGGAATTTGAAAGGTTGTATATTAATAAAAATTCAATGCATTTAACTAACAGTTTATTGAAAATGTATACTATTATTTTGAAATATCATATATGATTGTTTGATTAAGTTTACACAACTTTTTAATTGTTCTTTTAGTAATGATTCAGAGTTCATTTATTAGTGTAATATAATTACAAATAAAATAAAACTTTCTACCTAAACTATAAATTTTTATAACTTTTTAATAATAATAAGTGGTTTTTAAAAGTCTTCTACAACAACTTAATAATAATAACTACTTTTAAACTTAATTGATGATAATAATAATAATATATAATAACATAAAATTATAATTTATATTACATTACCTTAAAGAATGATTGTTATTTTAAACAATTATTATGATAAAAATAAAAAAGATGGTTAAAACAAGTAATATTTAAATTATTTAATAATTACAGTAGAAAAAGTAACACCAGAATTATATTTAACGTTATTCAAGCGCAAGTCGCGGGTAACGGCCATTGGATATTGTGATTGTAATAGATGTTTATTTTTCAAAGTAGTTACAAGTTTGTATATCAACTTTGTGGAATAATTCTTATTGCATAGATAATGTCAATGACAAATTTTTGTTACATAACTTTAACTTGCACAACGCGCAAGATTTCGTCTAGTTTACTTATAAGCAAATGTAGTGGGCTTAAAACCCAGCATTTTGCACTTGGTGTTGCCTCATCATCATCCAATAACATCTGCCGCCGTTTTTCCATTTTTTGGTGTTTGCCTGCTTGCTTCACCATCTTGCCTACCTGCTTCACCAACTGCTTCCCTTTGGTGAGTCACTATGTCTTTGCCCTCGTCTCGACATCTCCTGTTGTGATTTTTAAAGGTTATGATATCAATTTCAAAAACCTCTTCGTGAATTTAATCATTCAAAACCTAATCAGCCGTTGTCTGCACCAATTCTGACACTGTTTTACATGATAGCATCTTTCTTTCTTACATCGGTAAAAAATGGCAACGTAGTTTGCTATTTTTCACATACATTCCCTAAAACCTGAAAAATAAACTTTTCATACATTTTATTTATAAAACATTCGGTAATATAAATAAACATGGCCTGTCTAATTACAAAATTCATAAAACATAGTTAACATTTTCTTGAAATTTTCGTCCCTTATCGGATATTTTTCAAAAACTTGGTATTTTCTTCCAAAAATACTCTTATTTATATTACATTTCTCTTCATAATTCCTGCTTTTAACAACTATTAAGTTACACTTCATTCACATACTCTTACTATTTCACCCTCTCATTAAGTTTTACAACTATATTTCTCTTATACTTTCAGTATTTTATATAAACCGCTCATGTTTTATCTCTTACTTTATGAAACTTTTGCATTCTTTTCTTATAGTAGTTTTACAACTTCTTACTTTTTCTTACTATAGAAATTTTGACTCTTTCAAAAGTCAATCCGTACTCTTATTATTCTTTTTTTTCTTCTCATTAAACTTTATTCTCATAAAACTATCATCTTCTTTCAAGTAAATTTCATAAGTATAATTTACTTTTATGCTTTTCCTTAAAAGTATACAGCTTCTTATCTTTACTTATCATAGAAAAATGGACTTTACAAAATCAACTATTTTTTTTCTTTTTATTAGACTTTAGTTCTCATAAACTTTTCTTTTATGTCATAAGTTTTATATTCTTCTATCTTTAAGTCATTTAGTCTTCTAAACCATTCTTTATCATTTCTAATAACTTCTAATACATTCTTGTTGTGGTACAAAAGCTCTCATGGAGTAATGCATGACAAGCTTGGTCGGCCCATTGTAAAACCTTGTTATTGGGCCTTGCCCTAATTTGTAGCCTACCTATATATAGTATAGTTTTACTCATTTTTAGGTTAGAGCTCACAATGTGAGGTGTTTGTATTATGCCCATTCCTAGTGATTGGAGCAACATCTTTTGCACATCTCACATATTTGATAGTTAATCATTCCGCACCTTGGATATTTGATTCGATCTTTACGTTATTATTATTCCGCACATGTTTAATCCGACTTTACAATTCTTATATGTAAGAAATGAATTTATTTCTTTCTTTTATACTCTATATAACCACTATATATTCATAATCCCTATTGGGACAGAATCTGCCAAACAGGATACCCTACACGAAAAATAGCATATCTCACACTAGGGGAATCGAAACCACCCACCGCTTTTTGATTTAGAAACTATACATTCGTAAGTTTCTTTTTATGTATAGCACAAAATTTTTGGCCTTGTAGATTTGTACAGTTTTTCTGTTGAAGTTGACTTACAACTTCTGTTAAACTTCCTCATTTATACTCTTACTACTTTTACCATGAAGTTACCACTTCATATAGTTGCTTGCAATCTTCCATACATTTTTATAAAGTTATCATCTTATTATTCATTAGCTTACATGTATTACTTTATCAATACACGTCTTATATCATATTGTACATATGGTACCTTTACTTCTTACTACATTAACACCTTGTGTGTTAGTTTCTTTCATGTACTTCTTACTTCATACTAGTGCTTAACTTAGCACTTCATACTTTTTCTTAACCTTATTATAAGGCCTTTAATACACTTACCATGATCAATTTTATAACCATGGAAACTTTATTATTATAACTAACACTTATGATTCTATACTTATAAAGCATAGCAATCCAACTTTTATTATTTTCTATTGTTTCATAATTTAAGTCCAGGAGTGGAATAATCCAATCCTAGTTCACTTAAACTATGGCTCTGATACCAAATGTGACACCCATGATTTTTTTATTTGTTCCCTTATAAAGTCTTGTCACATGTAATAAAAATATGGGAAGTCACAAACTGAATATCAACACAACCATAGCAGTGAACAGAGACTTACACATAATATAGTGATTGAATACAAAAACATCCAATTCCATAATTACATCTTTTTACTTCATCTTCTTTAATCCTTGTATACCTGGAATACACAACATAAAATACATATACGTAAGACTATACAGTTTCGTGAGTTACATGAATTTGGATTCGCATTATATTTATACAAATGCTCATTTGAATATTGTTTACTTATGTAACCTCATTAGTACATTCACCTTTACTTATTCTTAATTTCTCTCTCCTTTACTCACCAGGTTGTGGAAAATAACTCCACAACATTACTTTTACTAAAAATCTATTTTACATTAAACATACGTATACATCATACTCTAGTTGTCACAAAAATGCATACATTAATTAACTCCTTACTTATCGGTTAAATACACAACCCTTACCACATATGCTACACCAGCAACCCTACCCATTGAGTCTTTATAACGACCCGTTTAATTACTAACTCTCATACCTTCCACATATACATATAACATATATACCAGTAAATCATACATCATCTATTAAGTCATATAGATTACTTCTTCAAACATGCATATATCTTTAATATATTTGCATATACATAGTATCAATATATTTATTATTTTAAGGATTCTTATGTCATTACGTATACCTCCACACATACAACACAACTCGTATAACTAAATATCTCATATATATAAATAAACTTAAACCAATTCAGAATCATAATTTTTCTATTCATGTGTATTTACAAGCAACTCTGCATTCTTTCCCCTCCTCAGAATGGAATTAATCCATCCATGAGGGTGTGCTCAGTTTCCTCACCTTTCATGGAATACAACATATTTATCCATAAGGGCGTGCTAATTTCATCTCCATTCCTGGCATAGAACAAATCCAACCATAAGGGCATGCTAGAGACAACTACTTTGCGAAGGGAAATACCATCCCAATAGTGTCTTATGACCCCCTTCAAATGGGTAAGGCCCTAGTTGATCCCCTTCTCACAGGTAAGATCCTGATTCGGACTACATTACTTTTACTTTTGTCTTTAGCTAGCAGACTCAACTTTCTTAACTCATAACACTGCAATTATATAAATAGTCTATACATGTTATTTACACAATTCATCTTTAATGCTTTAATCTCATAAATATTGTATTTCATGTCAATACATTCCACTTATTTTCAATCATTCTTGCATGCTTACATTGCCTTCGTATTTTACATCATATACAAATTACTTAACATATATATGAACAAACAAGATAATCACTTTATTTCATTATACCATTACTACGAGGAGTTAAGTCCCCTATTTCACCAATTCATCGCATCTCATTACGTGATTGGAGTTATGTCCCCAATGTTTTACTTCTTCATCTATATCATTCATACTACTTTTAAGACTATACGGAAAAATATATACTTTACCCCATTACTCATTATTTATGGAGAGTTATATCCCAATTTAACTTCTTACCTTTCATATCATTCTTTACTTTTACATATACTCTTTCTATCATATCATCATTACTTCTATGTATTTTTAAGTCTACAAGCCAAATACAAACTCTTATACCATTAGTTATATCTTATTTATCATTCATATACTATTCATAATATAGTATCCTCATTAGAACGCCCATATCAGTATCCCATATAATACTTATCAACACAATATAAGTATTAACATGTATTCATCTCTTCATGTAGAAAACATAAATAAATATTTCATATAATTTGCCATGTATCTCAAAGTGGGTAAAAGCTACATATACTCACCTTGGCTAGTTAGAGAAGTCTAACTAGGGTTACTCTATTCCCTTGTCCCTTCCATTCCATGAACTTTTCTCATTAATTACCTAAGGAGTTCATTAACATTCTTATTAAAACATGTTATGTCTTAACAACATGTAAAGAACATTTAACCAATACCTACTATACTCATTTTTCATGTTTTCACACTATATTATGCTTATACTAGAAGTTGGGGGATCAAACTACACAAGTAGGGCCTTAACGAGAGTGAATTGCATGAATTCAGGTCACACGGATCGTGTAAGACCCATAGACCTACGGGTTCATGACCCTACACTTCCACACGGGTCGTGTGATGCTACAGACCAGATTTTCAGCCCCAATAATTTTGTTCTTTCTTTGCAATTTTAGTTCATTTCTTGGTTCCGTTTGTTCCCAAACTTAACCAACCTTTACCAATAGGTTCTATTAACCTTCTAACATGTCAAGAACATATTTTTATTCCCACTAAGTCTTATTTAGTTCATGACTTAATGGTTAATACCATAGGATGTCACAAGAGCTCTAAGGAAGCTCATGTGCACATCAATTCTAATACAAGAGTCCATTTCTTTCCAACTTCTATATATACATTTATACAATCAAGGGGAGCTAAATTAGGGATTTTACAACATAAAAAATACTTCATTCGTTACCAAGTCATGACTCCAATTGTCCATTTCTATGGGTTTCATTCATGGAATCACCAATTCCATTCCACCCTTCCGATTACCATTTCGTTCCAACTTATTCTTGATTGTTTGGAATCATTAGAAAACCACTTGTAAAGGTTTCTTTCATCCATTAACATCATTATAACTACTTAATTACATCAAATTAACACTATGTTCATAAACCTCTAATTTCTAGGATTCATAAGAATCAAAATCATTAAATCATGATTCCAAACTATCCATATGTTAGATTGTGATCATAAGCTTACTAGAAACATAATCTAACTAGTTGGAATAATAGGAATTACTCCTCCTCCAACATCTGAAATTCGGCCATGAACCCTAAATGGATTTTCTAGCTAGAAAATGCTGAAATCATACCTTATGTGGGCTACGAATTTAAGGAATTTGATCATATAACGTTGCTAGCTTCAAAACCTTCACGAAATCATCAAGCACCGCCATCTCTCCCTTTCTTCTTGCTGCATTCACCTTCCAGTGAATGAAATTGGAGTGTTCCCATCTTTTTATACCTCACAACAATGAGTTAATGACAATTTGGTCCCTAGACTTTCATACTTCTTATTTTTGGCACAAAAATAACTTTAATTCTTGAAACTTCTAAGTTTTATAGTTTTGCCCCACTTATAGACTTAATATACATATTAAGGATATACTAACAAATAAAAATCCCATTACGAGATTAAATACTTCAAAATGACGAAAATACCATTTTCGGTCATTTTATACTTTTTGCTCATTTTATCTTTTTATTATTCATACTTCATACTTATAACTATAAAATACTTCATATACTGCATCCTTAATAAAAATACAAATCTTTTCATTTTATTATAGTAATTGGAAAGTACCAAAATACATTTTTGCTCAAAATATGAATAATTACTTACTAATTATCCCTTTACTTCTTACTTTCCATTTGGACATATTTTTGGGTCCTTACACCTTTTCTTTCTTTCTATACGTAAATATGACACTTACGTGAACATAATACACATATGCACGCATTATTTTCGACCGACCAAGCTTAATCCTTTCTTGACTGCACACTTTGTTTTCTTTTGTTTCTACTCGACTGACGATATTACTTTCTTTCTTGATACTATTCGACCGACCCTTTACCTTGCATGCTTTGTTTTCTTTCCTTTTGTTTATTATTCGACCAAATGCAACACACAACGCTCACATAATATAATTCTCTTTTTAACTCTCGATCTCATCACATGCATGTGTTGCATGTCATGGTTTTCTACCTGACCGCTTGCATGCAATATATATTACTCCACACATTTGTTCTACTTTTGCTTCTGTGTAGTTCAAGTTCGGTGTCCATCACATCTAAACTCGGTACATACTATCATTCGGTGCAATCTGAGACATGTGAACTTCTGTTCACTTCAAGGTTCTGTTCCATTGAACTTCTGTGCTCCGAGCTCAGTCTTGACGAAGTTCCTTTTCTATTCTTCAACATCTCCGACATGTACATTAAAAATGTCCCCCTAAATGGTGAGAGATGTTAAATGTAACTCATGAAATCTCAGGTAAACTTCATCATGGTTTCCTCAATCTTAAACAACCCCATTGATTTTGATTGCTATTGATTTTTTTGACTATTAAACAAATATGAAAACAATCGAATTTCAAGAAAACCAAAAGTCAATAGTTTAATCTTAGTTTACATACAAATCGTGAATAAGAACATCAATAATATTCCTGAGAAACATCGTGCATAGGATCAGAAGATATAATTACTTTTAATGCGATATAGCTGGGTAGTCAATCTCGCGTTATAGCGTTGGTATAGCGCCGAGATAGCGTTTTGCGGAGTCAGGCCGAGATAGAAATGAAAATCTCGGTTAGTAATCTCGCTGGCGCTATTATCGCCAAGATTTTCCGAGATTGTCCGAGATTTAGTGCTATTTGGGACCGCTATAGCGGCGCTAGACCACTATTTGGACCAATTGATTACTTTTCCGGAATTTTTGAAAAATATTGGGTTGTTGACTGTAATGTGTGTTGAGGTCATTATTTTTTGTATATTTTTCATTATGGGATATGATTCTTTGTATAAGATATGATTGTGATTAACAAGAAATTCAAGTATTACTTATGAATGTAGGAGTATAAATAATAATTGTATGTAATATAAAAAACCGCTATTCCACCGCTATACCACTGCTAGAACAGCTATTTCAAATAGCGGCCAATGACCGCTATTTCATTTTGGACCGCGATAACTGCATAGCGATATTGTTGAGTTTTGCTATGTTCCGTAATGCTTGTGGACTATTTTGATTTTGAGTCGAGGTAGTATGGTTTTTTATCCGTGTAGCCCAAAAATCATGCCGAATTTTCGGTAGATTTGTTGTGTAACTACGGGACACTAGCTTGAGATGTCATGTTGCTTTACTATGGTTGTATTGATATGAGCTTTGTAACCCCCAATGTTGTTTAAATATTTTTTTAAACTTAATTGTTTTTGTTGGGACCAAAAAAAATTTAAAGACATGACTTAATGTCATGATAAAAGTTTTTGAAAGAACGAAATTTTTAATTCACAGTTTTTTATAAACTATTACACCTAGTAAAGTGTATGAAAGATGGGGTGTTACAATTTGGTATCAGAGTCATAGTTAAAGCGAATTAGGTGTCGAGACTCGAACCTAGGCTTAAACTGTGTGAGGATGAAGTGAGACTACAGGCTTAAGATAAGATTGTAAACAAGAAAAGTAAGGGTTGTCATAGGATGTATCGTAAGATAGGTTATTGAACCTAAGATCCTAAGATAAGTTGCAGACCTATTGGGTGGTTCTGCTGCATATAAGATAAGACCAGGTTGTTAGGAAACTATGCGTTTATTTTTGTAATGGTTCGCCATTAAGTAAGTCTCTGCTTATATGCAATAATATTTTCTTAATACTTAATAACAGTATATATAACTTTTGTGATGTAGCAAGTTGACTTGAACTAGTGAACCATGAGACCTAGTGGTGACGCCATAATCAAATGTGTATAAGTGGTTATGATAATATGGGCCCGTATTATCATAGGATATGTATTTGGGTTTGGTGGAATCATAAAGAAATTTTGGGAATCTGGTATAGGATGCTGTTGGGGTACAAAGTCCTACATGGATTGATGTTTGGCGGGATTAGATGGCCCATTATGATGGGCCTTGCCCTAGTTGTGTTGCCTACCAATATATAGTAACATATTACTCATTTGTTAGGCAAATCTCACAATGTGAGGTGTTTGTGCTTTATGCTCATCTTTTGTACATCTCACATATTTTATTACTAATCATTCGGCACCTTGGATATTGGTTTTGATCTTTACGTTATTATTATTCCGCACACGTCAAATCCGACTTTACAATTGGTATCAGAGTCGTACCTTGAAGATCTAGCGATTATCTCAAGGAACGATCTCGATTTGACAAATTTTGAAGATTGATTCATGTTTCAAGGATTGTTGATGAGTCTCTCATGAATTGATTCATTTATCTTTTTAGGATATTGTTCACCTTGTTTGTTCTTAGTGTTCATCATTGTGTTCATGTTCCTGTTCATCATCAAGATTCTATAGTTCATAAAAGAGTTGGCTCATCCTTTCTTTTGCTATTCATCTTGATTGTTGAATATTCATGTTTCCTTCAAATTCATCATTCACTGTTCATAGTTCTTTTAGGCATAAAATTCCAGATCTAGATCTGAAATAAAACCCACTTTACCCACTGTTCATTATGTTCATACAATTTTGTTTTAGATCTGCTGTCTACTGTTCATATTTCAACTATTCTATTGAAAATCACGAATTCTAGATTGTCCGACTCCGTGTTTTGATCCATTATTGTTTCTAGGTCCAATTTGTTATTCACATCACATATTCGTCCAAACAGATCATTTCCAGATCTATAATAGAAATCGACATCTGTTATTAATTCCTATCCAAATCACATATTGCTTTTACATCATTTAGTGCTGAATTTTTTACTCGAAGTCCTATCTTCATGATTTATGTGTTCTCAAGTTCAACTTGTCAACGATTTGCTAAAGTAAATCTGCAATGAAAATGATACACGATGCAAATTGGTAAGAAAAAAATTTCATCAAATCATTGATTTAGCATCAAAAACAGATCTCGAACCCACCTGTGTTATAATACAAATCAGATCTTCAATGGTTAACGTTCATTACCTTGGTATTAAGTGATTTGTGATTCAATTTCTAAAAACACGATGAACTCGATGTGTTGGTGTTCGTTTCTGTTCATACGGTTATTTGAGGATACACTTATTTTGGATGAATTCGATGACGAAGGATAAATTGAAACTAATTTCAATCGATGGCAAACTGAAAAAAGGAAAGTCTGTTGCCAATGTTGTCGTCAATCAAAAAATGAGTTAACTGCACAGATGATAAAAGTGGTGTCGATCTATGAAGAAGAAGAAAACGATGAAAATTAAAACTGTGAATCGGAATAAGAACGGTCCATTGATTTTTTATGCCCGGGGCGAGATGAAAAACAATGCCCATATGTTTAAGGTGTTATTTAGTCATTTTAATCGGTTATCGGTTTCTCACGCGAAAAACTAAATTGCATTAAATCCAAATAACACATGCCTATAAATAAAATTGTGTTACAAATGGAAATATGAATTGCACCTGAGTGTTTAATCGATGATGTAAGGAATTTGTTTTGAGAGACATATAGTTGCTAAGGCAAAATCAAATAGTAATGCTAATGTGGCAATTTCACAAGTTATTTACTTTTTCTAAATTCCTTAGTTTGTTACATTCTTTGTTTTATTCCTTGTTTGGCTGTTTGTTGATGGAAGTGCATAAGCAAAGCAAAGGCCACAGATATACAAAAACAACTATAAACAAATTGAAAAAGCATGTTTAATATTTAATATATTAAAGAGCATTATCAAGAAGAAGTATTTAACTATCTATGCAAAGAGGGATTAAAAGATGCTACAAAAAACTATATGAAGTTCATTTAGAAAATATAAAAGATGTCACCGGTGTGAAGATTATGAGGACTTATATAAGCACAAGTTCTTATAGGGATAAACTCAAACAGTTGGTGGCCACACCTGCATTTGCTATTCGAGATCATAATCCACGAGATGCAAAGAGGTCTGAAAAGAAACATAACATAAATTAATATCAGAAATTAGAATGCATATCAAACATCAAAATCAGATTATTCAGGAAGACAGAAACAAACTTACTCGATAAAATGAACAGAGGTTTCAGAATTTAGAAATCAGATTTCAACAACTTCACTTCAATAACCTTCAGCTTCCCTTCGTGACTTCACAATGAGTTTCAGAAAGCAGAAAGCTAACCGATTGACTAATAACAGAAACAGATTTCAGAAATCAGAAGCAACATTTGAGCAATCTAATTGTTATTGTATTGATAGAAACAAAGTATTCAAGGTGATTTCAGCAATCCAAAAGCAACATTTGAGCAATGTGCATCAGTTTTTTTTTTTTTTTAAATTTGGCATATACGCGATTAAGTGAAGAAAAATCTGATATACACATAAACATTTAGAAAACTTTAATGACACCTTATTCTATTGGAATCTTCAAGACGGATTCTAGCGACAATTATTAAGTGATATCATCTCGCGCTGTCATAGGAACTCGAGAACGCGTGCGCCGATTAGGAAGTCGAGATATAGCATGAAATCATAAAAGCGACTTCAATCCTTTGGAAGTTGGAACCGGATTTCACTGCTGCGTCCTGTGCTGCCCTTGTTAGATATCTACAGCCCAATCTCCTCTTGGCCCAAATGTATACTATTAATATACAGCCCAAAATTTTGGTGCCCATGAAATTTTGCTGCCCTGGGCCGTGGCCCTGCTGGCCCTGGGCTTGGGCCGGCTAAATGGTGAATCGCAAGCAATCAGAAAATGACGATGTGTGAATTAGAAGCAAGAATCGGATCAACAGTCGGTTACATTCGGTTTCTGCGTTTGCAGGTCTGAAATAAGAGACAATGGTTATTGCCTTCGGAGGTTTGCAAAGGGAACATTGAGTTGGGAATGAAATCAAAACCTTTAATTGGGTTCAAATAGGACCTTGTTGCCTTCGTATGCTAGGAAAAGGAAAATTTGGATGGGTAAGAATCGGAATCGGATAAAAGATGTTAGATGCCGACGACTGTCACCTTCGGAACCACCGCCTTCATCGGTGGAGGAAACTGAATCGGAAACAATTAAGAAAAAGAAAAACAGACGACGGAGATGATGGAATCAGAGAAGAAAGAAGATGGGTGAGAATCAAGATGGAGGAAACACTTGTATACGAAGGCTTTGTTGACTTCGTGGACAACATTATCTCCGATTCACCCATCCGTGAAAAATTTACCTTCGGACCCCCCTTCGGATCACCGGCCCAACATACAAATCAGATCACCTTTTACCATTCGGATTGAAGCCCACAGGCCACAACCCAACACTCCTTTCAACTCAAGCCCATTTTTGGATGTGGACCAGCCACTTTTATTTTGTATTTGGGCTTGGATTTTGGGCAGCTGAGTTTACAAAGTTGAACTTATTGGATTAATCTCATTGGGATGCAAAGAATTATTTTGGGTTAATTTCTTCAACATGGATACTTTAATTCGGGTTTGACGACTTCGATTCGCAAAATTATTTCCGGACCTCAAATTGAAAAACGAAAAACAAGAAAAACATTTTTTTTGGAGAATGGTGATCAAGCACGGATGAACAAGAGCACAATAAATTTTTGAACTCCATGATTCATATCTTTTCAATGCAATTACCGAATTTTTGGGCATTGACGAATACACACAAGTCAAGGGGGAGTTTTTATTGAATTTTTCCGATTGAGCGCATTCTCATATTTAGCTCGTTATTTCACGATCACATTTTTTGAAGATCGATGACACGTTGAGGGGGAGTTTTTCACGTATATGAGGCGATCGGGTTTCGATTCCGAAGTGTGTTTACTTGATGTGTGTTCGCTTATGTTTATCTTTGGGATTACTATTTGTTGCTTGAGGTTGCGGTTACCGACTATAGCACGGTTCTTATCACGCCATTATCCCATTACTCGTTTTGGAGATTACCGACGTTTGGAGATTCGATGATTCGCTTCTACACCCAGTGTTGTCATCATCTTCGGTTCCGCTAGTGCCCATTTGCCGTTTGCCCCACATCATCCATTCCGACCTTTGAAGGGGAGATTGTTGAGGTACAAAGCCCTACATGGATTGATGTTTGGCGGGCTTAAATGACCCATTATGATGGGCCTTCCCCTACTTGTGTTGCCTACCTATATATAGTCATGTATTACTCATTTGTTAGACAGAGCTCAAATGTGAGGTGTTTGTGCTTTATGCTCATCTTTTGTACATCTCACAAATTTGATTATTAATCATTCAGCACCTTGGATATTTGTTTTGACCTTTACGTTATTATTATTCTGCACACGTCAAATCCGACTTTATAGATGCATGTCAGGAATAATAAATAGAAGAAAGAAAGTCTGAATGACATAGAATTATTATACATACATGATAAGATAAAGTATGACTAAAATATGAAAGATAAGATAAAGGGTTTGTGCTATGTAGTTGGGAAAACCCAATCGAACTATTTTGGCAACCGCCATATCGTATATGAAGTATATACAACTATAAAGTATACATATCAGAACGAGATGAAGTGTGAAAGGAAACAATAAAGGAAATATAGTTATGTCTTATAAATTTTCTAAGTTTGTGTAACCAAAGATTCTGTTGTCTAACGGGAATGAATCAAGAATATGGAATAAATAACTAATTTGTGTCACTATGATGACTGAAGTAAAGCAAGATTGGAGATATGGTTACGTATATGAATAAAACTCATATAATTAAAAAGTATGAAAGAACTTAGCTGAAAATGTAAACGGAAATGAGCCGGGTTTGTAATTTGAGACAAACTCAATGGTTGTATAAAAGGTAAAGAAGAAAAAAATTGAAGGAAATAACATGATGTATCTCCCATGGACAACTAGGGGATTTAAGTATGAGTATTAAAAGCTATGATCAAATATGATAATAGAAAATGAAACTACAATACTTAATAAGTATTAGATAAGGAATCAAAGACAAAATGAAAATAAGAATAACAAGAAAGAATAAAATTAAGAAATGGGAAGTCGTGACTTCCAAACCCGAAGGAAATATGACAAGTAAAGATATTTAATGATCGGAGCAAATATCTAAGTCATCATTATAGTGCTATAATGAGTAATATAACAAAGTAAGTTACCTAAAAAGGTAAAGAGAAGAAAAAATAGCAAAGGTCATGAAATCTCGAATGTTATGCGTGTTGTAATGTGGTTATAAGTATATTGAGGCACAGCAATTAAGTTGAAATTGATACGGTTGAAAGATCTTGGTTGAAAACTTGAGTTAGGATCCAAAAGGTTCCGAAGGAAATTGGCTCATGCGAGGAATCTACATCAACAAGGTCAAGAATAAAGGTATGTTATACTTTTGATGAAGTAGGTCGAGAAATTGAGATTAATATGAACCATAATGCTTTAATGTTCATATTAACAATCAATAATCATTGTTAACAAGTGGATGGCATGTTATTAAGGATAATAACATTTTTTATGAGGCAAGAAGTTAATTCCTAACTTGTGGAGCTTATTATGGGACATTATGTCTATCTTGGGTTAGTAAAAATTCTATAACAGTAAGTTAGAATTAACACATGAATACCATGCTTAGAAAAGTTTCCTATGTATTATGATGAAATTGATAGTCCTTTATCATGAGATGATTATTGCCAGGATGTTGTATCATTTGGTCAAGTGGTCTATATACTTAATAATAAACTCAAGTATAGTTTTGTATTATTGGAAATGGAAATATTCGAGAATAAATGAGAATCAACATTCTAGTTGTGTTTGTGGTCATTCTAAGATTGTGTATGGTGAAAATAGATAAATGAGTGTAATTTATTGCTATGTAAAAATCATATATAGAATTAGACCTTAAAAGAAAATACCATTTATTTTCTTTTAAGGGGTAGAAGGAAAGACTTATGGATGCCTTGGTGCAAGTTAAAGTCAAAGGACTTGATAATTTGGATGCACAAAGAAAAGCTCAAGAGTTGTTTAAGGATGTTATACAATATTTCAAGTGTAATCCTGAGTAAGGAGTTCATACCCAAAGGTTAGAGTCTTAATGTGTAGATTAACTATTTCAAGAAATCATGGTTAGTGACTGAATAGTTTGAAAATAGGTAATGGAAGGAAATGGGTGATCCCCTGATCATCTATTGAAATTTCATTATTTTAAGAGTGAAATATGCTAATCAATCAGAATGGTTGAGGAATTTTGGAACTTGAGAGAGTTCCAAGACTAAATAACTAACATAAAGATATCTTAGCTGAAAATTGTATTAGAATAACTACTAGCCAGAAATGACTAGTTTATTAGATAAGTTGATCAAGATGGAAGATTATGAAAGAAAAAAAGGCATATGGAGATAAAGTCTTATGATTGAAATCTAAATGGGAATGGTAAAGTAGACTGCTACTTTGGGTAACAATCAAGATTTTATTGTATGAATGCTAGTACACTCTACCATTAGAGAACAATTATGTTAGAGAAGCAAATTCTTCTTTAGTACAAAGTAATTAGGAGAAAGTGTCTGGGAATGTATTGACTTGGAAAAGTCAAACTTACTACGACACGTAAGTAAATAAGTTGTCAAGGTTTAAATGGAATGTTCTTCGTGATATTTAGCTAAGCAAAGGAATCATGATGTGTTGAGAATATTTGTGCTGAAGTGCATGCCAATCCGAAGACCTGTGCAAGACCCCGAAGCCTGGATGTTTAAATAGAAGACCTGAAGCCTGAAGACTCCAAAGTCTATCATGGAGGATCCGAAGGCTATTTTGAAGTAACAACTTTTGGTGCACGTGTGTTTGCAGACTACGTGGTGCATGCATCTAGAATCCTATTGGCTAGTACTCTAATAGGATATTCTCTGTAATAATTGTACTAGCCGAATCACTGATCATTTATAAATATCAGTGATACTCTTCCGTGTCGACAGAGAGAGTGTGCCTGTGAAATTGCATCTCCCACATTGTAAAAACCTAATCATGAAATCTAAGCATTCGGCAAAAGTTATCCAATTCTCAGTGTGTTCATTTCTGTTCTTACGAATATTTACTTATGTGTGTTGCTTATCTCGATTTATATTGTAAGAATACTCAGTCAGTACAACTGTTTGATCGAATTCAACACCTAACAAGTGGTATCAGAGCAGGACAGCTCGAAAACCTGTTCTTAGAGCTTCATTTCATTGTCACAGTTCTAGATCTGAATTGTTTCTCAGATCCAGCATTCTGTAACTGTTAACTGTCTCTATTACTTGTTTTTCTAAAAAGATCCTGTTGAAATTCATTCAAAATGACTGATTCTACTGCTTCTTATACTAATATGCTCAACTATGCCAATCTGATTGGTTCCTCCACCAAAGCTCCTGTTCTTGTTCCAACCTACTACGATTACTGGGCTGATCGTATGAAGGATTATCTCGAAGGTCTTGATGAAGCAAAAGATATCTGGAGATTTGTAAAAGAAGGTCCTCACACTAACATTGAAGGACGCTTCATTGATATGGATAATGATGAAGCTGCTGGTGTTCTGAATGCAGCAGACTTAAGGAATGTTAGAAATGATGAAAGGGCTATGTGAGAACTAAGAAGTGGACTCGAACCTGATGTTAGACATCACATTTCTGGAGCAATGTCAGCTAAAGAGATCTGGGATCGTTTGGCTGTTTGTTTTGCTGGTGATAATACATTGCAATCAAGTGTGGTTCAAGAAGTTCTAGCTGACTTCAGTAACTTCAAACAACAAGAGAATGAAACTTTGGAGCAAGATTATCAAAGATATAGCAAAATGGTTTATGAACTGGAAAATATGGTGAAACTCGAAGTCAACAAGAGGTCAATATCAAGTTTCTCTATAGCTTAAGGCCTGAATGGAGACACATCATGCTGATGATTAAATCTTATGAGAATATCAACACATACTCACTAGCTGCTCTCTATAATCTCATCAAATCTCATGAGCCTGATATCTGTGGAAGAAGAAGTGAGAAGGCTGGTTCTGGTTCATTGGCCCTTATGTCAAATGTTGAAGAAGAAGAAGACATGGATGAACCAGATGGTTACATGGAAGGAGAGAACGGAGAATCGATTGCTTTGTATGCTGCAAACAATCATAAGTTCAGAAAACCCTTTGTGAATAAGTCCAATCCAGCAAAACCGTTTGTGAAAAACTTTAACAAAAATTCCTTCACTCCGAAGCCAAAACCAGATATTTTACACGCCCAAAGACGAAACAACAAAATTCTCAACTCCGAAGCCTGTTGAATCTAAGACTTCGAAGTCCCCAAAAGCTACATCTGAAGAAAAGAAGGTTGCAGGTGACTCAGGTTTTCATTGAAATTACTGTCATGGTAAGAATCATTTTGCTAAAGACTGCATGGTTCGTAAACGAAATGAGAAACAAAATCAGGTGAAGGATGAAGCTTACTATGCAAGAAAGATGGAGGAAGTAAGAGAAAATACAAAGGACTTAGCCCTGATGGCTGCTGAGGATGATCCAGGAACATATCAAGTTTGGTCATCTGACTCCGAAGATGAAGAAGTAAGAAAGCCAACTTATAGTGCTTTCATGGCCTATGATGATGATAAGTGCTTTCCGAAGGTCACTTCTGAGGAGACTGAACGTGAAGAAGAATGGGGGTATGAAAGATCTGCATGTCTTGGCTATGAGAGTTCGGAGCAGAAGAAATCGCCAGATGTAGTAATTCCAAAGTGTTGGTCTGATGACTCTTCGGATGATGATGAAGAAATATGTCTGATGGCTAAGGATACACGCATGACCATCCCCGAATAGGTATCAAAACTACTCTTCACTTTTAAAATTCCTGCTTCTAAATCTACTCCTATCATTGATGAAATAACTCGTGACTGTTCTGTGATGCATAAACTACTTGTTGATGCAAAAAATAGGGAGAAAATCAGTGAGCAGGAGATTCTCAACTTGAGGGGGAGAGTAGAGGGTTTGAAGCTTTTACTAGAAAAGGCCAATTTAAGAATCACACTGCTAGAGGAGAATAGGGAAAAACATTTAAATAATCATGATGTAATTTTGAGACAACATAATATCTTATGTGAAACTGCTAAACGTCTATATGCTCATATTACTCGCATTTATCATTCTGCTGATGTGTGTAATGTTCAACATAGACAACTACTGCCTTTTGTTGAGTTTAAGCTTAAAGATGTTGACAGTATATCTTATGAATGTGAATCCATAGTATCTGGCTCCGAAGTCACCAACCCTTCGTATAAACATGGCTTGATATATGTAGAAAAACATTTAACTGCTGATAATCTGTTGAAGTTATTGCCACAAGAAATTCCAATCTTGAAAAAGGATGTTCCTCAAATTGAAAATAAATAAATAGTTACTGTTGAAACTGAATCTGAAAATGATTATAAATGTGATTCGGATATGGAGGAAGTTGATTGTTCTTCTTTAACCATATTAAAATCATCCTCCGCATCTGCATCACCCTCCGAAGACACATCACAATTATCTTCGGTTGAAAAAGGAAAAGCAAAAATTGATTGTGAAAATGAAACTTCTGAAAACAAGGAAATTGTGAAATCTAAAATACAAATTTCTGATGAATGCGTCTCCTATGATCAATATCTCAAAGACAATTCAAAAAGACTAGTCCATGTTGCATGTATCTATCCGAAGATTTCTTATTTCAAAAACTCCAATTTTTATGAAGCCTGGTGGCATGCTTTTAATTGACAATGATTTGAAAAAGATTTGTGAGGAGGATAATTCCACAGTTACTGAGGAAAGATTCTTCTCATCTTCAAAAATGATTGAAAATGAAATAAATGAAAGAATGAAAGTAAAAAATCAATGTGAGAAAACAATATTTGTATGGACATAACATCTACAATCGTCTTTGTTACGAAAAGGAAAAGATTCCTAAAAACATGACTCATCTTCTAAATGTTAAAAATGATAATCACATTTACACTAACAGAAATTACAAACAAATTCAAGTTATGGAGAAACTCATAGCTCCGAAGATGGATGTTTTTCAGTTAATGGAATCTTGTGAGAGTGTGCCGCTTACACAATCTTTTGAAAATGTCATTACAAAATCCAAGATTGTTGTTTCCAAACCTTTGGTACAAAAACCTCAGATTTTGAAAAGACCTCAAATTCCAAACATGCCACAAGTTAACAACCTTGCTTCAACTTTTAAAACAAAACCAGCAATTGTGATTACAAAACCAACTCAAAAACCAATTGCTGTGAATTGAAAACAAAACAAACTCAAACCCTTGTAAATAGAAAAACACCCTTCAGAGTTTTAAAACCAACCATTACGAAGTCTTCAACTTTTGGAACAAAAGCTGTGGATACAAAGGATTCACATGTTCAAAACCAACTTTCTAAACCATCCTTTGTACCATCGAAACCAAACTTTCCAAACCCTAAATTTCAAAAAGGGACAAAGAAAACATTTTCCAAAGGCAACAATTTGATAGATACATTCCATCAATGGCTGGACAAAAATTTGGATTTGTTTAAGGATAAGAATCTTTCATTAAATGATTTAAAATTGGCATACGAAGAGTACCTTTGTACATCTACGCTATGTAGCTCAATATCAAGGAAATCAACAATTGAAAATTCAAAACAAAATTTGAAAAGAAATGATTTGAAGGAAAATCTCACTACAAAAACTAAATCTTCAAAGTCATCGATTTGTTCAAAACTCTCAAGTACAAAGAAAAAGTCAAAAACCTCAAAATCAAGCTCATCTAAACAAATATGGGTTTTGAAGACTTCCATTGTTTCAGTCACTTCGGACTCATCAATTTTAACAAAAGGCTCTTCGGAATCATGCTCTGACTCATCCTGTTCATCACATGAGACTTCGGAGAATATGATTAATTTAAATGCTAATGAAATATATGAAGAGGCTCTTAAGAAGTGGATTCAAGAATCCTTTGCTTGCCCTGAGGACCCAAGATTGATTGGGTACCAACTCCTTCTTGATTGATTGTAGGTCATGTCAAATGAGTGGTACGATGCAAAATGGTACATAGACAGTGGCTGCTCAAGACATATGACAGGGAAAAGGGAGTATCTTAGGGATTATAGAACATTGGATGATGCAGGAAATGTTCGCTTTGGTAACAACGAAACGTGTCCAATTCGAGGTTATGGCAAAATTACAAATGGCCAATTTACAATCAACAGAGTAGCATTTGTAGAAGGATTAAAGCACAATCTTGTGAGTATCTCTTAGTTGGTAGTTGGAACAGGAAACGCTGTCACATTCAACAACCAAGGAAGTGTCATCACGAAAGAAGCAACAAACGAAGTCCTGTTGAAATCTGAAAGAAAGGGATCAATGTTTCCTTTGAATCTGAAGCCAGTGACTGGTGGGCAATCATTGTGTCTTCTATCCAAATCCAATTCAGATGTAAGCTGGCTATGGCACAGAAGAATTGCTCATCTAAACTTCAAAGACTTAAACAAGTTAGTGGCTATGGATTTGGTTCGTGGGATGCCTGCTCTCAAATTTGAAAACGATTCACTTTGTTCTGCTTGTGAACATGGCAAGCAAACAAAACAAAGGCATCCAACTGTGATCAACCCAAAAATCACTGAACCTCTTTCACTTCTTTACATGGATCTCTGTGGTCCATCTGCTGTTGAATCAATTGGGAAGTAGAAATACATTCTTGTAATAGTTGATGATTATTCAAGGTTCACTTGGGTTCTATTCTTAAAAAACAAGTTTGATGCAGCTGAAGAAATCATCAACTTCATAAAGAAAATGGAAGTAAAGCTCTACAAGAAAGTCCGAAGTGTATACAGTGACAACCGTTTGGAGTTCAAGAATCAAACCCTTGATGAATTTCTGAAGGCTAAGGGGATTAGTCATAACTTCTCAGCACCATATACTCCTCAACAAAATGGTGTTTGTAGAAAGACGAAATCGTTCCTTATGTGAAGCAGCAAGAACTATGCTCAACTTTGCAAACTTGCCAATGTACTTCTGGGCTGAAGCTATCTCTACAACATGCTTCACACAAAACAGATCATACATCCACAAGAGATTTCATATCACACCATATGAAGTACTCAACCGAAGAAAACCAAATGTTAAGTTTCTTCATATCTTCGGTTGCAGGTGTTTCATTTTAAACTTAAAAGATCATTTAAGAAAGTTTAATGACAAATCTGAAGAAGAGATTTTTCTTGGGTATTCACAAGACTCAAAGGCCTATAAGGTTATGAACAAGAGGACTCGTAAAATTGAAGATACCTTCAACCTCTCGTTTGATGACTACTATATCAAGAAATCCCTGCATCCATTCCTTGTAAAATTGAAGAGACCTTCAACCTCTCGTTTGACACAGACTTCACTCGTCTCTTCAATACACCTGTGAGGGTTGCGGACTCCGAAGCCAGGGCACCAGATAATAATGTATGTGAACTATCCAAACTCACAGATGGGCCTGATGATTCTTCAACAAGCAGTGTACAAAGACCATCTTCAGTTGAGGGGGAGCCATCTAACAGAAGTGAAGGCAATTCTGGTTTCGAGGGGGAGCAAAACAACACAAGTCTCAACTTGCCCCACATCAAATCTCTCACATCATGTCCCTGTACCCATCAGTCCAGGGGGCCAGAGATTTCTACTCCGAACTCAACAACATCAATCACTTCGGATAAAGGCACCAGTACCTCAACACTAACTGCTGTCGAGGGGGGAGAATACTCTAAACTCTTCTTTTCAAACCTCAAATCTAAACACACCTCAAACAAATCTCACTAATTCAAACAATCATTTAATAACGGATGATTTTCCTTCCACTTCGGGGTATCCTTTAGATATTGAGGAAGTTGATTCTGAAGGACCACCTGAATTTGATCCAAATTTTCCTCCTTTGGACAAATAGAAGAAAAATCATCCCCCATCACTTGTCATCGGTAATGTTCAAGATAAAGTCTTGACTCGTGCACAACTACACCAAAAACAACTTGATTTAAACAAAACTTTGGAGTTGTGCATGTTCAATGTCTTTATCTCAAAGGTTGAACCTAAGAACGTTAAGGATGCATTTGATCAACCTGACTGGATTGAAGCTATGCAGTTGGAATTAGAGGAATTTGAAAGAAACAAGGTTTGGAGGCTAATTCCAAAACTTGCAAATGCTTCATTTGTTGGTCTCAAATGGATATATAGAAACAAACTTGACATTGAAGGCAATGTGGTTCGGAACAAAGCTAGGTTGGTTGTCAAAGGTTATTGTCAACAGGAGGGGATTGACTATGAAGAGACATTTGCTCCTGTTGCCAGACTCGAATCAGTTTGAATATTTTTGGCTTATGCTGCACACAAAAACTTTGATGTCTATCAAATGGATGTTAAATGTGCATTTCTAAATGGTGATCTCGAGGAAACCGTATTTGTTGAACAACCACCTGGCTTCGTAGACAAAAACTATCCCAACCATTGTTATGTGTTAGACAAAGCTGTATATGGTTTAAAACAAGCACCTAGGGCTTGGTATGAGACCTTGACAAAGTTTTTAAAAGAGTCGAACTTCAAACAGGGTTCAGTGGATCCAACACTTTTTAGAAAGAAAGTTGGATCTCATTTGATGTTAGTCCAAATTTATGTGGATGACATTATCTTCGGATCCACTGATCCCAATCTCACAAAAGATTTTGAAAAACTAATGAAAAGCAAATTTCAAATGAGTATCATGGGAAAGATTAACTTCTTTCTTGGATTACAAATAAAACAATCCAAGGAGGGGATTTTCATTAATCAGCAAAAGTATACGATGAGTTTACTCGAATGCTTCGGAATGACTAACTGTTCAAAAGAAAAAGTTCCATTGCCTGCAGGTACAAGGTTAAATCCATCATTGGACAAACCGAAGACTGACATCCAAACGTACCGAAGCATGATTGGTTCATTGCTTTATCTCACAGCCAGTCGACCAGATATCATGTTCGCAGTTTGCAACTGTGCAAGATATCAAGCTGATCCACGCGAACCTCATTTGGCTGCAGTTAAAACAATTTTTCGCTATCTTCACAACACTTCTGCTATGGTTTATGGTATCCAGCAAACTCAGGTTTCTACATACAAGCATACTCAGACTCAGACTTGGGTGGATGCTCCATTGATCGCAAAAGCACTTCGAGGGGTTGTCAATTTCTTGATGGAAACCTAATCAGCTGGCAATCCAAGAAGCAAACTTGTGTTTCCATATCCACAGCCGAAGCAGAGTATGTGGCAGCTGCAGCTTGCACTTCGCAGATCATATGGATTCAAAGCCAATTAAAAGACTATGCCATCAACATGAGAAAGACACCTTTGTTCTGTGATTCTCAAAGTGTCATTCGCATATGTCATAATCCATAATCCTGTTCAACATTCCAAGATGAAGCATATAGCTCTTCGCTATCACTTCATCAAAAGTCATGTTGAGGAGGGGAATATTGAGGTGCACTTTGTTCACTCAAACGAACAACTGACAGATATCTTTACAAAAGCTTTGAATGAAGTAGCATTTACACAAATCGTTCGAGGACTTGGAATGATTGATGGATCCACTCTACCATAAATATCAGATTTGCTCTTTCTTTCCTGAGACTTTTCAATTACAAAATAAAAGGTTATGCTGTTCCGCAGCACTCCGAAGACTTTTGACGCTTCGGAGCCCCTCGGAACAGACTATTTGGGTTAATAAAATTCCATATATGTCAAAATCCTTTGAAACATCTGTTACCTTCGTATCACAAGGATAAACATTTTCACAATAAAGGAATGTTTCATAGAAAAAACAAAAACAAGAAAAACAAGGATCAATTTGTAAAACCTCGAAAGTTCAAATCTCAATTCTCTTGCATAAATGACTGAGTTTAACCTTCTTTCAATGAACTAACTGATTAAAGGACAAAACTTTGATTTTAGATTCTGATAATCATACATTATTGCACTAAAAGGTATTTGGGAATCGATTTGAAACATTGGTAAGAACACAGACTTCGGAGTGAGGTTAAGACTGTTTTACAGTACGAAGTCTTGGTTGATTCTAATATCCTTAACATAGTGTTTATTCCTAACCTCCCTATTGAACTTAACTCGCTTCATTATTGAACTAATCAAGTAGCCTAAAAACTACTCAGGATAATTCACATGTTCCGAAGTTTTCTTCAAAAAGTGATACCGACATTGACTGATAAGTAAATTTAAAACCTTTTTCACTCTTGTTTCAAAATTGAACTACATGAAACTTTTCAAACACAAAGGATTGTACAAACAAATACAAAAGCACCATCAAATGTTATCACATGGTGAAATTTTGGCTCTTCGGATATGAAACTCCAAAAGAATAGATAAGCTTCAAAAGTGAAATATTGAAAAACCCAAAAGAAAAACAAATATTCAAAATGTCAAAAGAATCAAAGACAACAAATAAGTAAAAAGATAATCTAGGGAGTGCAAAAATAAAGATAAATCAGCACTCAAAGGCTTATTCGTCTGTCTTAAATGACAATACATATGAACATTTCAAGTTTCTATCTTAAATGGTAATGTTGGGGTGGTGTACTAAGCTCAAAGGCTTGTCATCAGAGAATAGTATCCAAATACCTCAACTGATGAAATGGAATAAATTCTTCAAAAGATTCTTCAAAGTCAATCCAAATCTTCAAACAAACTTTCTGATGCTCAATTCAAAAGTGAAATCTTTCTAAATTTCAATGCAGTGGATGTCACCATTATTTAGTATGAAAATTTTGAAACATAAAAGGAAAAATCAAACCTTCTTGCAAAAATGTGAAATTAAGTTTAGCTTGGGGTGGTTAGACTTATGCATCTCATGACTGATGTTCAATCAAACAGACTTCGGAATGAAAAATGGACTTCCAACATGATCCGAATGATTTTGAATGCTAAAATGTCAAAACTTCTTTTCACAATGTTCATGGAAGATAAGGTTAGAAGTCATAATGCATCATCAAAAATAAAAAAAAATTCAACAAAGGAAAAAAACTTCAGAGTATTGATAACATCTGCAACAAAAACTCTTTATTCGAAGTGTTATCAATACCCTTCAGAATGTTTCTCAATACTTGATCAATTTTCAAACTCCGAAGGAAACCAATAAATGTAACATTTATCCTTGTTGGTCCGAAGTCAATTAAATGTTCAAATGATTTTCACACTTATGATATCTACAGAGACAAACATTCCTTTAAATTTAATAAATGGTAATATACAACTGTCACTCAGAAAATCCTAGAAAATCATAACAAAAAGATCGTGGATTATATGGCGGTTCAAATTTGAACAATCATGACTGACAAACGGATGTTTCCACTTTTTGCAGAGATAGTGGAGTGTACAATGGCTGATGTGGCATGTTATTAGTGGACCTATTCAAACATGCATTAAATGAACTTGGGACCACGAACACTATTTAAATCCCACACCGCTTCAATTCCTCTCTTTACGCGATCAAAGCTTTCAAACTTTCTGCAAGATTTCTCTCAAAGAACCCTAATTTCTCTTCATCTTCTTCCTCTGATCAACAATGGCCGCTGTTGCAACTGAAGCATCATCTCAGACTACTGAAGAAATGTCGGTTCCAGTGCTTAAGAGTCAGTCTACAAACCTGTTTCTTCGTACTGATCTCAGTCTTTATCCCCAACCAATCAATGCTCTTGTTGAATGCTTGAAACAATCGACTCTTGGTCACGTCTTGACCTACACTCCTTCCATTGCAGCAACTCTTGTTCACAGGGCTCACTACACTTCAAATGCCCTGTTTGACTTCGAAAACAACGTGAAATCAGTTCACGATGAAGCTATTGATGTTAAGGGAAAAATATAAAGGGTACAACCGACCAAAATCAAATTCGGTGAGGCCCTGCACCTTCCAGTTTATGATCCAAAATAAATTATGGTTCCAACTGCTGAACAATTAGTGGACATGTTCAACGGCATGGGCTATGAACCACAACTTGAAAGCATCAACACTTTCAAGAAGAGGCAACTTCCTAATCTGTGGAGATACTTCTTTAGCATTTTCCAAATATGCCTCTCTGGAAGGACCTCAGGTCTAGATTCTGCCAGTCAAACATTCAAAAGCCTGCTATATGGAATCTACTATTATGTCAAAGTTGATTTTTGTATCACTTCTTTTGGCTGACTTCTGTTTGCACATTAACCACACTCTGAAGGGAACTGAGATCTCAAACACAAGATTTTGTGCAATAGTTGTTCATGCCCACTATCAGCAGGCAGGTTATGTTTCTGATCCCTCTCTCCTTGAAATGAAATATACGTATATCACTGTTCCAGCCCTGGATGAACAACCAGCTGAATTTTGTGCACAAATTCTACAAGTGATGCTCTCAAAAGTGTCAATGGAGTGCAATGAGGTTAACATGTATCGCAATACACTTGTTGTACCTTACCATGTTCGAGAGATCATTCAAACTGCACCAGTCAAAGCTCCAGTTCAAACCAAAGGTAAAAAGAAGGCAACAGGAGGACCAAGTGGCCCGAAAAAGGTTGTGAAGAAGAGGAATGCTACCGAGCAAACCACTCCTAAAAGAAAACAACCGAAGCATATCAGGAAATTGCTGGTTATGGATGAGGCTTCGGAGTCCAACAAATCACACTCCGAAGACACTCAGAAAGAACTTGAGGAAGAACACCAGTCCTCCCCAATTCATGATACAAGACCACCAACTCCACCACATACCACAATTCCATCTCCACCACCTCCAACATCTGCTCCTTTCACTACCACCATTACATCCCAACAAACCTCTACAATCCACACATCCACTTCGGATATACCACCAACCACTGCTCCACTCACATCTACCATCCATACCACAAAAACTCCTCCGATATCTACCACTCAAACCTCCAAACCTATCACTTCCTACATGGAAAACCACACTATTTCAGCCCCTCAAACATCTGAACGAATCATCACCTCCTCAGAACCATTGTTAAATATCCCATCTTCTGGTTTGGATACATCGCTTCCTGATTATCCTTTCCAAGATGACCTTGATTTTGAAACCACCATATTTTCAAAACCCCCATCAATAGAAGAAACTGTGGCTGCTTTTCATATGGCACCATTAGTGATAGAAGACAATGATGATGATAACCTGGATGGCAATGACTTTATTTTTGTCAAACAATACAAGACCCTCAACTGAAAACTGGATGCTCTTCTCCAATCAAACACTGGTTTTGATCCCTTGAGGAAGCCTGAGGGAAATTTTGGTGAACAAATGGTTGAAGCCCAAAAAGCCTTAACTAAAAAGATGGAATAATTAGTCAAGGCATCCGAGAAACGAATTCTCGATCAATAAATCGAAATTCAATGATTTCTGGAAGTAAAGTTCAACACTGCGGTAGAACAAGTAGAAGAAAGGCACCGGCTCCTTAAGGAGCAAACAGAAAACAAAATCGATGATTTGGTGAAGAAAATGGAATCATCGAACTCCGAAGTGATGAAGGCTCTGAATGACCTTCGGGATGAGACAAAATCCTTCAATTCGCAATACCAGACTGGGTTTGCAAAACACCTGTCAGATACACACAAGCGAATCGAAGAGCTGACTACAGAACAGTCACGGTCTGTAGTGACCGTCTTTGCAAATGAACCGCAAACCACAACCTCCAAACCGCAAACCACAACATCTGAACCGCAAACAACTTATCAACCCACCATCTTGGGAAGACCAGGCTTCATTCCACCAATCATCTCCATCGCTGGTCCTACCATCGGAACCATAACAACAACTCAAGCAAGTGGTTCTGGTTCAAAATCACAAGGCAAAGAGCTGAGATTGCTCCTCACATGGAGCAAGTCCATAAAGAACGTGAGGAAGATTACAAGAAGATGCTTATGATCAACAATATTGCAAACAAAAACCAAACATGGACTTCGGAACTGATCACAGCCATTGGTTTCAATGACTTCACAGTCTTCAATAGGCTTCCTCTCAAGAGCCTTGAAACAAAAACCGGGATCAACCGTCAACTGGATCTTCCATACAATCCTAAAACCTTTCCCTTTCTACAATTTCAAAGGCAAGTTCCAAAAGATAAGTTGACTGAATTCAAGAAAAGAAAGATTGCATTCCATGCAAAGTTCATTCGGGTTCCGAACTATGTATGGAGTAAGAAGAAGATAGTAAAAATAATCTCCATCAAAGAAGGAGAGACGTACGTTGGATTTCAAAACATTGAATTCTTCGTACTTCGGGGTATAAATGAAGAAGTTCAAGATTTACAATAGCAGACTTCCCAATTATGAATCCTACTGATTTTATTGTACTTCTTGACATCTTGAAGTTCTCAGCTGGAAACGAAGCCGAGTCAATGGCGGTCTTCACAGCTGCAAAGGATCACATCTCCTCCTTCTTCCGAAATTATCTTCTGAGATTTCCCAGGTTTGACATTGTTATGGCAAAACTCTTCAGATAGGCTCTTGCACCCCCACCAACTACAATTGAAAACTTCGATCATTTGAAAGTCGGGCAAATTGTGGACAAGCTCTGGGGTGTTGTTTTCAAAGGGTTATCAAGTGACAATAAAACTATGGTCGCAAAGTTTTTCGAGATTGATTACTTGGGTCTTTACCCTTCGGAATCCATTTCCCAAGTGTTGGGATTGGTAAACAACTGCTTTGTGAACAATTGGCAAGAGAAGAAGAAAGTGAGAGAACACCTTAACTGGTGGTTGACTGTGAGGTATGCCTTGAATCAAGCTTTCAAGAGACATTACAAGAAATAGGCTTCGGATGCACTTCACACAACGGGGGAGATTGTTGAGAATATTTGTGCTGAAGTGCATGCCAATCTGAAGACCTATGCAATACCCCGAAGCCTGGATGTTTAAATAGAAGACCCGAAGCCTGAAGACTCTGAAGTGTCTATCATGGAGGATCCGAAGGCTATTTTGAAGTAACAACTTTTGGTGCACGCGTATTTGCAGACTACGTGGTGCATGAATCTAGAATCTTATTGGCTAGTACTCTGATAGGATGTTCTCTGTAATAATTATACTAGGCGTATCACTGATCATGTATAAATATAAGTGATACCCTTCCGTGTCGACAGAGAGAGTGTGACTGTAAAATTGCATCTCCCACATTGTAAAACGCTAATCGTGAAATCTAAGCATTCGGCACAAGTTATCCAATTCTCAGTGTGTTCATTTCTGTTCTTACGAATATTTACTTGTGTGTGTTGCTTATCTCGATTTATATTGTAAGAATACTCAGTCAATACAACTGTTTGATCGAATTCAACACCTAACATGATGAATGAAAATGAACGATATAAAGAAGGAATGATTGGATAAGGACCGTACAAGACAATAAGGACTCAAAACAAACGTTTTGTTGAAGACTTAGTAGCCGTTCAAGTTCACGTGGAACTATGTAGTTGCAAGTTAATTCCCTTTCTGTATAATGATTTCGAGGACGGAATCCTTCTAAGGGGTAGATAATTGTGACAACCTAAAATTTTGACATTAAATAAGGAGAATGCAAATTTTAATTATTGTGATACTAAGAGATTTGATATTCAAATAAATTAAGAGTAATTAGAATGGCAAAATGGCCAAAGAATGTGAAAATATCAAAAATTATGTTTTAAGACCTTTTAATAAGTTATAACAAAGTATTACTTCATTTGGAGATTCGGTTTAAAGGCTCGAGGGAAAAAACGGAATTTTTGGGACAAAAGTGAAGAAAACTTTTGTCAATTATCTAAAAATATATAAGGATTTGGGAAAACGTCATCAAAGAGACTTTTGTAGATTTTGAAGTAATAAGAATGTAGGAAAAAGATTCGGGTCGTTTGAAATTATAACGAAGAAGTTATGACAAGTTAAAGATAACCAAAAAGTGACAAAAATAGCCAAGTGGTAATGTTTAATGGATGATAGTAGAAAATCTGAACGGATTCAGACTTAAGTTAGTGGGAGAAAGTTTTTAAGCTCATTCCCACCTTTCTAGAGATATAAAGTTTGTAAGAATCGGGTATCGTACGCAGACGTTATGGTTGTGTAAAGATCAGAGGAAAAATATATGTTGAAGCTGAAAATTTTGCTAAGGCATGAAAGTAAGGGCAGTTTGGTCTTTTCGAAATTGACCAGTCAAAATCAGGAAATGAGAACACGGTTTACTTTTTTTGCTGTGTGCGTAATCAATAAGGGAAAAAGGAAAGAAAAAGGACTCCCATTTTTTTGTGAATGCGATTCAGAAACGAGAAGAGGGAAATTGAGTGACGGTGAATCCGAGTGAGGAATCAATGTCGGGACTTAGTAGATTAGCGAGGCAGAGAGATCGAAAGACAACAAATTATGTTGTTGTCGCGTTTTTGGGATGCAATGCCACTCCCAGCGGCAGCCACGGCAGTCGTTGGCGGCGACAGGAGTTGCAATGAGTCTAAGTGTGCCTTCTGGTCCGATTACAAGCTCTAGATAACTCCAATTTCAGAATTATTGAGGTGATTTCTCATTTTTCTTGGAACCGTAGAAGTTTTCTATAGAAAACTTGGCATCATGACACTGATTGTTGGAATTGGTACTTAGGAAATTGAATGTGTGTTGTTTTAAGTTCTTGCACACCAAAACGAGTCTTTATGTGAAGAGTTCCTAATTTTCATGGTTGATTTCCTTGCTAAAGTGAAACATGGAATGGAAGTATTAGTTGGAGGGTGAAAACAAAGGACTTGAATTAGAATGAGTAGTTTAACACAATTGACTTATTACTATTGTATTAAGAAGCTTATCAAACTATCGTATAGTAAAGACACAAGATTAGAGTTGGTAAAAATGACAATTTGATGTTATTTGAAACATTGCAAGACACCTTATACCAAGTTTGAACAAAAAGTACATGTATTGAAATATAAAGAATTTTACAGCTTTGACGTTTTTTTGTCAAACTCAAACAGTGGGCAAAATGACCAAATTACTTGAAATTGGCTTGTCATATGTGGAAATTGAGTTTGGAACTATAAAATAATATTTGTAATTACTTAGAAACACGAAAGAATCAACCATATAGAGTTGGTTTTCTAGGTAACAATCAAGTGGCAAAAAGAGGGACAAAATTGACTTGTAAAAGTCTAAAATGGGAAAAGAAATTGGGAATTGATATTCATGATTAAGAAACTAGTAAAGTATGATTTATGGAACATGTTAACATTACAAAATGGTAATACTGGATTGGAATTTTATGTATTGGGTTAAACATCACATAAAACATCATTTAGTCATAAAGAGAGTATAGTTGGACTATTTTGAATTAAATGGCCGTTTTAAGGTTTAGAAATAAAAGTTAGAGAAATGACCCCAAGACTTTAATACTATGATTCCTTCCCATGTAATTATATTATATTAAAAGAAAGATGAAAGTTTGGGTCAAGAAAGAAGGTGTTTTGGTTAACTTTAAAAAATGGATCAATATAGCCACGATTGAACTAAAAAGTTACCGTATAGGGAAATACGAACCCACGGGTATGAAATGAATTTATATCAACATTTATGTGTTGTTGGGTGGTTTTGGCAGCAAAGGATGTAAAAAGTGTGATGTTTAAAAATTTTATTTTTATAATTTTAACGGTAAAATTGCCAAAAATAGAATAAAAGAATAAAACAAAAGATGTTTTGACATAAAAGCAATTAGTAGTGTTTTATAAGTATGTTAGACTTATTAAGTTATTTAAATTACATGTTAAACCCAAGAAATTCATAATTTGTTAAATTTGGGACAAAAGGGTAAAAGTGTCCAAAATGATTATCATGCTTTAAGAATCATACTTAATGATTGGAATGGAATTAGATAATGCTAGAAAGAGTTCATATATGATTTAACACATATAATGTGTTTAGTTGTGTAATTAATTCTAACCTCTTAATAAATCAATAGAGGTTGAAGAATATTTGGAAGCATGTAGAGTCAAAGAGCTAGTGGATTATTCTAGGTAGACATACCTAGCTACCCAAGTGAGTACATGAGGATTTTTCTGGGTACATAGAAACGAGTTTTGTTTTAATGTTAAATGTTTTTATGCTAAATGTTTATGATTAATAGTCTGGCAAATAATTTTCAAAGTTTGAATTAAAAGTACTGCTTTATGTTGAAGAATTGAAATGATTTTACATGTTTTGAATTATGTTTATCATAAAGACCAACTTGTGATGAATTGATAATGGTAAAATTTGAAATATGAATTAAATGTAAGAAATATGAAAGATTTCCGGACAAGGACCTTGCCCGCAATGAGGGGGTCAACAGACACTATTGGGATGGTACCTCCCGTTGCGAAGTAGTTTTCTTCAGCACGCCCTTATGTATAGATGTGTTCTACTCCATGAAGGGAAAGGGAACTAGCATGCCCTCACGGATAGATTGGTTCTATTCTGGGGAGGGAAAGGGATACAGGGAAACTCGTATAAAGCCAAATAATAAAATATTAATCATGAATTACAGTTGGTATATTATGCTTGTTAAGAAAGTACTTGAATTATGTTTTGTTTGTGATAAAATGGAGAATATAATGCCTTATAACGAAGTAATGATTTCTGTTTTAATATTATAGCAATGAACTTTTGTTTTGATCTTTTGACAATAAAGTGAAGTTTGCAAGTTATGGAAAGTGACAACGCCTAGTAATATCACATATTTTAGTCGTTGTTGAGCCCTATTCTTAGTGAAATTATATCATATACATCGTGGTATTCTCACTTTTCGTGCCAGCACTTGTTTGGAAAGAAATAACGAAAACAGGGACCAAAGGCGTGCAATTTGGAAGAATTGTGAAGATCAAGGCAAAATCAGGAAAAGACGTACGCGTGCCGCGGAAATCATAAAGGCGCGACGCGGGTATGTGGCGATGGAAAGAATTCAAATGCCGAAAAAACTGGGATAAGCCAGCACGCACGACGCAGGATTCATTAATGCGCGGCGCGGTCTCGAGATTTTTGCAACTATAAATAAAGGCTTTTAGGTCGAAAAAACTAGCAAAGACCTGGTGTAAAATCGACCCTCAAGGCTCTTTGACTCCGAGATTTAGCTTCTGAAACCATCATTTGGTAATTTTATGTTTTTAGTTTTAATTTTCAATTAGTTAAATAATTAGTGATAGTTGGCTAGTGTCCTTGGGAGTGACAACCAGTGGCATTAAGTCTTTGTTTCTGGTTTAGATAGTTGTTTACTGTTTTAGAACTTTTGGATCTGATTTGGTTTTTGATTTATAAAAGTAATCATTCGGTTCAAGAATTTTGCACTTTTTCGGTATTGTTAGGTTTGAATGCTTGTTTGGATGTTTTTGGATTGTAATTGCTTCTGATCTCTCTGGAATTTACTTCTGGAATCAGTAAGTAATCTTAGTTTAGAACTTAGTTTAGTTTATTTCATGTTTGATTTGGTTTATGTTATTTGCTTTGATTTTCGGTGTTTATGCTTGTGAATGAACTTTTGAGTAATTGGATTGTGTTTGATGTTTGGATTGCCTTTGATTGCTTCTGGATTGGAGATGTACTTCTGATTTCAGGAGGTAACAAGGTTTAGTTAGTAGCTTAGTTTAGTTAATGCTTGTTTGGATTATTGGATTTTATGCTCTTTAGGGTTTAGTTGTCAAAAGTTAGGAATTAGGTCCTCTGACTGTAGCGTGACACTGCAGTTGGTAATCTGTCACCTATCTCGACCACGTAACTCCTGTGGATCGACCCTGACTTCCACTGTGCTAAGTGAGAGTGAGGTTATTTTTCTTATTTTTGACCGCATGACGACCACTGCGATGTCAAATTTTGGCGTCGTTGCCGGGGAGTTGTGAGCTTGAGAATAGGTGATCTGTAAGACTCTTAGTTTCTGATTTTTGATGTTTGACGTATCTCTAGGTCCTCCTCGACCCCTCCAGGTTCCTTCACCTCCCGTTCGCCCTAGCTGTCTCCCTGTCCACCCGTGCGACGGGTGCATGTGCCAGCAGTCCTCTGGCCAGTGGGCATTACATCACCCGCTTGGCCCGTTCATACCGGATCCTTACTGCCCCTGTTGTGGCATCCTTGACCGCTCTACCTCCAGCTCGCACCACGTCGCGAGCCCTGGAGAGCATGGGGCTTATTAAGCAGCAGCGCCCAGGTCAGTTCGTGAGGGCAGCGACCGAGGATGCCCAGGACCCCCAGCCAGCATATGCCCAGCCGGGGAGGAGACGCCAGAGACCGGCAGCACCAGCAGATCCAGCGCCACCACAGCCACAGCAGGAGGATCTATCAGCCATCCATCGATTGGAGGCCCGGGTTGCGAGGATGGAGGACCAGCTGGAGTGGATCGGGGAGGTACTTTTACAGATTGTATCAGCATAGGGATAGCACCCCCGACCATTCCCAGCCCGAGCTTACGATCATGAGGCCGGTTCTTCCAGGCCACAGGTGGCGATTGATGTATTTTCTTTTTCTTTTTTTGGATATCTGTACTATACCTATGACACTACTATCTTTTAGTTGTTTATATTTTATTTGTCTGTCTGTTTGCATTTGATGTTTTTGTTGAGTCTTGCATGTGTTACAAAAAATTGGAGGAGTTGTTTCAAGCAAGTGTGGGGTCACCGTGCCCCCTCCACTTGTCTTGACTACCGGCGTGTTCACTGTTGCGCTACAACTCCAGAACGCAAAATCAAGGACCTTTTTGTTCGTATTTGTACCTGTGATACCGAGCAACAAACCAAGCGATCTACCGTCCATAGGGGTAACTCTTTCTCCCTTGTTCTAAATAATTTTTGTACAACAGGGAAGTTGTACAGTTTTAAGTGTGGGGTGTGGACGGTCGAAAGAATAATTTTTGAAATTTTTGCGGAAAATGACCGATTTTCAAAATTTTAGCAACTTTTTCAAAAATTTTATTAGATTGTAATTTTGAAATGAATAGTTTGTGATTGTTTATAGCATTAGTATTTTTCGAGAAATACTATGTAGTTGTGATCATGCTATTAGTTAGTCAAATAAGTTGAGTTTTATGAGTTTAGAAGATTGGACTGTTTTAAGATTGGAATTTAGGAAGGAATTGTCAATCTGTGGCCTTTGTTGTTCGAGCCGGTAGGTCTAAAATGGGTGGGCTTTATGCACCTTGCCACCTAAGATCGTCTGGTCTGGGATGGTATTTCTGAAAGCTTGCTACACGGACAACACCGAAAGTCATGGACAATTCTTTAATGGCCTTTAGAATCTGAATGAGTACGTACACTTCATTGTGGACAGAAAATTTGTAATCAAGGGTTCTCTATAAAGTCATGAATTCCAAAGAACATTCTGATTATGTTTTCACGAACTATTTCACTCTAACTCATAAAGCAATAAGCTTTGAAACTGAACACAGTCAAAAATTGTTTGAGTCTTAGGTAAAATCTATTAAAAACTCTCTTGCTTGGGGACAAGCAAGGCACAAGTGTGGGGTGTTTGACAATGCCTAGTAATATCACATATTGTAGTCGTTGTTGAGCCCTATTCTTAGTGAAATTATATCATATACATCGTGGTATTATCACTTTTCGTGCCAGCACTTGTTTGGAAAGAAATAAAGAAAACAGGGACCAAAGGCGTGCAATTTGGAAGAATTATGAAGATCAAGGCAAAATCAGGAAAAGACGTACGCACGCCGCAGAAATCATAAAGGCGCGACGCGGGTATGTGGCGGTGGAAAGAATTCAAATGCCGAAAAAACGGGGATAAGCTAGCACGCGCTACGCGAGATTCATTAATTCGCGGCGCGGTCTCGATATTTTTGCAACTATGAATAGAGGCTTTTAGGTCGAAAAAACTAGCAAAGACCTGGTGTAAAATCGACCCTCAAGGCTCTTTGACTCCGAGATTTAGCTTCTGAAACCATCATTTGGTAATTTTATGTTTTTAGTTTTAATTTTCAATTAGTTAAATAATTAGTGATAGTTGGCTAGTGTCCTTGGGAGTGACAACCAGTGGCATTAAGTCTTTGTTTTTTATTTAGATAGTTGTTTACTGTTTTAGAACTTTTGGATCTGATTTGGTTTTTGATTTATAAAAGTAATTATTCGGTTCAAGTATATTGCACTTTTTCGGTATTGTTAGTGTTGAATGCTTGTTTGGATGTTTTGGGATTGTAACTGCTTCTGATCTCTCTGGAATTTACTTCTGGATTCAGTAAGTAATCTTAGTTTAGAACTTAGTTTAGTTTAGTTCATGTTTGATTTGGTTTATGTTATTTGCTTTGATTTTCGGTGTTTATGCTTGTGAATGAACTTTTGAGTAATTGGATTGTGTTTGATGTTTGGAGTGCCTTTGATTGCTTCTGGATTGGAGATGTACTTCTGATTTCAGGAGGTAACAAGGTTTAGTTAGTAGCTTAGTTTAGTTAATGCTTGTTTGGATTATTGGATTTTATGCTCTTTAGGGTTTAGTTGTCAAAATTTAGGAATTAGGTCCTCTGACTATAGCGTGACACTGCAATTGGTAATTTGACCGCATGACGACCGCTGCGATGTCAGAAAGAAAGGAAAGTTTTCTTTGTTTTATAATAGTTTTGACATTCATATTGATTTAAACTTGTTGGGTCTAAAACCCATGTTACTCGCAAGGCTTATTGTCTTACGTATGTTTATTTTTAAATACTATGTACTCAGGAACAGGATGACTGACATTAGAGGATACAAAGAAAGGACTTAGAAGCTCTCATGTAGACATAGATAGAAAATAGGATCAAAAGATATAGTTACTTTTAATGCGGTATAGTTATGATGTGTAACTGAGAGATTTTATGTTTATGGTTTAGAATAACCCTTGTAGTTTATTGTTGAGTTTTTCTATGTTCTGTAATGCTTTTGGGCTATTTTGATTTTGTGTTGAGCCAGTATGGATTTTTATTCGTGTAGCGCAAAAGTCATGCCGAATTTTCGGTAGATTTGTTGTGTAATTACGGGAAATTAGCTTGCGATGTCATGTTGCTTTACTATGGTTGTATTGATATGAGTTTTGTAACCCCCAATGTTGTTTAAATATTTTTTTAAACTTAATTGTTTTTGTTGGGACCAAAAAAAATTAAAAGACATAACTTAATGTCATGATAAAAGTTTTTTAAAGAACGAAATTTTTAATTCACGGTTTTTTTATAAACTATTACACCAATTAAAGTTTATGAAACATGGGTTGTTACATTCATTATAACCAAAAGAAAGGTGATCGAGGGAGTTCATGTTCGTTTCGATGAATCAACCTTTCCTCATCAACATGACATTCACGAGTCTTCCATCTTGGAAGAATTGCTTACCCGTATATCCTCATCATCACTTGATTCTCCAATCATTCCCCATATTCTCACATCCACTGATGATCCTCCTTCCTCTGAGAATCACACATCCACTGATGATTCTCCACCATCTGAGAATCCTTGAATTCCTGATCCTGATCCAGAAGACTTGGAACTGGATAATGATGCTTAAGCTGAATCTAGCTCTCAACCACTCAGGAATGTTAATGAGCATCCCATCTCACAAGTTATTAGGAATGTGTCATCAGGAGTTCGTACTCGAAGACAAGTATCCAACAATTTCTGTCTTTACGTGAACTTTGTCTCTTTAATGGAACCCAAGAAAGTGGATGATGCCCGAAAAGATGCTGATTGGATCAAGTCAATGCAGGACGAGCTGCATGAGTTTCAGAGACATAAGGTGTGGACTCTGGTTCCTCGCCCTCAGGGTAAGACTATCGTTGGTACATGCTGGGTGTTTCGAAACAAGATGGATGAAGATGGAATTCTCATTAGGAACAAGGCCATACTAGTTGCTTAAGGTTTCACTCATGTAAGAACCCGCGAAAAAGTTGTAAAAGGGTAAAACGGGCTTTTGTCACGTTAAAAGACTATTGTGTAAAATAACATGTATTATGTAAAATAATAATAATATAAGAAATAAAAGTTTATATGAAATTTGGAGTTTTACCGCATGAATAGTGGAATATGGCCGAAAAGGGCAAAATGGTCATTTGACATGGAAATGACCAAAATGTCAAGAAAATGTTAAGTTGGAAGTTAATGAAGCATAAATGGTAAAGTTATGACTCTTGAACCATTTTTGTAGAAGAATTGGAAGGCTAGGGACCAAAATGCAAAGTTTTTATAAAAATTAAATATATATATTATATGATAATTATCATCTATTATTTGAAGAACCCAGTGGAAGATTTCAGAAGATACGAGAGAGAGCTAGAGAGAACGAGAGTGAATACGGGAGAAGAAGAAGAGGTTCAAGACTCCTTGCCAAGAAATCAAGAAAAGGTTGGAATTGGGGATTCCAAAGTAAACAAGGTAAGATTTCCTTTGTTCTAACCTAAGTTTTTGGGTGTAGTCTTGAATTGGTTCTTGGGTTGAATTGAAACTGAAATTTTAGTTATCAATCATGTGGTTTAAGTGGCTAATGCTTCCAATAAGTCATTAGTTAAGAACTTAACCCAAAAACATGGAAGTAGATTGCTATTCTTGAGAATTTGCAATTTTGGTCAAGAACTTTAATTCCTGCAATTGATTTATTGAAGTGATTTTAATGGGTTAAAACCTTGTTTTAATGGAGGGTTTTAATCAGGGAACAAACCCCATATGATTAAGAACTAGATTAAGGACTTAAAATGTCAAAACTGCATGCTACAGTGCCAAATCACGACTGATCAGGAGTCTGCCCAGGAGCTAGGCGCAGTGCGCCCAGGATCAGGGCGGGGTGCGCCCAGGCGCAGTGCGCCCAGGCGCAGTGCGCCCTCCAGACAGGGACCAAAATGTTAGAAACCATAGCTAGGCATGTCCGTTTGATCAGAAATTTTTGCCATAGCCTTAAAATGGTATGAAAACATATCGGAAATTGTCAAATCCGTAATCCGACCTTGCGGAAAAGTCACTGTAGCGGCAGTGGCTAAACTTCAAGTTTATGTCAAAACTTGATTTTTGGAATTTGAGCTAGACTTGTCCAATTAACTCCAAATTTGAAACACAAGTCTAATATGACCTAAGATTTCATGGAAAAGTGTCGAAACTGAAATACGACCCCTCGGGGGTACTGTAGCAAAATACGCGTCTTTCGTAGAAAACTATAAAAACGAGTTTATTAATGGTTATACATTTATTATAACCTGGAGTTGTGTCATATGAGACTTTAGAACTATAGAGTTAATTATATTGAGTATTTATACATGATACTTGTATAGGTGGTGCTTCAAATACCATTGAGCACGGGAAAGGAAAAGGAATACGAGAAGCTTAGAGACTTGTAGCAACATCAAGGTGAGTTTTATGAGGATTTCTATAGTACATAGAAAAATGTTATTTTCAGAAAAGTAAGATTTCTAAATGTTTGCAAATACTAAAGTTTGAAAAATAGTTTTAAAAGTAGCTCTATACAAGGGCTTAGTGTTTCAAAGAGGCTCTATACAAGGGCTTAGTGTTTCAAAGAGATTTTTAAGATGTATGGTTTGCAAAGTATTTTGAAAGAAGTTCCTTATGTTAACTAAGATGCCAAAAATCAGTTTTTGAAAGTATTTTCAGTAAAGAGTTATAAAATGTTTGAGTATGAGTTGTTTATAAATTGTGTCCCATTTTGACCAATTTGAGATGAAATGAAGTAAGAATTAAAGAAAGAAAGAAGTAAAAGTCAGTTGTCCGGACTAGGATCACCCACATAATCGGGGGATCAGAAGACACTACTGGGATGGTACCTCCCGTCGCGAAGTAGTTGTCTAGCTTAGTATACCCTTGTGCTTGAATCCGTTCCAAGTCACAAAGGGGAGACAGAATGAGCATAACCTAGTGGGCGGATCTGTTCTGTCCCGCGAGGGGAGCTAGTAGAATGAATTAAAATAACTTAATTCATGAGTTTCAGTTGGTCACAAGAAAATGAGAAAGAAAGCAGTTTTGAGAAAGAAAGTATTTTTAAAGTTTAAAAGTAAAGAAGAAAAGACATTTTGAGATTTATGATATAAATCAGTTTTGAGCAGTTTACTTGTAATATTTCAAGTTTTGAACAGAAAGGTTTTGGGTCTAAACCCATATTACTCACGAGGCTTTATGTCTCACGTATACTATTTTTGAAATGCTATGTACTTAGGTGAAAGGAGCGGAGGTTGCAGTTGGGACCAGTTTATATAATGTAAGTTTAAATTATGGTTATCTGTATTGAGTATGTAATACCCCCTTTGAGTTTAAGTTTGTAAAATATAAAAAAATAAATTAAGTGGCTGCTTTATAGTCACGAGTTGTAATATATGTTTGTAACGTAAACTGTATTTGTATTTAAATATGGTTTTGAGAAAAGGGGTGTTACAGTTTTGGTATCAGAGCCATAGTTTAAGTGAATTACGTTGGAATACCATCCTAGGCTTAAACTAGCAAGAGTAGTAGTAAGGTGCCTTAGTAATATAGAGGTACACTTAGACTTATAGAAGTTATAGAGTTAGTATGACTGTTATAAAAGTGCAGTCAAGATAAGGAGATAACATGCTATCGTTTACGAAATACTATATAGAAATGTTTATTAAACAGAAATTTTGTTTATCTATATAGTAATGGAAGGAGGAGGACAGACACCAACAGCTGACAGGGGTGAGGGCAGTCACACTTCTTCAAGAGGAAGTGGACTCGGACATGTTATTCGAAATGATGGGGCTAAGCCAAACCCACCACCACCACCTGTCACTATGGAACCAATCCAGTATCTGATCAATAATTTACGAAACGAGCTGAAGCAAGATGTGAATAACATTATCGATGGCCGAATGGGTGAACCCCGAGCCCATTCTTCACAAGAAGTTTCTAAAAAGGCGACCGAGGAAGAAGTTAGTGGAGAAAACAGGAAGAAAGAGAAGGGTTGTTCCTTTAAGTCCTTCATGGCTTGTAAACCGCCCGAGTACCACGGCAGTTTTGAGCCAAAGGTGACAATGAGATGGGTCCGGGAAATCGAACAAGTGATGCAAGCAAGCAAATGTGACGAAAAAGACCAAGTCAACTATGCCTCCCGACAGTTGAAAGATGATGCCTTAGTGTGGTGGAATACCAAATACGAGAGTTTGGGGAAAGACGTTGTGTATGGCTGGTCGTGGGCGGAGTTTGTCTCGTGTCTCAAAGATAAATTCTGTCCCACGAGAGATCTAGAGAAAATGAACGAAGATTTCTTAATGATAAAGAAAGGAGACTTGACGGTGGACGAATATACGAAGAAATTTTGTGACATGCTGCCTTTTGTGGGGGAATCCTACCCCAGTGAACGGTCCCGAATTAACCGCTATGTCCGGGGTTTGCCATGGAATTATGAGCTAGAAGTAAAGAAAGCTGAAACATTAGATGGGGCGATCAATGCTGCCCGAACCGTGGAGGATGTTGGGAAACGACGAAATGACGAAAGACCGAGTTTTAGTGGCAAGAGAAAGACAGTGAGCAGCAGCGGAAATTCAAAGAAAAAGGGGAAAACAAGCCTTATTCAGACTCGACAGGGGAATGTAAGGAAGTGCGAGAAGTGTGGACGAGAGCATAGTCGCGAATGCCGTGCGGGATCAAACGCCTGTTTTAATTGTGGTGGACTCGGTCACAAAATGAAAGACTGCAAAGCAAAGAAAGCTAGTGAAGTAGAGTGCTTTTCATGCCATCAGATGGGGCACTATAGTTTCAACTGCCCAAACAAGGGAGGAGAAACTGTGGTGTCAACAGCTCAGAAGAAAACAGAACCCCAGAAGGTGAAGACTAGAGCTTTTCAGATCACCAGGGAAGAGGCAAGGGAGACGCACTATGTGGTCTCAGGTATACTACTGATCAACTCGACACTTGCATATGTGTTGTTTGATTCTGGTTCTACATATTCATTCGTATCCCATGGATTTGGAGCCCGATTGAGAGTCCCGTTAGAATTGTTAGACATGGTTTTTGAAGTGGAAGTAGCGGATGGAAAGTTTGTCGAAGTTCAGCACATGTACCGAGATTGTGAACTTGATATCAATGGCAAGAAGTTTCAACTTAATCTTCTTCCCATTAGAATTAAGTCCTTTGATGTGATAATTGGGATGGATTGGCTTGGTGCCAACGACGCGAAGATAGCCTGTGGACAGAAGAGGGTGTCTGTTAAAACCCTAGGAGCTAAAGTGTACGTATATGGAGAAAGAAGCAAACATGTGCCAAGTCTCATTAGTGTGGCAAAAGCCCGAAGGTGTATCAGGAAAGGGTGTGTAACTTTTCTGGCTTATGTGATGACTGAAGATAAAGTAAAGCAGACGTATGAAGATATAGAAGTAGTGAAAGAATTCCCAGAAGTTTTCCCAGATGAATTACCAGGCTTGCCACCAGAAAGGCAGGTTGAATTCCGGATAGATCTTGTTCCAGGAGTTTCCCCAATAGCACGAGCACCGTACCGGTTAGCACCAACAGAGATGCGGGAATTAATGTCCCAGTTGCAGGAGTTACTAGATAAAGGCTTCATCAGGCCTAGTTCTTCTCCGTGGGGTGCTCCAGTTCTGTTTGTAAAGAAGAAGGATGGATCAATGCATATGTGCATTGATTACAGAGAATTGAACAAGATTACCATCAAGAATCGTTACCCGTTGCCCAGAATAGACGATTTGTTCGACCAGTTGCAAGGTGCAGATTATTTCTCAAAAATTGATCTGAGATATGGGTATCACCAAGTCAGGGTAAAAGAGAGTGATGTAGAGAAGACAGCGTTCCGTACACGATACGGGCATTACGAGTTCCTAGTAATGCCATTCGGTCTTACGAATGCACCAGCGATTTTTATGGACTTAATGAATCGAGTCTGTAAACCATTCCTAAACTGATTTGTTATAGTGTTCATCGATGACATACTGATATACTCAAAGAACAAAGAAGAGCATGCGAGCCACCTGCGAATAGTGCTCGAGACTTTGAGGCGAGAACAGCTATATGCAAAGTTCTCCAAGTGCGAATTTTGGATGCGAGAAGTGCAGTTCCTTGGGCATGTAGTTTCTATCCAGGGTATAAAAGTTGACCCAGCAAAAGTTGAAGCAGTGATGTAATGGGAGCCACCTAAGACGCCAACAGAAGTTAGAAGTTTTCTCGGTCTTGCCGGGTATTACCGGAGATTTATTCAAGATTTCTCCCGTATAGCAGTGCCACTTACACGACTAACCCAGAAAGAAGAGAAATTCAGATGGCAAGAGGAACAAGAAAGAGCTTTCGCTACGTTAAAAGAAAAGTTGTGTAACGCGCCTGTCCTTACATTACCAGATGGGACAGAAGACTTTGAAATGTACAGCGATGCCTCGCATCGGGGGCTTGGTTGTGTGTTGATGCAAAGAGGGAAGGTTATCGCATACGCTTCCAGACAGTTAAAAGATCCAGAGAAAAGGTACACAACCCATGATTTAGAGCTTGTAGCGATCGTGTTTGCCTTGAAGATTTGGAGACATTACTTGTATGGTACAAAGTGCAAGCTATTCACTGATCACAAGAGTTTACAGTATGTGTTCACTCAAAAAGAGTTGAACATGAGACAGAGCAGATGGCTTGAGCTGATCAGTGACTATGATTGCGACATTATATATCATCCGGGTAAAGCAAATGTAGTAGCAGATGCATTAAGTAGAAAAGCTCCTGAGAAAAGAATCAAGGCAAGGTCGATGCGCATAGAACTGGTGTCCAGTATTATAGAGCAGATTAAAGCAGCTCAGCAGAAAGTCGAAGAAAGTGGAGACTTAAAAGATGAAAAACTAGGAAAAGACAGGCAGTTTGAGATTAACAGTCAAGGGTTGAAGACTTTCAGAAACCGCATTTGGGTACCGAAGGCAGGAGGATTGAGAAAACTGATTCTAGAAGAGTCGCATAAGTCAAAGTATTCCATACATCCAGGAAGTACCAAGACTTATCAAGATTTGAAAAGACAGTACTGGTGGCCTAGAATGAAGAAGAGGATAGCTAAGTACATCTCCAAGTGTGTTATTTGTGCACAAGTCAATGTGGAACATCAGGTCCTGCATGGAGATGCTCAGTCATTACATATTCCAGCCGGAAAGTGGGAAGATGTAACCATGGACTTGATTGTCGGGTTACCGAGAACGAGAAGAGGTTATGATAGCATATGGGTCATAGTAGATCGGTTGACCAAGAGTGCACTGTTTCTAGCCATGAAAGAAACTACCCCATTGGAGCAGTTAGCCCAGTTATACGTAGACGAAGTGTTAAGAAGATATGGTGCACCGTTGTCTATCGTGTCAGACAGAGACCCCAGATTTACCTCTAACTTTTGGAGTGCCTTACAAGAGAAAATGGGGACGAGAATTCAGCTAAGTACAGTGTATCATCCACAAACGGATGGTCAGAGTGAACGAACGATCCAGACATTAGAAGACATGCTACGGTCATGCGTGATGGATTTTGGAGGCAGTTGGGATGAACACCTCCCATTAGTGGAGTTTGCATACAATAACAGCTACCATTCTAGCATTAAAATGCCACCCTTTGAGGCATTGTATGGTAGAAAGTGTAGAACTCCTTTATGCTGGTTGGAGGCGGGTGAGACTAAGCTTACAGGGCCAGAGATTGTTAGAGTAACTAATGAGAAGATTGGAGTAATTCAAGCCAACATGAAAGCAGCACAAGATTGGCAAAAGAGTTACTTGAATCTAAAGAAGAGACCGTATGACTTGCAAGAAGGAGATTTGGTGATGATAAAAGTGTCGTCATGGAAAGGAGTGGTCAGATTTGGCAAGAGAGGGAAGCTGAGTCCAAGATACATTGGACCTTTTAGAATCCTGAAGAGAGTTGGGTTACAGGCATTCAAGCTGGAATTACCACCCAAACTTAGTGGAATACATGATACCTTTCATGTATGCTACTTGAAAAAGTATTTTGGTAAAGAAGAGTTAGTAATACCGTATACCGACCTGAGGGTGGAGACTCCTAGCAAACTGATTGAGGAACCCGAAGCCATCCTAGAAATGCAGACTAAGAAGCTAAGGAACAAGGAGATCGACTTAGTACTAGTCAAGTGGAAGCACCCATTAGGGTCAAACCTAACCTGGGAGACGCTAGAAGAAATGAAGAGAAGATATCCGAATTTCACAGATTACGAAAAGATTCCGAGGACGGAATCCGCTTAAGGAGGGGTGACTGTAAGAACCTGCGAAAAAGTTGTAAAAGGGTAAAACGGTCTTTTGACACGTTAAAAGACTATTGTGTAAAATAACATGTATTATGTAAAATAATAATAATATAAGAAATAAAAGTTTATATGAAATTTGCAGTTTTACCGAATGAATAGTGGAATATGGCCGAAAAGGGCAAAATGGTCATTTGACATGGAAATGACCAACATGTCAAGAAAATGTTAAGTTGGAAGTTAATGAAGCATAAATGGTAAAGTTATGACTCTTGAACCATTTTTGTAGAAGAATTGGAAGGCTAGGGACCAAAATGCAAAGTTTTTATAAAAATTAAATATATATATTATATGATAATTATCCTCTATTATTTGAAGAACCCAGTGGAAGATTTCAGAAGATACGAGAGAGAGCTAGAGAAACGAGAGTGAATACGGGAGAAGAAGAAGAGGTTCAAGACTCCTTGCCAAGAAATCAAGAAAAGGTTGGAATTGGTGATTCCAAAGTAAACAAGGTAAGATTTCCTTTGTTCTAACCTAAGTTTTTGGGTGTAGTCTTGAATTGGTTCTTGGGTTGAATTGAAACTGAAATTTCAGTTATCAATCATGTGGTTTAAGTGGCTAATGCTTCCAATAAGTCATTAGTTAAGAACTTAACCCAAAAGCATGGAAGTAGATTGTTATTCTTGAGAATTTACAATTTTGGTCAAGAACTTTAATTCCTGCAATTGATTTATTGAAGTGATTTTAATGGGTTAAAATCTTGTTTTAATGGAGGGTTTTAATCAGGGAACAAACCCCATATGATTAAGAACTAGATTAAGGACTTCAAATGTCAAAACTGCATGCTACAGTGCCAAATCGCGACTGATCAGGAGTCTGCCGAGGAGCTAGGCACAGTGTGCCCAGGATCAGGGCGGGGTGCGCCCATGCGCAGTGCGCCCAATGCCTGGCGCAGTGCGCCCTCCAAACAAGGACCAAAATGTTAGAAACCATAAAAGATAGAAACCATAGCTAGGCATGTCCGTTTGATATGAAATTTTTTCCATAGCCTTAAAATGGTATGAAAACATATCGGAAATTGTCAAATCCGTAATCCGACCTTGCGGAAAAGTCACTATAGCGGCAGTGGCTAAACTTCAAGTTTATGTCAAAACTTGATTTTTGGAATTTGAGCTAGACTTGTCCAATTAACTCCAAATTTGAAACACAAGTCTAATATGACCTAAGATTTCATGGAAAAGTGTCGGAACTGAAATACGACCCCTCGGGGGTACTGTAGCAAAATACGCGTCTTTCGTAGAAAACTATAAAACGAGTTTATTAATGGTTATACATTTATTATAACCTGGAGTTGTGTCATATGAGACTTTAGAACTATAGAGTTAATTATATTGAGTATTTATACATGATACTTGTATAGGTGGTGCTTCAAATACCATTGAGCACGGGAAAGGAAAAGGAATACGAGAAGCTTAGAGACTTGTAGCAACATCAAGGTGAGTTTTATGAGGATTTCTATAGTACATAGCAAAATGTTATTTTCAGAAAAGTAAGATTTCTAAATGTTTGCAAATACTAAAGTTTGAAAAATAGTTTTAAAAGTAGCTCTATACAAGGGCTTAGTGTTTCAAAGAGGCTCTATACAAGGGCTTAGTGTTTCAAAGAGATTTTTAAGATGTATGGTTTGCAAAGTATTTTGAAAGAAGTTCCTTATGTTAACTAAGATGCCAAAAATCAGTTTTTGAAAGTATTTTCAGTAAAGAGTTATAAAATGTTTGAGTATGAGTTGTTTATAAATTGTGTCCCATTTTGACCAATTTAAGATGAAATGAAGTAAGAATTAAAGAAAGAAAGAAGTAAGAGTCAGTTGTCCGGACTAGGATCACCCACATAATCGGGGGATCAGAAGACACTACTGGGATGGTACCTCCCGTCGCGAAGTAGTTGTCTAGCTTAGTATACCCTTGTGCTTGAATCCGTTCCAAGTCACAAAGGGGAGACAGAATGAGCATAACCTAGTGGGCGGATATGTTCTGTCCCGCGAGGGGAGCTAGTAGAATGAATTAAAATAACTTAATTCATGAGTTTCAGTTAGTCACAAGAAAATGAGAAAGAAAGCAGTTTTGAGAAAGAAAGTATTTTTAAAGTTTAAAAGTAAAGAAGAAAAGACATTTTGAGATTTATGATATAAATCAGTTTTGAGCAGTTTACTTGTAATATTTCAAGTTTTTAACAGAAAGGTTTTGGGTCTAAACCCATATTACTCACGAGGCTTTATGTCTCACGTATACTATTTTTGAAATGCTATGTACTTAGGTGAAAGGAGCGGAGGTTGCAGTTGGGACCAGTTTATATAATGTAAGTTTAAATTATGGTTATCTGTATTGAGTCTGTAATACCCCCTTTGAGTTTAAGTTTGTAAAATATAAAAAAATAAATTAAGTGGCTGCTTTATAGTCACGAGTTGTAATATATGTTTGTAACGTAAACTGTATTTGTATTTAAATATGGTTTTGAGAAAAGGGGTGTTACAACTCACCTAGAAGGCCTCGATTATGATGAAACTTTTTCTCATGTAGCACGGCTCGAAGCTATCATGTTATTTCTTGCTTATGCCTCCTTCATGAAGTTCAAGGTGTATCATAAGGACGTCAAGACTACCTTTCTCCATGGAGATCTTCCACAAGAAGTGTATCTCAAACAGTCTCCTGGCTTTCTGAATAAAGATTTCCCTGACCATGTGTTTCGGCTTGACAAGGCATTGTATGGATTGAAACAGGCACCTCGGTAATGGTATCACACCATGACTAAAAATCTTCTAGAAAAAGGGTATCATCGAGGTGCTATTGGCAACACCCTGTTCATCAAGAAATCAGAAGATGACTTAATTATTGCTCAAGTCTATGTAGATGATATCATCTTTGGGTCAACTAACGACAAGCTGAGTGAAGAGTTTGCAACTGTAATGTCATCAAAATTTGAAATGAGCATGATGGGTGAGTTGTCCTTCTTTTTGGGTCTTCAAGTAAAACAATCCTCTCAAGGCATCTTCATCAGCCAAAGCAATATGTCCTGGAATTGCTGAAGAAATTCTCTTTTGCTGACTGTAAATCAGCCAAGACCCCTATAAGCACTTCTACTCATCTCTCAACTGATCCGTCTAGAGTTGATGCGAATGCATCTCTCTATAGAGGAATGATTGGCTCTCTACTCTATCTCACTGCCAGTCGTCCTGATATTGTCTTTGCAACCAACATGTGTGCTCGTTTTCAAGCCATTCCAAAGGAGTCCCACCTTACTGATGTGAAGAGAATTTTCCGCTATCTCAAGCATACTCCTTCGCTTGGACTTTGGTATCCCTGTGAGTCAAACTTCGACTTAGTTAGTTTCACTAAATTTTACTTTGCAGGATGCTCCTTAGATCGCAAAAGTACTTCAGGTGGATGTAAGTTGCTGGGAAATCGCTGTATCAGTTGGTCAAGCAACAAGCAGACATTAGTGGCATGTTGAACAACTAAAGCGGAATATGTGGCTGCTGGTAGATGCTGTGGTCAAATTCTGTGGATTTAGAATCAGTTGATGGATTATGGATTCCTTCACTAAGACACCCATTTGCTGTGACAACACTAGTCATATCCTCATCTCTCATTATCCTGTTCAGCACTCAAAGACCAAGCATATAGACATCAGAAATCATTTTATTCGAGACATCATTCAAAATGAGAAGATCGAGCTGATGTACAATCCTACAGAGCAACAACTAGCTGACATTTTCACAAAGCCCTTGGACATGCAAAAATTGTTGTTTTTCATTGGTGAATTAGGAATGATCTCTCAGTAATTCATATTTCTTTATTAAGCATTAAACAATTTAAATCATTCATAATATTGTTTACATTTCCTAACATTTGAAATATTGCCACAATGATGGATTTCCAAAGGTACGTAGCTGACTAATTCTAAGCTCACTACGATCACAAAAGATCTCCTACTGAGATTCCTGCAATCGCACCACGAACTACTGATGCTTGATTGCTCGCAACACTGTTCCTAGCAACCAACCTCTCCGGTGCCATACATCCACCAAGTCAAAGACAGCGAAATCGACCACCACCTATGGTGGCTCTGGACGGAGTACTCGCCATGGAACCAACACCAGAAGTGGTCGACCGGTCTCTTCATTATTCAGGGTGGTCATCTTCACAATGTGCCTGTCCAGCATTATTCGGTTGATCACTCCTCCGTACCAAGCTCCTTGAAACACCCTCTCTGTCATTTTCATTTAAACCTTCTCTCCTCTGTTGAAATACATTTTGGTTTTTTTTGATGTTTTGTATATTTTGTGTGTACTTTTAATCTCTATTCTTCCTTTTATAGCCCTCACAGCAGCAATCTCAATGTTTCCTGATTTGGTGTCGATTAGATTCTCTTGGAAAAGTATCCGATTGGACATATCACCTTTTGATCTTTTCAAAGTGATAATGTCTCTATACAATTGATTTGACGGAGATTTTTATATCTAGCCTGCAACTTTGACACTTACTGTCCCTAGAAGCATGCTGTTATATGTGACCAAGTCTCGTTTCTCCGTGGCCAGACCAGCTTTGAGATGTCAAAGAGCCACTCACTCACATCAGTGTTCCAACATTGTCAATCCACTGATGCGAGATTTCCCACTCACATTGATCAACATTTCATCAGGGCCTGAGTGAATTTTTAATTTGTGTTCATCCGGTCCATGTCTGTGGAAGCATGCTGCCATATGCCAACTCTTATGTCCTGCTAAGACACTAAGCACTAACCCGCCTTATCAGCTGATCACAAGAATCAGCTGATACTGTATTGTCTGGTCCTATTATGACAAAGGGTTCTTTGGCAAATTTCATATTGATCACTCTCTAGACTTTGTCCCTAGAAGCTGCTGCTGCATGCACACTGAGCCAAAGCACTTCACCCCTCCATGTACTGAAGCATAGTCTTTAGTATGTTAAGTACTGATTGGTCCTTTAAGTCAGGGGTGCTGGTCCACTGACACTGAGATTAAAACTTTTTCTTCCGCTGTTTCTCTTATGTCTCTCAGCCTCATATTGTGACCGTTGATGATTGCCATCTGTCTCTAACATATCGGCGTAATCATCACAAACGATTTTTTCCGATTTTCCATCCTACCTTTTCGCCATCCATCATTATCCTTCAAATACCTCACTTAAAACCTTCAAAACGTTTTTTTCCTTCCACCCCACATAAACCTCTCCCTTCGATAGAAAACCCTGTTAAACCCCAAAAAACCTTCTCTGTGATTACCATGGCTCCCATTTTCGAGTTTGTTCCTCCCGGTGATCTTTAAAAGGCTGAATCTACTCCTGCTTCATCAATTACTATTCAACCCACGAATGTTGTTGTTGTATTCAACATTCCCACCAAGCTCAAGAACAATGGTTTCGAACCTTTTGTTGAAGCATTTCATCCGTCTGTCGTTGCTGAGTTCTGGTATACTTGTGGATTTGATCAAGACTCTTCTTCCATCATCAGAACTATCTGCAATGGGTCTAAAGAAGTGGTTATTTCAACCAATACATTCAGACGGTGCCTATGTCTTCCAAACACGGTTCCCTTCACTAATCTTCTCTCTGAAGACAATACCAAGTCGGTTGTCTATCTCCTTGGGTACGATCTTTCTCTTGCTAGTAATAGAGATGTTGATAAAGTAGTTATTCGCCAATGTTTTCCCGCTAGGTCGAAATTCTTGACTGGGATCATTGGCATATGTCTTGGGTACAAACAAAGTAGTCTTGATCAACTAAATCTTTATGAGCTTTGTATTCTTTATTGCACGGTCAGAAACAAGTATTTTGACTATGCTCAGTTAATTATTGATCATCTGGTTAGCCTTATCAACTGCAAGGGTCGTACTGCTTATGTGTCTTTTCCTAGGTTTCTTGCCCTGTCCATCGAACTCAAGTGTGCTCCTTACCACTCAATTGTTGATGATGAGTGTGTGTTCCCCATGCTGTCCCCTAAGATATTTTTCTCAGTACCTGCTGAAACTGATCCTCCACTGCTGACCTATATGACTGCTTGGACTCGGGATCTCTATCAGGGTGTGTGTCTTCCAAAATCCACACATCCTGATCTTCCGGTCCTTGATATTCTTCATCCCGAGGATCCTTCTGACAACGACAACTCTGAATATCACTCTCCAACCCGTACAATATCAGCTCATCGACAGTATTCCTATGATGAAGACACACATAGCAACCCTCAGCAGTCTCCGCCTTAAAATGCTACTACCCACGTATCTCGATCCCCCAGTCCTCAGCAGCAAAAGCCCATCTTGACCGGTCCTGAAGATGAGGACTCCTCTTCTATTGAGTCCTCCAGTTCTTCTAATAGATCCTTAGACGATTCTTCCAGTTGTGAAGACCCTCCCTCCAACCACAATGTTGTTCTTGAAGAAGTTTTCACGGGTCAGCGAGTGTATCTCTGGTTCATGGCATCCCCTCTCCACAGCGTGGTAATCTGCACATCCGATTCTCTTCAGCATCTCCATGGCGTAAACCTACTCCTGACATGATGGAGACCGATCACCCATCCCCCACACACGTCAATACCCAGGTCAGGTTCTTGTCCCCTCCATCAGCTTCTGAGTCTATCGGCGCAACCATTTCCTCTCAGCTGGAAGCCATAAATATCTCCCTCAAAACCCTGGTGGAGCTTTCATAGTCTCATTCTTCATGCTTACTTAAAATCAAGACCGATATGGCTGACATTAAAAGGTTTATATTTTGGCCTGCCTCTACACCGGCCAATCAATCTACTGGACCCCCTCCACCCCCTCTAACTAACCCTCCTAATCAACCACCTCCTCCAGGAAATCCTCCATCACCTCTTCTAGTTACTAATGATGCCAAAAAGGGGGAGAAAAATGATGACGATGTGTCATTGGAATCTAACCCTTCATCTAAGTGTCAAAAGTTTCAAGGAGGCCCTCAACTCTAGCTTCAGAATCCTTCAAGAGGTCCTAATGCTCAGAGGGAGCAGCCTAATGCACAACAAATGATCTTGTTTTCTGAATCTAGCTCTGTGTCTCAGCCTGCCACTGATTCTGGTTCTCGTCAGGACCAGCATCAGTCGTTTGCCATAATTTCATCCTTGGCTGAGGGGGAGAAAGTATCGGTAGATAATGAACCATCTAATGCTGAGGAGGAGCAAGCGTCTGACTATGAAAGAAATTGGGATGAAGAAGACGTGGTTAAAGAAAGTGATGATGAGGAAGGTCTGTTTGACTTACCCAATCTTTTCGATCCCATCTCTGTGCTCTATCCTGGTCAACCTTTTCTCGAAGATGCTCAAGGTCCCTCTATCCCTGTTTTGTCTGATCACACTCTCTTAGCCACTGATCATATGTCTGCTGAGATCACTAAAGATGATGTTCTGTTGGTTCATAAAAGAAAGCGTTCTGTTGAGTCATCATCAGCCCCTGAGTCCTCCAAACGCCAAAAGGTTTCCCCTTCCATTCTGCAGATGGCTCAAGAGCGGTGCATGTCTGTGGAACAGGTAGAAGAGCTTGCATCTGAGCATAACTTGGTTGTTCGAAACTGAATAATCTCCCTCAAAGATGACCAAGTGGCTCAACAGTTAGTCCAAGAAGAAGGTGGACTTGATAAGCAACAGGGGCTGATGCGACATTTTGATTCAATGGCTGAGAAGAGAAGAAAGGCTGATAGTGTTAACCGATGAATTGATCTGGCTAAATATGCTGATGTGTTCTCTAGAAGACACTCAGTACATCCCATCATCAAAGTTGGATATTCAAAGAATAAAGGTGAAAAGATCCTTATGTTGCATCTGACAAGGAAGGATAAAGACAGGTTAATTCCTAAACAAGTGTTCATATCTGGGGTGGCTGGATACGGTCACACTGAATGGGTAGAAATGGTCAATGTGATCAAAAGGCATAAGGGATTACATTCTCAGGAGCTTCAGGCTGCTCTTGACCAATGGATAAATAAGGCTCACATCCTAGATCTTGTTCTTGCTTTAGCACGTCTTAGCAAGGAGTCTCAGTCTGCTCATAGAAGGAGAAGAAGGAATGTTCAGATCAAGCAACATCTTATTCCTTATGGGTCAAAGGACATAAACAATGTTCCTCCTGATGGTGTACCTGTTGAATCTCTCAAACTGATTCGAAGTCCTGTGCATGGGATGTTCTATGAAGACTCTAATAGAAAGATGGGCTTCATGAGAACTTGGAACATCCCTAGCGCTTCCACTGATCATCTCTTCCATCTACGGTGTGAGTGCAAGAATGTGGAAAGTGCTGAGGGTTTCCAATTCCTGGTCTCTCACGAGCTGAAGAAGAGAGAAACTCAGCTATATATCCCTGACTATGAATGGATCAAACCTGAGATCCCTACTGAAGCTGAGTATGTTACTCTTTTGGGGGAGATTGTTGGGTTGATCAACATCAACACTTAAATCTGATGATTATCAAAGTGGATCACAAGCTCCCTAGCTGTATCAGTGTCAAATCATCAGCTGCAGCGTGACTTGTTTATTTTTGTACTTATCTTGTTTCCATAGTTATCATAGTTATAGTTGGGAGTTATCCCTATTTTTTAGGGATACTCCATATATGTAGATCAACCCTAGTATAAGTAATAGCGGCCAGGGTTCTTCTAATGTACCGATATAAAATTATTAAGATCTCTGTGTGAGATCAATATATTGTTTTTCTGTGTGAATACGTGTATTCTTGTGAGTTCGATTTTTATTATGTTCTAATATAATTTAATTTATAGAAATTAATTAGAAGGACGGGATTGTAATTAATTAAAGATTTAATTAATAGAAACAAATCCAGGGGTGCGGCCGCCAAAAGGCTCCTTAAGTTTGAAACCCTAGGAGCCTTGCACTATAAATAGAGGCCTTGAGGTCAAACCCTAAGGAAGACTAAATATCAAATGGGAACCAATATTTTCCTAGGAACCGTAGGAACTTTTTTACTGAAATTTTTTTTTCAAAAAAAATGACATAATACACCTAATCGCATATATTTAAGACCTTTTGTAAAAAAAATTGAAAAAATAATATATATACACGAAATGTGCACATATGCACGAAATGTGATCATATACACATGTGCGAAAAAAATGCATATATGCACATTTCATGTATACATATTATTTTTCAAATTTTTTTTGATAAAAAGTCTTAAATATAAGCGACTAGATGTATTATGTCATTTTTTTTTGAAAAAAAAATTTCAGTCAAAAAGTTCCTACGGTTCCTAGGAAAATATTGGTTCTTCCTTGAAACGGACTCCCCTAAGGAATCCCTTTTGGCCTCCTCTAAGCCGCCAACTCCTTCCCTCTCCATTTCCTTTGGGCTTTGGCGATTTCCTTAATCCTTCAAGGGTTGTGAATCTTGTTACTTAACCTAGAAGAAGTTCTCTCTGTTCGTTCTTGGGTGTGATCATTAAACGGATTATGGTTTTATCCTTACATCCAAACTAAGGTATGAATTTCTAATTCATCTTTAGTTGCTGCAATTGCTATGAACTGCATGATCTTTGTTATGAACATGATGATCCATGGTTGTTTTCTTATGAACTTGTTGATTTGATCTTGTTAAATCTTCCGCTGCACAAACTGTTTTGTTATTATGATCAAATCCCAACAATGGTATCAGAGCCTCTGTTCATAGTTTGTATGCACTTTAGATCTGATATGATTATCTATTTAGGGTTTATGCTAGAAACTTGTATGAACTTGCATGCTATTTTTCGAAAACCATAGGGTTTATGCTATATTGATTCCTGAAATTTCAGGTTATGAATTTTGTCTGGATTAGGAGCTCTAAAACATAATTTTCGAAAATTTGAAGGGTTTAGGATGGTTTCCTTGCCCTTGGCGGCTAGGGTTTCCCAACCCTTGCTTGCCTTGCAAGTTTCCATATTTCCCTTGTTTCCTTGTTTGCTTTATTCCCTAAACTGCGAATTATTTAATTTAAGTCCAAATTAATTGTTAAATGAGTTTAATAGAATTAATGGATGAATATAAATTTAAATTGTTTAAAATGCATATATATATATATATATATATATATATATATATATATATATATATATATATATATATATATATATATATATATATATATATATATATATATATTAGAAATATATCTATATATATTTATAACTTAAATTAAAACAAAAACATTGGTCAAACAATGACTAGGTTCACCCACTAAAAAATCGTGTATGGGGTTTGAAGGAAGGTTCTTATGGATCCAAATGAGGTTGGTTTTTAAACGGCATTCATTGCCTACCACCCTCACCACCCGACACATTTTGACAAGTGGAGTTACCAAAAGGGATTGATAAGGAAATGTTTCAAGTTAAAAAGTATTAAAACAAAAGTCTCGTTTTAATTAAAATAAAATGTGAATTATATGCTACCAATGAGAAACGCACATTCTCTTTATAATCTGCTAGAGGAGCTGTGTGGTGAACTGGCACATCCGTTAGGGTTATAGTTGAGGGTGATGTGAAACTCGCGATTCTCAAGCGTATCCTGAGCCGGGCATCACGTGGGTTCTGCATGGTTAATTCACCATCTGATACGTCACCGGGTGGACGATTCTGATACGTCGCCAAAGAACCTCTATATCCAAATAATCCCTTTTTTTCTTTGTAATCAACAAGTTGATCTTCGATCTTCAAATAAACTCTCGGATCCTTAACGAGTCTTTCCATGCAATCGTACAATCGTCGTATAATCTCTGGATGCTCGGAACCGTTGTGACTCCATCTAAATTGTGGATTTAAGTAATAGGCAGCACCATGGAAATCACGATGCATTTGGAACTCCCATTTTTATCGATGATGTCCCATATCTCTTTGTAAGAAGCGAGGTTGTCATCTAAGTTCTTTGCAATTTTTTCTTTGCACACATCCATTGTCCCATAAATAAATCTCATTGCGAGTGTCTGCTCTTCATCAACAAGCCTCAAAACTTGAACAAGTGGCATTGTGCTTTTAATGGAATAAACCACACTAGGCCAAAAAAATCTTTCATCCATGATTATGTTTTTACCTCTTTTCCATCAGGTTTCTTAGCCCAAGCACATGTCCTCCATTCGGATGAAACAAACATTTGTTGTAAAAATTCCTTCGATTCGTAAATACTTTGTATGGTCAAAAAAGTCGTGGCGAATCGTGTGGCGGCCGGTCAAAGAAGATCTTTCTTTAAATGCTTTCGAGCTAAACTTAACACCCACTAATGGTTATAGATGAAATTGCTCACCTTTTTTGCTTTAGCCAACGCTCTTTTATGTTGTGGCAACTCCCTCATCTTTTCTAGCATCGAATCAATGCAATGAGCAGCGCATGGGGTCCAATACAAGCTCTTTCTCTTCTCCATTAACAACGCTCCAGCAGCTTTGTATGCACTAGCATTGTCGGTCACCACTTGAACCACAATATCTTATCCAATCTCTTCAACAACTTCATCAAGCAACTCAAAACGTTTTTGGGCATTTTTTATGCAATCGGATGCATCAACAGTTCTAAAAAAGGTACCATATTGATTGTATACCAAAAAGTTGATCAGACTACGGTTTGTCAAGTCGGACCAACCATCCGAGAAAAACGAAACCCCAGTCGTCTTCCACGTTGCTTTTATGTCATCTACCATTGCTGTGGTTGTATTGACTTCTTCTTTGAGAATCCAAGTCCTTAACTCATGCATGGTAGGGGGTTTCAATCCACGTCCATAGTTTCCAACCAAACATAGCATATAGTAAAGGAAGGACTAGTTGCTACTATTAAACGGGATTCCATTCTCGTAAAAGAATCTCCCAATATCTATGCAAACTTGATTTCTATGCTCTTTAGCATTTGTGGATGTCATTTTTTTCCCGGTAGTGATCCTTCTTCACTGTCTCTTGCACTCCCAACTAACTGGTCCATTGGTCCTCTAATACCCCTAATGCTACCAATTTGATAAGAGTCTGTGTTTACTTGCGATGGATTAACACTTCCGCTAGTGTAATATGCCCCACTTCCCACGTTCTCTTCAAAGTTGCGTTGGACAGAAAATTTATTATTCTGAAATGCTTTCAAATATTCTATCATTTCGGCTTTTACTTCAGTGGGCACCTTAGGACAAGGTACTACATCTTTATGTGTACAGGCGAGATGCTCCTTTACTCTCTTCACCCCCCTCCCTTAATTATTTTACTACAAAAGTTACACTTTGGTCTTCGAACTCAAAGCATCTCAGAACCAGGAGGCCCTTGTCAAAGAAGTTTTAGCACTCAAAGACAAGTTGCTGAGTTTGAAAAGAAAGACTTTGTATTAGATATGGATGGTGAAGTTAGAGAGGCACTCGCTAAAGGCCTGGTAGAAGTCAATGCCAAGAGACAATCTGATGCCACTATCATGTTACAAAAGGCACACGGTACTTTAAAGCAGTTCAGAAGGTTGAATAGAACCTTTCTGAAGTCATAGAGCCTGTTGATAACAAAATCCGTTTCTTCCTGGAACATATGTCAAAATATCTTCAAGGACTTATTGCTGAGAATGAATCCCTCAAAAAAACCCATATTCTTCTGCTGCAACTACTGACGAACACTCTTGAGAAAATAACCGACACCATGAATGGTCCGATTGAACACATCAAGCTAGCCACACACCTCAATATTGAAACTTGTGAACAGTTCAAGAAGGTTTCCTCCAAGGCTATTTCGAAGGAACTCATCAAAGTGGCTAAGGACGTCACTTCAAAACTTGAAACCATTCTGAGCCGCCTGCCTGTGCCGCCTTCCGTTTCTGAAGGAGCCCCAGGAGGGGGAAAGGCAGTTCTGAAACAAGGAGAAAATGTTGATGAAGATGATGATGTGATGATAGTGGATGCCACAGCTGGTCCAAGTGGTACTAAAGAAAAAGAGAATGATGATGCCCATGTTAGTGAGGGCAACGTATCAGAAAATGAACCTACCAATGATCAAGGTGATCAAGAAAAGAAATCCACCGAAGTTCCAATCCCCGAGGAAACTCTAAAAATCCCAACCCCTCCTCTTTCTCCTCCGAAAATTCAATACCCTCCGATCCAAGCCCCAATTCACACAGAATATGAAAATCTTTTGTATTCCCCTATCAAAGATTCAGATCTTCCGGCCCTCAAAGCTCAAAAAGACGAATATTTTAATGCTCGAGCAAATTTGTTTGCTGAGAAATTTGGTGAAGACTTCGAACCAGACTCAACTGCCATCGATCCAACAAAAGCTGGTCCAAGTGGTCCCAGCAAACCAGATTTTTCAAAGCTTTTCCAATTCCGGCCTTTAACTGATTCTGACTTCAAGCCATGTAAATCATATGCTCCTCCTCCATATCCGATACACAACTGGGATGTCCCCTTGACCCCAAATGGGGACAAGTATGTATACACTCTGAATCTTTCAGGAATTCCTGAACACAACAAAATTCTTCCAGTAAGGCTCAAACTTCAGAAGTTCTTGGACAGATACACCCAACCTCAAGCTTATACTTGGTCCACTGAGCCAATCACTACAGTAATGAGTGTGAAACAGAGAACTTTTGATCAATCAAACTATTATGAGTATGAGTTTTTCAGAAGCAATAGTGATGACAAGAAATTGATAACCGAAGCAAATTTTAGAAGAATGAATCCATCTGATCTCTATTCAATTGTCATGAAGCTTTCTTCTAAAGCTGAGAAGAGCAAGGATGCTAGAGAAGCTTACGTTGCTGCAAGACGATTTCTGCACTGCCTTCTGGAAGAATTCTGTACTACAGATGGTGAAATGTACAAACTGGTGAAGAAGCACCCGGATGAGCAATATCAAGAGCAAGTGGATCTTTCTATGCCCGAAATCAGAGATACCTGGAGAAAGGGAGTCACCAAGGATCCCATGCTCGGATTAATTTACAAAGATTCATCCAAAAAAGGAACCTTCCTTTTCTTCCGAGCAGAGCAAATCAGAAGGGTCCTTAATGCAATGCTACAAAAGTACATCGAGGCTATAAAGAGATCCTCCCATTCCGACCCGGAAGCCAAAAAGGAGATGCTGCTGAAAATGGAGTGGATGATTGAAGTTAGGAAATTGTGGTCGTACGCTTGTAGGCAAGCAGTTCTGGACAAGCCTTAAGAAAAGAAAATTAAACCCCTCGGTTGGTCACCGAAGGGGGAATTGTTAATGTTCAGAACGGGTCGTTGACCAACCTGGGGCTTGTTTGGAGATTTGGGTCTTTTGTGTTAGTGGTATTTGTGATGGAATCTTTAGGATAGTATGTTTGTTTAAGTGTTGAAATGATTTGTAATGTGAAAACAATAGTTTAAGGAATTATCTGAACTTGTTTTGTTTATCAAAGAATATGTTTATCTCTGATTGTCTTTCATTGCAAGATAAAAATATCGGAACATAAAGATAGCTCAGAAGACTCAAAGTTCAGAAGAATGCTCAAACCCAGAGGACGATCAAGATCGGAAGCTCGCTAGAAATCAGAAGCACAAGTTCAAAGATCGGATGACCAACAAGCTCGGAAACCTTGTTTCCGAAATCTCTATTCCAAAAAGGCCAAGTCACCGAAATCCACTCAGGATTTCGGTACATCAAAGCAAGTGATTCCGAAGACCATTGTACTTAATCAACATTCACGAAGACTGAAGACTGAAGACTGGAATTAAAGATAAGACAAATTGGATAAGTACTTCAAGTTATAGGAAATGATTAGACTGGAACAGGCGTGGCCTTTTAGAAGCATGTTAGTGTACTATTTATATTAGTTTATTCTATATAAGCCACCCTAGTCTGACATTGTATTATTTTAATATTTAGAACCATCTTGTCTGACTAAAGAGAGACGTGTTGTCTGCTCTTCAGTCCTTAGGATATTGTCCAAAGGTCTTCCCTTAGTCTATAAAAGGGAGACCAAGTCTTCACTCAGTCTCATGTGTTTTGAGAGACGATTTGTAACACTTCATTGATAGATATATAAAGCCTCTCATTCCATCAAATCTCTTGTTGTTCATATCTGTTCTTTCTTTGTTCTTACATTTCTAGTACTTTAATCTTTCTGTCTTTACATTTCACGTTAATTAACTGTTTGTGCATTTTATTATTGTTGAGCTATTTAAGATCTAATCTAAGTATCCTTCTCTACTTAATCATTCCGCAACCACTCAAGTCTTCGGACTTTTCACTTCCGAACTTCACTTTTCGGAACTTCCTTCTCATTCCGCCATCACTTATTCTGCATCTTTACTTAGATTTTTGGCGACAACAGTCATATACAAACCCTTAATACTATCTTCTTTTTAGGTAAAATGCAAGAAGTGGACCCTTTCATATCATTACGATGTACTTTCAGTTTTTGTGTATATCAAGACATTCTACTTTAGAACACTTCTCCAATTATAACATTGTACTTCTTACTTGGACCTTTCGTGGGCTGTGGGTTGTGCTTTAGCACAGCCCGAAAACCTACTAGTATATATATATATATATATATATATATATATATATATATATATATATATATATATATATATATATACTAATAAATAAAGTAAGCATCTTAGTGCCACTTGGCAATCTTCTAAAGCTATATTTTGCCACATGGATTTTCTTAGCACTACGCATCTTCATTTTCCCACCCATTGTTTTAGGTTCCAATTCTGATTATGGAGATCCCGAAAAATCAGATTCAATCAATTTGAAAAGCCATGATTGCTTAAATCTCGGTCAAATTGATTAGAGGGTGCGTGAAGGTTGGAACATTCAATATTGGTGAATCCTATAATGACAGTATTTTCGCATCTTTTATTCCTAAACCTTATCGTCAACCAAATTAGATCTTTGCTTCTTCTCTTATCGTTTCAATGAATACTTCTGTTTGTAAAAAGGTATTCCAATTGCTGGTTATGATCATATCATGCCCATTCCACCAATTGTTTCTAATTGTTGCTGAAAACCTATGTCGGTCAAAGTGGATTTCTTTCTAACCGCTATCATCTGGTTCGTCTTTTACTCTCTTTCTAATAGCTATCCTCTGGTTCGTCTAGGGCTGTCAATTATCTTGCTAGCGGAAGTTGATTTGCAAACCAATATCGGCTCAAAATTTGATTGAATGGGAGTGATAATGTGTAATAATACCGACTCAAGTTGATGATACCCATTTAAGATCAAGACCACCATGCACACACAAATGCATTGCCACCATCGCTCTTGTAATTCTAAGAGCTTCGTGCCGCTCTTCATCGCTGCCTAACAAGCAGCACCCTTGGTTACAGCCCAATCGCCCCTGTCATTCACCTTTACCTAGGTAAATACAATTTCTAATGAATTGTAGGTTTTTCGAACAGATATGGTCATGACCAAATCTAAACAGGAGTTCTTGACACTTTAAAATAAAGTAAAAGTTCAATTCTAAAACCTTGATGACTGACTTGGTCTCTTCTGACAACTAATTAATAAATGATTTGTTGTAAATTATCACATAATTGTTACCTTTTTGACATCCAAAAGAAATCATAATCGGCTCAACTAGAAATGGTAAGTTTGCAGATATGGTAAATTGCAATTTCCACTTAACTTAATTTTTGCATCATTTTCCTTAAAGGACCTGTAGTCCTATCTTTTGAATCTTAGTCTTTTTCTTATCCCTGATAGTAATGGTTCTTTTCTGTTCATATTATGTTTACTTATGTAGATTGAGAGGTTTTCCAGTCGATTATGGTTGTATTTATTTTCGACTTCCAAAAGTAGGAGTTGTGAAGCTGTCTTAGAAGAAACATGAACAACAAATCCTCAAATTTGATTCGGCTATAGATTAAATCAATTTTTTATATTTGGAAGTGAAGAGATCTGATGTTTTGTTTTTATTAAAATTCCTACAGAACCACATCTGCTTATTCTCTGGTTACCTGCAAGAGCTTTTTGTGCTTGACTTTCTTGCTATTGCACCGGTTACCGGCATTCTAAAAGCTTAACAAGCTACAATTCAGAATGTTAAACAATTGCCAATTCTAAAGGTTAAAATTTTCATTTGAATTGTTAAAATCTACCATTTTACAGTTAATAAGTATGCCATTTTAAGGCTTAAAAATTGCCATTTTATAGGTTTAAAGCCTGTCATTTAATGCCCAAATTTAGCCGTTATAAATACCAATTTAAAGCTTAATAATCTACCATTTTAAAGTTTGAAAACGACCATTTCATTGTTATTTCATGCAGAAAGTTCATTGCTCTTTCACGCTGGAAAATGAAAGTACATTGCTATTTTGCGCTCAAAGTACATTTATATGTAACAGGTAAAGTTTTTTGATGACAGCCCATTGTAATGTATCATGTTAAATATTTTCTCTCTATGGAAGATTTTTTACTCAAGTATTTTTCTCTTATTTTTTATTTTTCTTTCTTTATTTATTATAGGTTTTGGTTATTTTTTGGATGCTTTATGATTATTGTAGGATTCTTTGATGAGCGTTCATGGACATTATAGCAGGTAAATGTTATGTGGAATGCATAACCAAGTGTTACGTGATATTAATTTTTGAAGTAAAAAATACATATTTATCAAAGGTAATTGTAAGTTTGTGTTCATTGCTTTGATGTTTCAGTTGTATGAAGGAAGGTTAATATGATCTAATAAGAGAGTTCCATTTTTATTATTTATGGATCCTATTCACTGAGTATTTTGGATATATGATTAAAATAATTGTTTTTTATAGTCTAACAAGTCATTATAATCACATTTCACATACATCGCTGATATTGTGGGCTTCACAATGCATCGCAGGGATGAAAATTTGTCTCCTTAATATTCATCAATTTGCTCCCTTAATCGCATTTTATACGTCAAGGGTAATGTTACTTTTCATTAATTTAGAAGTTTTACCTTATTTATTTGTGTAACACCTAAACACTTTTTCATATGATTCAACTAAGGGATTGTGTCATTATGTTTTTAAGTTCACAGTGAAAGTAATTCTCTACTTGGTTAATATGTTACGACATTGTTGTGAGTTTGACATAATATTTATTCATTTCCTTTGATTTTTGAATGTTCATCCTATTTTCTCTTGCTCGCTCATCGTAGCCTTTATTATGTGCCCTACGTTCATTCATTTATGACTTATTAGAAATGTTAATGGTGTTCCAAATCTATGATTTGTGAGATCAACCCAGATCATTTTAGCTTTGTTATAGTTAAAGAGCAAAAGATGATGTATTTGTTTTATGGTCTTACATATTTAATGGATGAAATCCTTAAATTAGGCGAAATGGGGGCTAAAATTGTAGATTGATAATGTATGGACGTGTTGATAGAATTTTGACATTCCGGGATAGCAAGAAACAATGACAATTTACATGGTGGGATAAACTCAAATGCATTCCCCAATTTTTAGTTTTATTACATGAAGTTACTTTGGTTATGATGTTATTATTTCATCCAATTCTGCCATTTATAGAAAAATAATCACCGTATATAAAATTTCAATTTTTTTTTAATTATAACAAAATAAATTACCATTTATTTATATATATACACAAAAGTGGCGACCAATTATGCGAACTAACTAGAAACCTAAATAAAATGTTAGGAAGTACAATGTTATTTCAAAGTGAACAAAACCATAATTGTCATTTGACATTCAAAACCAAAAGAGGTAACTATTAACCGAAGTAAATCAAAGTGTATTGCAAATTATACGAAAATACATACCAAGTTATATAAAAACAAAAAAAATAAAGTAAATTTTTTTATGCGAAAAATTTTAAGCTGTCAACCCGTGTTTAACAAGGTTTTAAAACCAACTATATATATATATATATATATATATATATATATATATATATATATATATATATATATATATATATATATATATATATATATATATATATATATATATATATATATAAGGAGGATCGTGTAGGAACCTAAAATCCGGTAAGAACCGTAAGGACAAATTTGGAACTTTAATCATGAAAAATGGGTGGATAAGATTCAATGTGAATAAATTGTCACATCTTAAAAGCTTGGGGGGCTAGTTGTATAATAATCAAAACTATTGGGTGGATAATACAAATTAATAAGGGTAATATGGTAATTGCAACAATACCCCCCACCAAATTGCGACACTTGTCGCTATATGGTTTGCTGGGTTTTTTTATTCCTCCCGCTTAGTTTTTGGGCCATAACTTTTTTTTTCTTTGTAAAAAAAAGTCTAAAAAAACCAAAGTTCTTAAAATTTAATTATCTACAAAACAAGCATAATCATGAAAATTTGAAAAAAAAATAAATATTTTTATTTTTTATTATTATAAAAAATCAAAAATTAAAAAATTCCAAAAATTATGAAAATTTAATGGTTAATTGTAGATATTATATTAGTAAGTTTGCAAAAAAAAAATTGAAAAAAAAAGTTTTTTTCGTGTTCATTTTTATATTTTTAATAAAAAAAACACATCAAAATAGCAAAAAAAAAATACATATGATCCAAAAATATTAAAACATAAATATGTTTTATGATTCAAAACTTATGATCAAAGATGCAATATTCGTTATGATTCAAGATCCAAAAGTCGTTATGATCCAAAACGAGTTAACAAAAACATATAACGACAAAATGATTCAAAACTTATGATCCAAGATGCAAAAAAAATATGATCCAAAAATACATGATCCAAAACGTTATGATTAAAAATATCATGATCCAAAATGATTAGATTAAAGATACCAAAAAAAGGTTAAAATTAATATTAAAAAATATTAAAAATTAAAAAATATACATAAAAATGAAAAAAAACAAAAAAAAAATTAAAAATCGAGTACTGTAGCATTCAAAAAATAATAATAATAAATAATAAATAAAATGAAATAATAAAAATTAAAAAAAATAAAAATCTAAAAACCGAGTATAATCGAAAATAAAAAAATTGAAAAAAAAATATTTTTTTGAAAAAAAAATAAAAAAAACAAAAAAGGAAAAAGGAAAAAAAAACGAGAAAAAAAACTCACTTAAATCACGTTGAAAAAAAAACTCACTTAAATCCTCGAGTTCGTATTTGATTTCGTGGACGTGCGTCGCACGTGATTGCGTCACGTCGAAGGAAGACGTTTTGACGTTATTACCCTTATATATATATATATATATATATATATATATATATATATATATATATATATATATATATATATATATATATATATATATATATATATATATATATATATATATATATATATATATATATATATGTATATATATATATATATATATATATATATATATATATATATATATATATATATATATATATATATATATGTGATAGATTTAATATAAAACCAAATTATATTAGCTAACCATAGAACCACGTGAAATTTGTACATGTTCACTTATGAACATATGTTGATTTATGAACATGTTCATCTATGAACATGAAAATTGCATATGTTCATGAAAGAACATGGGCAATTTTCACGTGGTTCTATGGTTAGCCAATATAATTTGGTTCTATGTTGAACCTATATATATATATATATATATATATATATATATATATATATATATATATATATATATATATATATATATATATATATATATATATATATATATAGGGATGGGTTCTTGTGAGATCTCAAAAAACCATGAGATATTGAGAACTTCATATCAACCATTAGATCATTATCCAATACAATAAGGGCATGATCGTCATTTGACAAATGACATTTAATTTTGATTTTTTTTATTTTTGGCAACAATATTATCAATTCCTAAAAATAAGCCTAACCATTTTCAAATTTGAAATTTCAAAATTTATAAAATTTTCGTTTTTTTATAATAATATCAAATTTTTCGAAATTTATAAAGGTTAAAAATTTATATTCAAATGAAAAAAATCAGATCTCGGAATTAAAAAAAATTAATTTACTTCTATAGAGTTGCATATATGCATATTTTCATAATTCATATATTCATATTATTATTCATAATTGTTGAATACAAATAATAAACAACCAAATTTGTAAAAAAAATAATATACCATTGTTTTGAACGATACACACATAAAATATAAAAATACAAAAAAAATCCATTACATCTCCATTGTTCATTTCTCGACTGTTATATTTCTTCCTTTTATTACTTTTCACTTCTTCAATTTGCTCTATAAAATTTTAAGACCTGCAAGAACATTAAAAAAACTACATATTAAAAAACCCCAAAAAAATACTTACGTGCATATACACATATGCACATAGGCACATATATGTATGCATATATGCAAATACGTACACATGTACACAAACAAATGGACATATATATGAATATGTGCACATATGCACATGTGCACATATGCACTTATATACTTGTGAAAATATATAAGTTTATATTGAAATATATGCATATATACACAAACATAATTATGAACAAATACACATGCATGCATATATACATAGAGCATGATTGATAAATTCTTCAAAATCTGCAAAAACATTAATAAAAATCAATATAAATGTATATTCAAACACATTAAAATAATTACATACATGCATATACACATATGAACAAATACACATCTATTTATGCATATATGCAAAATACACACACGTGTGTACATGAACAAATTGATATACATATACATATCATACGATTTATTAATACACATATGCGCATATATATATATATATATATATATATATATATATATATATATATATATATATATATATATATATATATATATATATATATATATATGCATGTGTATATTTGCGCATATATGCAAATGCTTATATGCATTTGTATAGATATGCACATATTCACATATGCATAAACTTTTGTGCACATGTATTCATGCACATATATACACAAGCGAAATATATGTATATATGCACAAACATATTTATGAAAAGATACGCATACATGCATATATGCATATACGTTTATGGACATATATTTATGCATATATGTACTTTTGCAATCCACATATGTATTTATACACATATAAACCACATCCATTGAGACAAAAAGAATAGTGTAAGTCATTTGTATTAGTAAATGAAACATTGTCCGATAGCTGCAAAAAATGCATAATGCTTATTGATTTCTAAACCTTGATAAAGCCACAATCATCACACAAATTACAAATTAAAGATTAAAGACTATTCCACCATCTAATGCTTATTGATTTTTAAACCTTGATAAAGCCACAATCAATCACACAAATTACAAATTTAAGTAGACAAAAAACACAAGTTGTAGCATTTTTGTATAGCGGAGAGAGCATAACAGAAAAATAAACACACACCTGGTAGTAATGTATAAGGCGATGCTGATGGTGATGGCAAGAACAATCGCCCAAATGAAACCTTGAAATTCGTCTCAGATCAGACAATTCTCCACCCACAACCGCTGTAAGTCTTCCGATTCTTCATTCAGCAACTACACAAATTGCAGAATTAAACATTAAAACAATCGCAGCTTGGAGAAATCAATTGTGCATCAAAACAATCGCAGAAAAAAATCAATTGTGTATCACAAAAATCAGAAAAAAATCGGAGCTTAATGTCGTAATAGAAAGAAATGAAAGTAAGATGGTATTATAAAAAAAATCCAAGTACAATGTTATTTTTTGTATGATATACCTAAAACCGATCCCCAATGACTGGAAATGTAGAACATATTTAAGTTTCTTTTCTCCAATGGAATTAGACTGAAGTGATATACTTTATCCCAACTATGCAGTGTAAAGTAGACAAGGGAGAATTGTAATGACTATGTCCGAAAAAAGAAAGAAAGATGTTATCTTGAAATTCATCATAATAGCATATTGAGATTCTGAAGCACAATGTTATCGAACTTGCAGTTCATTTGAGAACATGACAACTGATTATATAGATATTTGTCAAACGAATGCAACTACACAGCAAACGTATGTAATATAATTAAACGGTTCGCATACAGAGTAAACAAGAAGCACATGCCTTGAGAGAATCCGACACTGTCTTGAGTTCTCTTTGGAGCTCCATCATGGTGGTGGCCTCACTAGACCTGATAATAGAAGCCAAAGCCCTAATAGTCGCCACCGCTTCCGCCAAATCAGGATGTTTCCTCTAGTTATTGAACTCGTCGATCACGCTAAACGGCTTTTCGGAGTTACTGGAGTTGCACGAACTACCGGGATCGGATGGTAGCGTGTCCTGGTCATAGCCAACGGCGGCTTGAGCCTGAGCGAGCCAATCGTTGGTGACGACTCCGTGGTGAGCCGCTCTTGTCTGATAGTAAGCGGATATGTTGTTGATAGGGATAGGGTTAGGGTTATGGAGGGTTTCGACAATGGAGGATTAAGGCGAAGAGAGCATACGGCTTTCGGCCTTGGGAACGGAATCGTCTTGAAGAAGATTATCGTTGCTGTCGAGAATGAAGGAAGCATATCTCCACCACATTTGGTGGTGAGTATAATAAATGACATTGTAGCCCTATGAAGTCTTAGAAGTTGGTCGAATTGGTCACTAAGTTTAATGTTTTGCCTTATAAGGGCATGAACTTTATAATCGACAGTTAAAAACATCCTTATAGGAAAAACAAAGCGGTAGTCTGGTTGTTTGTCCTAATCAGCATCTGACTCAGCATCCATGTCACGCGATATTGCCTACTTAACATAAATACGTATAACATATTGAAATTTGATGGTGTTGAAAATTTACTCAGGCGAACAAAAACCCTGAACCCCAATTGTAACATTTTTCCCCAAATTTGTCAACTGTCGATCGAAAAACGATGGAATCGAATGTCCTCCTTGAAGTACACTTCAATGGAACTTTTAATCGGCAACCCTTTGGGTACATAGATGGCATGCAAGAGGTAATCGATGTTGTGGATTTTTCCGGGATGGATTTAAAGGAATGTGTCGAATTCCTAGAAAGGTTTGCTCAAAGGAAATGCAAAAATCTCTACTACTGTCTGCCGGATTATGATATTCCTCATAGTTTAAGGTTGATTTCAGACGAAATGGAATACATCGAGTTTATTGAGGTTTTGTATCACTGTGGGGTTTTAATCCCAATTTATATGGACCATGAGGGCGTTATCATACAAGATTGGATTGATGAAGACAATGATGTTGTTCTTAGTCCTGATGAGCACAATTCAAGTACACGACCAGTTTCACCGATACGAGCAGATGAAGATGAGGAACCAGTAATGGTCATAGGTCAAGATGCAGAAGAGATGGAAGTTGATGAGATCTACCCACAAATTGAGTGTCCAACAACGTACAATTTGAAACAAGGAATATGGGTGAAGCCTATGCTGTTAACTTAGAGAAGAAAACATGCACTTGCAGGTTATGGGAAATAAATGGTTATCGGTGTGTCCATTCATTGGCAACCATTTCATATCTAAATGGAACAATTGAGGCTTTTGTTGATCCTTTGTACCTTGCAACCTTTTACAAAAACACTTACAAAAACCATATACTTGGCATGAATGGATCAGACATGTGGCCCACAACAGACTACATTCCACATTTACCCCCTATGAGAAGAAGAATGCTAGGGAGGCCAACTATAAGGTGAAAGAAGGATGTTTCTGAAAGGAATAACATGCACACATTATCAAAAGTGGGGAAGAGAGTCGTATGTGGTATTTGTAAACAGGCAGTGCACAACAAGTTAACATGCTAAGCAAATACAACAAAGGGTACTACAAAAAATGGGAATGAACCAAGGAAGGAGCAGGGTAAAATAGCAGTGCATGGAGAGAAATCAGTTGAAAGTGGACATTTGAGACAACATAATGGAGATAAGGATGTGGATGCTGGACCAGTGAGCCAAAAGAATGGAAGTTCCAACAAACGTGAGCCAAAAAGGTCTGAAAGAATGATAAAAAAACTTGCAACAATTGTACACATTGCAAGTGGGGAGGGGATGACATTTGACAAGCCCATGGACTTGAATTAACAAAATAATACCACTTTGTGGTTTGTCATAAACAACTATTTGCAGGTTTTCTATTGTAATAAGTGGATTTTGTTGTTGAACATGTCGTTTGTACTTGTGTGGTTGAACATTTAGTTTCTAATTGTGTGGTTGAACTTTTTGTTTGTAATGTAATGACATCAGTTGGTTGAACTTTTGGTTGAACATGTTTTCTAGTATAATAAGTCAAATTTGTTCTTCAAATTAGATGATTTGTTGTTAAATTTCACTTGAAATCGGATTGCTATTCTTCCCATTTAAATGAAACAAAAGAGATAACATATATGATCTGTTCACATTTTGATCCACTCAATGTAAAAGGTTGTAATTAACATTAATTTTTAAATGCTATAATTTAATAACAATATCCTCTGTTAAAAAGTTTGAAACCATGTGTTTCTTTGTCAATGTGAAAGGCTATAATTCAGTGACTTTGTTTATCACTGTCGACTTAACCAAATCGACCAATGTTTTCATGTTAACCAACAACACACCAACCACAAACATTTTTTTACGAACATTTTTTTACGACCAGGAACAAATAAACCAAGCATACTTCGATTTTACTTAAATACCAACGATCATTACATATTCGAACCAAAATTGTCTATAAAACAAGACTTTGAACCATTACCAAAACATAGTTAAACCGATCGTTACCAAACCACCCACTAATACGGACTAAACTAACTAAACATACTTAAACAACCCAAAATAACTAACCCACCGCCTAATACCTGTTAAACAACCCACCGAACCTTAAACTTCACTTCATCGACACGTACGCCACAGCTAATGCCACCACACAAGCCAAGCCCCCCCCCCCCCCCAAATACCGACTTCGTCATCTTCTTGATCTTCACCAGCTCCCCCCTCAACATCACATTTTATTCCTGGACCCGATTAACGCCAGTGTCGAGTTCCTCCGGGATCAACTCCAGTTCTAATTGCATCGCAACGTTAATGTTATCTTCGCTGCTCGGAGTTGTAGAAATGGCGTCGTGTACACTAAAATCTGTGAATGACAATTCGAACGAAGGATTCATCGATGCTTATGTTTGCTTTTAAACTAACGGATTGATTTTTTTGGCAAAGGATTTCATCGATTTTGGGTAACAAGGTTTGAGAAATTGGTGTAAAGAGGGCTTATTTTATAACATACTCTAGCCGGTCACCCTTGGGGAGCAAGGCGAACGGCTCCCGGTTGCTATCAACATGCTGACGTGGGTTTGATGACGTCACCAGGGGTATGCCACGCGAGCACGAAAATCCTACGTGGGTTAGTGAGACCGGATGTTGTGGGTTAAATGGTATAATGAACCGGTTTTTTAAAAGCTTAATCCCCATAATGTCACAAAAAAACTTAAGGGTATTTTAAAACAAATCAAGAGAGTTCGTGGGGCCTCAGTGTCATTTAGCCTATAATAAACTACTTTCAGTGACCGGTCAAAGGAAAAATAAATAAATCGGCTAGCGAAACTCACATTAACAAGCAAATTCCGATGAGATTATGGCCGACTAATTCCGTGCTATTTACTATTAAACATGTATGGTGGTTTCACTCGGATTTGGAGGTGTATAAAATGAAAGTCGATGTCAAATAGCCCGATGGCCAATCTCAATTGCAGGGGAAGATCTCGATCCACATTCCTTGAAGATACGCTACAAAGAAGAGGAGAGAGAGGGATGGTATATGTGTGAGAAAGTGGGTGTATTTAATATTAATTAAGCTGATTTTTTGGATTTAGTTTAACGATAATTTTTAATCTCTATATTATCCCTGCCAACTTTTCATGGATAGCAAAAATACCATTGACTTTGTTATTAATTACAGAAATGCCATCTTTCATCCTAGCCTTTAAAATATATGATCTTATGGTCTAGAATTGATTCTCAATATCTCATGGTTTTTTAGGATCTCACAAGAATCTCTCTCTCTCTCTCTCTCTCTCTCTCTCTCTCTCTCTATATATATATATATATATATATATATATATATATATATATATATATATATATATATATATATATATTGTAACACCTCATTTTCGATTTAACGATTTTGAATAACGTCGGTTATCTTAGATGCGTATTATTGAGAAAAGAGATAAATTTAATCGGGACATGATTTAAAGAATGAGGTTCCGTCTATTTACATCTAATAATAATAATAATAATAATAATAATAATAATATAGTAAAGTAGAAATTGGAGGGGTGAAAGTGTCATCCTAGCAAACTTTAAATGTAAGATAAATCAAACTTGGTTAAATGGAAAATAAAACATGAAAGACAAGGGACTAAAATTGTCAAATGGTGAAAGTTGCAAATTATTGTCATATGGGCTGTTGTAAGAAGGTGTGGCCGACAGTTTTTATCTTATTATCATTTCTACCTAAACCTAGGGGAACGCTAGCAGCCAAACAATCATACATCTAGTTTTCCTTTTCCCGTTTTTGAAGATACAACCCCAGTGTTCGATCATTTCAGGGAGATTCAGACTTTGGATCGTCACGAAATTTTAACTGAAGGTTCCCAAGATATAAATGAAGGGCATGATCGAAGGGTTTTCGATTTCAATGTCTAGAAGTGGAGTTATGAATTTTGCAACATGACCTAGGGTTTCTGGCAGATTCCTCTGGTGAGTCTCCCTCCTTGCGAAAATCATATCTGGAGTTCCAGAGGTCAAATAAGGTTAGTATCGGTGCACACGGTTCACAAATTGAGTTGAGCAACTTTCTACAGTAGATCATTATCTGTTTTAAAGAGTGGATGTATGGGGTAATTGCTCATCTTTACATACTGCTCTAATTCCGTTCAGATTAGCTATGCTGTTTTGTTTATTTTATAAAAGGAGTTTGGAGAAAGCGTTTTACATGATTCCGCCTCCTAGAATCATTGTATTTAAGTAAATTTGATATCTGGAAAAGATGGATGTCTGATTCCATTCCCAAGTTTATGGTAATTGGGAAATATCACAGACCAATGTTTTCCTCATCAGCACTATCGTTTCTGATTTGTTATGTATTGTGAATTTTGTATCTTGAGTTTGAAAACGTATTTTGAGTTGGTTCCAACTCTCAGATCTCTATTGTTGAGTCTATTTTACTCATGAGGTTTCCTAGGGTCTGATTCCATACGAAAGTTGGGTGGAAGTTGCAATTTGCACCAACTGGTCCAGGACTGTCCTGTACAGCGAATTATGCATTGGTAAATTCATAATTAAATGTACAAAAATGGTTTGGGGGCAAGGTCAGTTGCCTTAGTTACGTGTTGAAGTCTAGTTTGTCCTCACCAAATTTTAGAGTTCAGTTCTTAACCCATTTTGAGCGATTATTATTTCTTTAATGTGTGGTTCCGTAGGTGGACTGATTTCATCAGTCAACTTTAGAGATTTTTCGTTTACTCTTGAAAAGAGAAAATTACATGAGGTCAGGCCCTATAACATTGTCCTTGGTTCTAGTTTACCCATGATTTTTATTGGATTTTATTTTCAATCTTTCCTTGGTCTAATATTGCAAATCTTGTTGAGGGTCCAAAAATCAGCCTTGCTGTCGGTTTCCTCTTTTGTGATACTCATCTTAGTTTTTGGTTTTGGGTGTCATGATGTGGGCTTGGGTTTACTTAAAATTAATTGAATCATATAATAACTTATTTGTTGAGTAAAAATGAATAAAAGAGGGTGGAGGTATATGTCGAGACAAGGTGCATGTCGAAAGTTATAAACATTTAAACTATAAGCAACGCTATAAGTATCTATTTATAGTAACATTAATTAGTGTACTTGGTAATAATTAACTTAATATACCTTATAGGAGTATAAGGTGTGCGGTTTTAAGCTTGGTTGGATTTGCGGAGTTGCCGCACGGATTTCTATATTGCCGACTCGAGGTGAGTACATGCAGTATTTTTACCCATTCTGGGGTACATGGCAAGTAAGTATTTTCAAGATTTCTTATAAAATTTCTATATGTGAAATTATATGCAAGAGTATTATTTCTAACTTGTTTGTGAAAGTATAATGTTATATTTGAAGTTATGTTTTGGTCTAAAAGCCAATTATGTGAAAGTATGTTTTGGTCTATGAACCAATCATGTGAAAGTATATTTTGAATACAAGTAATACATGTTTGAAAGTATGGATAGGCATATAGACACAAGATGTTTAAGAAGTATGTTTTAGTTACAAACTATGTATGTTTTCGAGTATGAATGGCATATAGCCATAAGATGTTGGAAAGTATATTTTGGCATAAAGCTTAGCATATTAGAAAAATATTTTTAAACATATGAAAATTATGTGATGAAAGCTATATTTGGAATCTAGCCATAAAGACATAAAATGATGTAGTTTGGCACCTAGCCACAAGTTATATGTTTATGAGAAATGTTCAAGCAAGCAGCAAGTTTTTATATGACTGGTAATTGTAGCAAGCAGCGTTAGTAAAGGAACTATGTTCCAACCTACCCGGGTTAGGTAAGGGGTCTACTGGGGAAAAAGCCCCATCGCGAAGTAGATTGCCTCAGCACTTCTATGGTGAGGATTGATCCGTTCTTTCTAGCCATAGAGACTTGGGGTATCACTTATGGTGATTAAAGCCCTAAGTATAAAAATCCAGCAAGCTTATAAAACCAGTCAAAGAAAGTAAGAAAGAAGTTATTTTTTTGTAAAGTATATTATGAAGTGATTTTTAAAAGTAAAGAGTTATAGTATGTTATTACTATAAGGTTTTGAAAGATGCTATTTTCCAAAGTATGTTATGAAATAATATAGAGAAGTAAAGAGTTATAGTATGTTATTACTATAAAGTTCTGACAGAAGTTTTATGATGTAAATTTTATAAAAAGTAAAAAAAAAAAGTTAAAGGTTTGAGTCTAAAACTCATGGAACTCACGAGACATTTTTGTCTTACGTATTCTATGTTTTGCCATGTATTTCAGGTTAAAATAAGTTGCTATAAATGGGATGAAGTTTAGCTGGAGTGGAGCTTGAGTTAGCTCCTAACTTGAACGCAAGGTTTAATCCTTTTCTTGCTTACTATGGTTAGATTTGGTATGGATTTGTAACACCCACAGTTTTAAACATGTAAATTATCGGTTTTTGATAAACCGTATTTTTGTATTCATGTATTTATATGAAAAACTATAGTATTTGCAAACAGTAAAAATGGGGGTGTCACAAGTTGGTATCAGAGCCATAGTTTAAGCGAATTAGGATTGGCTTGTTCCACTCCTAGGCTTAAACTCGTGCTATAGGAATGTTAGTTCATGAAAGTATGTTATATGATGTCTTAAATGAATAAGATATTATGCATCATTTAATATATGTATATATATATATATATCTATATATATATATATATAAATATATATATATATATATATATATATATATATATATATATATATAACTTTAAGAATGTTTAGCTAACGCTTAGATTAAGCAAAAGTTTGACTGTTAAGAAAATGGTATGTTATTTTCCATAACTGTCTATATTTATTAAAGACTATCTATATAAAGTAGAAAGATTTTCAGTATTGATCACCATGTATTTATAATGGTGTTATATGTTAAAGGAACCAGTGTCTCATAAAACTTTGTGGTAACAACAGAATCAATATGTATTGGTGGTTATGGTAATATGGGCCCGTATTATCATAATCACAGGATATGTATTGAGACTGGTGGAATCGTAAAGGAATTATGGTAGTCTGGTGAGTAAGGTTGTAAAGAGAGTAATAAGAATAACACAGGAATTATATGCCTATGTAATAAAATAAGTATGATTATAAGTACTAAAGGTTAATGCAGTGGATATATACCACTTAGTATGACAAGGTAAAAGAAATTAATAAGATAGTTAATACTCCTGAGACAATATGAAAGGAACTAGTAAAAGAGATATAGCCAGAAGGTATAAATATATTGAAAATGTTAATGGAGTGTATAGTACAAATATAAAAGAAAGAGTATAACTGAAAATTTTGTTGTCTAACGGAAACGAATTATGATTATAGAATAAAGATAAAAGTAGTGTCACTACAGTGACCAAAGAAAGAAAGATTGGAAAATAATAATAATAATAATAAATAAAAGTAGTAACACATCGATACATGTGATCCATTACTATAACTTTATATTAATACATTAAGAAAAGTTTACAGAACTACTAACCTAAATTGAAGAATTAGAAGGAAGCGAAAAAAGATCTTCTATACTCCACTCTTTGTCATCATTAGGTTGACTTGTACCTTCTTGTGGATTTGGAAGGGGTATGTTTTCAGTTACTAGAGGAGGAGCTCCAAGGTGTGGGGTCTCGATAGGGTTAGAACTCGTGACCCCATGATTATGGGCTAAATATTGACTCATTTGGGGTGTGTGTAAGTAGGGAAGTGAAGAGGAAGGGTTCCAATTTGGAACCAGTTGGGGGTAGCTATAAAATGGAGGAAAACAGGCTAGGTTACCTATAGAGCCTCCAAAATTCCCCTCACTCACAGGCTCGAGTAAACCAGGATTAATACTACTCATACCAGAATTAGATGGCAGAGATTGCTGCTGTGTATGAGTTCTTGATGAAGTTTCCCCCTTTTCCAGAAATTTTCTTTTCTTATATTCAACCTTATGAGCAGCTTGTATTAGTTTTTTTGTGCCGTCAGTGAGACCCGATTGTGACCCTTCAATAATTGCTTCTTTCTCCCTTTTTAGGTTGGGTATTAAATCTTTCGATAATCCTGCTGCTCCACTAAACTCGTTACCAAATTCCTGTGACATAAACAACTTTAGTAATAATAACATTATGATGTAAAGGAATTTAAAAAAAATGTAATTCCTTACCTCAACACGATCAATAAGAGTTTGCAGACTCTTAAGTTGTCGTTGGGGCCAATGTTCGATACCTAAATCTCTACAACGTTTTTTTAACTGTGTCGATCCAATGTTGAGTTCCTTCGCAGCTTTCTCAATTGGTTCGTTGAAGTGTTCAGCTATTATTTCCCTACTTAATGAGTGTCTGAAACCTCTTCTACTGCCAGCTACTGTGGTTGCTGGAATCGAAAGATTGAGTTCAAATGTACTATTGCTAATCGGGATCATTTGAACATGATCCTGATTTTCTGAACCAAAGATGGACATTGATTCATTAAAATCAGTAGCTTCTATCAGTGGTACTTGTACGTTTTCAATCATGGACCCAGGATTTTGAAATCCTTCTAGGTTCCTCTGAATCACTTGAAGGTGATTTTGATATTGAAAACCAACCCCAAGTTCGGGATTCACTTCAATATTGATGTTATGAGTTGTTTGTAATTGACTTTCATTCTGAATGTCAGTCATGAATCCTTGATTCATGGGGGTGATCTCACTACTCGTGGAGTGTACGTCGATGAATGAATTGTAATTGGGTAGACCATCCACAAATGGGTCTACAAATAACAATTGTCAGATGATAAAACAAAACTGAATACTCATAGAAGCAATCATTTAAAGAATTTAACCTGGTAGAAGGTATGGAGTCTGATCGAGTGCAAAGTCTAAAGATGCATGCACTGGATCTTCTGAGTTAATATTCAGCTCGGGAAAAATTCTCGGCTCTTCGTTGAGTGGCTCTATTGGTAGTATATCTGGAAGACTGTACCATAATTCAAAATCAAACAAAACATTAGAAAGAAAAATGAAAAAAAAATAATGGATGTTTAGAATGTTAAAGTCACCGAACTCCGGTAAAGATATCTGATCTGAAGGACCCTCTCCTTGCGGAAAACCAGGTCCAGGGTTTGACAGATCGCCCATTGAAGATCTGTTTTCCATGATTCAGCTTTAAATATGAGTTCGTATACGAACAATCTAGTGATAGAAGAGAATGAAACTGAAAATGAACGTGGAAATAAATGATGCTACTTACGTGTATATATATAGCATTTTGCAGCTGGAACCGAAAGGATGCATGTAATTGAAAGCACACTTCACGTTCTTATTACCAAAATTCAAACCATCTACAGTGGATGCGACCCTTCACTACCCTGAGTGCCGGTTAATTTTCAAAATTCACTGCTAGACTCTAGTGATAAAGGGATATTGATGAGATTTTTTTGGAATAAAGGTGAATAAAGTGGTGTCGTTTACTGATTACTTAATTGCACAGACTGTTGTAGGCTGTTGATTATTAGTGATGTGATGTCACATAAAAACAAAGTGTACGACCTATCTGTTAACATTGGAGAGGTATTGACCTTGACTTATTTCGACTTTTCATCTCGTGTTGGACTCTAGGCCTAATGGGTTAAAGCTTAACATATTTGGGCTCATGTCGTTGGGCTAGTAGTTATGGAAAAATTAATAGACCAATATAAAAATGAAGTATGGGCTAATGTATTCACAGACTATTAATCTTGTGGAAAAGAGATAAATTTAATCGGGACATGATTTAAAGAATGAGGTTCCGTCTATTTACATCTAATAATAATAATAATAATAATAATAATAATAATAATATAGTAAAGTAGAAATTGGAGGGGTGAAAGTGTCATCCTAGCAAACTTTAAATGTAAGATAAATCACACTTGGTTAAATGGAAAATAAAACATGAAAGACAAGGGACTAAAATTGTCAAATGGTGAAAGTTGCAAATTATTGTCATATGGGCTGTTGTAAGAAGGTGTGGCCGACAGTTTTTATCTTATTATCATTTCTACCTAAACCTAGGGGAACGCTAGCAGCCAAACAATCATACATCTAGTTTTCCTTTTCCCGTTTTTGAAGATACAACCCCAGTGTTCGATCATTTCAGGGAGATTCAGACTTTGGATCGTCACGAAATTTTAACTGAAGGTTCCCAAGATATAAATGAAGGGCATGATCGAAGGGTTTTCGATTTCAATGTCTAGAAGTGGAGTTATGAATTTTGCAACATGACCTAGGGTTTCTGGCAGATTCCTCTGGTGAGTCTCCCTCCTTGCGAAAATCATATCTGGAGTTCCAGAGGTCAAATAAGGTTAGTATCGGTGCACACGGTTCACAAATTGAGTTGAGCAACTTTCTACAGTAGATCATTATCTGTTTTAAAGAGTGGATGTATGGGGTAATTGCTCATATTTACATACTGCTCTAATTCCGTTCAGATTAGCTATGCTGTTTTGTTTATTTTATAAAAGGAGTTTGGAGAAAGCGTTTTACATGATTCCGCCTCCTAGAATCATTGTATTTAAGTAAATTTGATATCTGGAAAAGATGGATGTCTGATTCCATTCCCAAGTTTATGGTAATTGGGAAATATCACAGACCAATGTTTTTCTCATCAGCACTATCGTTTCTGATTTGTTATGTATTGTGAATTTTTTATCTTGAGTTTGAAAATGTATTTTGAGTTGGTTCCAACTCTCAGATCTCTATGTTTGAGTCTATTTTACTCATGATTTTTCCTAGGGTCTGATTCCATACGAAAGTTGGGTGGAAGTTCCAATTTGCACCAACTGGTCCAGGACTGTCCTGTACAGCGAATTATGCATTGGTAAATTCATAATTAAATGTACAAAAATGGTTTGGGGGCACGGTCAGTTGCCTTAGTTACCTGTTGAAGTCTAGTTTGTCCTCACCAAATTTTAGAGTTCAGTTCTTAACGCATTTTGAGCGATTATTATTTCTTTAATGTGTGGTTCCGTAGGTGGACTGATTTCATCAGTCAACTTTAGAGATTTTTCGTTTACTCTTGAAAAGAGAAAATGACATGAGGTCAGGCCCTGTAACATTGTCCTTGGGTCTAGTTTACCCATGATTTTTATTGGATTTTATTTTCAATCTTTCCTTGGTCTAATATTGCAAATCTTGTTGAGGGTCCAAAAATCAGCCTTGCTGTCGGTTTCCTCTTTTGTGATAATCATCTTAGTTTTTGGTTTTGGGTGTCATGATGTGGGCTTGGGTTTACTTAAAATTAATTGAATCATATAATAACTTATTTGTTGAGTAAAAATGAATAAAAGAGGGTGGGGGTATATGTCGAGACAAGGTGCATGTCGAAAGTTATAAACATTTAAACTATAAGCAACGCTATAAGTATCTATTTATAGTAACGTTAATTAGTGTACTTGGTAATAATTAACTTAATATACCTTATAGGAGTATAAGGTGTGCGGTTTTAAGCTTGGTTGGATTTGCGGAGTTGCCGTACGGATTTCTACATTGCCGACTCGAGGTGAGTACATGCAGTATTTTTACCCATTCTGGGGTACATGGCAAGTAAGTATTTTCAAGATTTCTTATAAAATTTCTATATGTGAAATTATATGCAAGAGTATTATTTCTAACTTGTTTGTGAAAGTATAATGTTATATTTGAAGTTATGTTTTGGTCTAAAAGCCAATTATGTGAAAGTATGTTTTGGTCTATGAACCAATCATGTGAAAGTATATTTTGAATACAAGTTATACATGTTTGAAAGTATGGATAGGCATATAGCCACAAGATGTTTAAGAAGTATGTTTTAGTTACAAACTATGTATGTTTTCGAGTATGAATGGCATATAGCCATAAGATGTTGGAAAGTATATTTTGGCATAAAGCTTAGCATATTAGAAAAATATTTTTTAAACATATGAAAATTATGTGATGAAAGCTATATTTGGAATCTAGCCATAAAGACATAAAATGATGTAGTTTGGCACCTAGCCACAAGTTATATGTTTATGAGAAATGTTCAAGCAAGCAGCAAGTTTTTATATGACTGGTAATTGTAGCAAGCAGCGTTAGTAAGGGAACTATGTTCCAACCTACCCGGGTTAGGTAAGGGGTCTACTGGGGAAAAAGCCCCATCGCGAAGTAGATTGCCTCAGCACTTCTATGGTGAGGATTGATCCGTTATTTCTAGCCATAGAGACTTGGGGTATCACTTATGGTGATTAAAGCCCTAAGTATAAAAATCCAGCAAGCTTATAAAACCAGTCAAAGAAAGTAAGAAAGAAGTTATTTTTTTTGTAAAGTATATTATGAAGTGATTTTTAAAAGTAAAGAGTTATAGTATGTTATTACTATAAGGTTTTGAAAGATGCTATTTTCCAAAGTATGTTATGAAATAATATAGAGAAGTAAAGAGTTATAGTATGTTATTACTATAAAGTTCTGACAGAAGTTTTATGATGTAAATTTTATAAAAAGTAAAAAAAAAAAAGTTAAAGGTTTGAGTCTAAAACTCATGGAACTCACGAGACATTTTTGTCTTACGTATTCTATGTTTTGCCATGTATTCCAGGTTAAAATAAGTTGCTATAAATGGGATGAAGTTTAGCTGGAGTGGAGCTTGAGTTAGCTCCTAACTTGGACGCAAGGTTTAATCCTTTTCTTGCTTACTATGGTTAGATTTGGTATGGATTTATAACACCCACAGTTTTAAACATGTAAATTATCGGTTTTTGATAAACCGTATTTTTGTATTCATGTATTTATATGAAAAACCATAGTATTTGCAAACAGTAAAAATGGGGGTGTCACAAGTTGGTATCAGAGTCATAGTTTAAGCGAATTAGGATTGGCTTGTTCCATTCCTAGGCTTAAACTCGTGCTATAGGAATGTTAGTTCATGAAAGTATGTTATATGATGTCTTAAATGAATAAGATATTATGCATCATTTAATATATGTATATATATATATATATATATATATATATATATATATATATATATATATATATATATATATATATATATATATATATATATATATATATAACTTTAAGAATGTTTAGCTAACGCTTAGATTAAGCAAAAGTTTGACTGTTAAGAAAATGGTATGTTATTTTCCATAACTGTCTATATTTATTAAAGACTATGTATATAAAGTAGAAAGATTTTCAGTATTGATCACCATTTATTTATAATGGTGTTATATGTTAAAGGAACCAGTGTCTCATAAAACTTTGTGGTAACAACAGAATCAATATGTATAGGTGGTTATGGTATTATGGGCCTGTATTATCATAATCACAGGATATGTATTGAGACTGGTGGAATCGTAAAGGAATTATGGTAGTCTGGTGAGTAAGGTTGTGAAGAGAGTAATAAGAATAACACAGGAATTATATGCCTATGTAATAAAATAAGTAAGATTATAAGTACTAAAGGTTAATGCAGTGGATATATACCACTTAGTATGACAAGGTAAAAGAAATTAATAAGATAGTTAATACTCCTGAGACAATATGAAAGGAACTAGTAAAAGAGATATAGCCAGAAGGTATAAATATATTGAAAATGTTAATGGAGTGTATAGTACAAATATAAAAGAAAGAGTATAACTGAAAATTTTGTTGTCTAACGGAAACGAATTATGATTATAGAATAAAGATAAAAGTAGTGTCACTACAGTGACCAAAGAAAGAAAGATTGGAAAATAATAATAATAAATAAATAAAAGTAGTAACACATCGATACATGTGATCCATTACTATAACTTTATATTAATACATTAAGAAAAGTTTACAGAACTACTAACCTAAATTGAAGAATCAGAAGGAAGCGAAAAAAGATCTTCTACACTCCACTCTTTGTCATCATTATGTTGACTTGTACCTTCTTGAGGATTTGGAAGGGGTATGTTTTCAGTTACTAGAGGAGGAGCTCCAAGGTGTGGGGTCTCGATAGGGTTAGAACTCGTGACCCCATGATTATGGGCTAAATATTGACTCATTTGGGGTGTGTGTAAGTAGGGAAGTGAAGAGGAAGGGTTCCAATTTGGAACCAGTTGGGGTTAGCTATAAGAAGGAGGAAAACAGGCTAGGTTACCTATAGAGCCTCCAAAATTCCCCTCACTCACAGGCTCGAGTAAACCAGGATTAATACTACTCATACCAGAATTAGATGGCAGAGATTGCTGCTGTGTATGAGTTCTTGATGAAGTTTCCCCCTTTTCCAGAAATTTTCTTTTCTTATATTCAACCTTATGAGCAGCTTGTATTAGTTTTTTTGTGCCGTCAGTGAGACCCGATTGTGACCCTTCAATAATTGCTTCTTTCTCCCTTTTTAGGTTGGGTATTAAATCTTTCGATAATCCTGCTGCTCCACTAAACTCGTTACCAAATTCCTGTGACATAAACAACTTTAGTAATAATAACATTATGATGTAAAGGAATTTAAAAAAAAAATGTAATTCCTTACCTCAACACGATCAATAAGAGTTTGCAGACTCTTAAGTTGTCGTTGGGGCCAATGTTCGATACCTAAATCTCTACAACGTTTTTTTAACTGTGTCGATCCAATGTTGAGTTCCTTCGCAGCTTTCTTGTAAGAACCCGCGAAAAAGTCAAAAAGGGTAAAACTGTCATTTGTCACGTTGTATGATTATTACGTGTAATAATATGTATTAATATAATGAGAAATAAAAGTTTATGAGAAATTTGAAGTTTTGCCGCGTGAATAGTAAAATATGGCCGAGAAGGGCAAAATGGTCATTTGACATGAAAACGACCAAAAATGTCAAGAAATCGTTAAGTTGGAAGTTAATGAGGCATAAATGATCAAGTTATGACTCTTGGACCACCTTTGTGAAGAAATTTGGAAGTTAGGGACCAAAATGTAATTATTTATAAAAACTTAATTATAAAATAGAGAGTTAAACTCTCATTCTCCAGAAGCTTGAAGAACATTTCAGAAGTCACGGGAGAGAGCTAGAGAGAGCAAGAGGGAAGAAGAAGAATTAGAAGTTCAAGCAAGGAATTGAAGGTTGGAATTGGTGATTCCAATGTAAGAACTCCTTTGCTTTAACCTAGTTTTTGGGTGTGTTCTTCATTTGGTCTTTGGATGGAATTGAAACTGCAATTGCAGTTATAAATCATGTGGGTTAAGTAGCTAATGTTTCCAATAAGCCATTAGTTAAGAACTTAACTCAAAAACATGGAAGTAAGTTGCTATAATTGAGAATTTTCAAGTTTGGTCAAGAACTTCAATTCTTGTATATGATGGATTCAATCAATTTTAATAGCTTAAAACTTGTTATTAGTCAAGGGTTTTGGTCCAAGAACAAACCCCATACGATTAAGAATTGAAATAAGGACTTAATGGGTGAAAACTGCGCGCTACAGTGCACAAATCGCGACTGATCAGGCCACTGCCCAGTCGCCAGGCGCAGTGCGCCCAGGACCAGGGCGGGGTGCGCCCAGGCGCAGTGCGCCCCTAGCCAGGCGCAGTGCGCCTCCTGACAGGGACCAAAATTGTTAGAAATTTCAAATATTCCAAACGCTAGAAACCATAGCTAGACATGTCCGATTGACCTGAAATTTTAGCCATTACCCTAAAATGGTATAAGAATATGTTGGGAATGGTCAAATCCGCAATCCGACCTTGCGGAAAAGTCACTGTAGCGGCAGTGGCTAAAATCACTATTCACTTTAAAACTTGATTTTTGGAATTTGAGCTAGACTTGTCCAATGAACTCCAAATTTGAAACACAAGTTTAATATGGGATAAGATTTCATGGAAAAGAGTCGGAACTGAAATACGACCCCTCGGGATTACTGTAGCAGTATACGCGTATCTCGGGGAAAACGATAAAACGAGTGTATTAATGGTTATACATTTATTATAACCTGGAGTTATGTCATATGAGACTTTAGCATTATAAAGTTAATTATATTGAGTATTTATATATACTATTTATATAGGTGGTGCTTCAAACGTTATTGAGCACGGGAAGGGAAAAGCCGTACATGACGCTTAGTAAACCGTAATAGAATCAAGGTGAGTTTTATGAGGATTTCTATAGTACATAGCAAAATGTTATTTTCAGAAAAGTAAGATTTCCAAATGTTTATAAATACTAAAGTTTGGAAAATAGTTTTGAAAGAAGCTCTATACAAGGGCTTAGTGTTTTAAACAGATTTTAAAGTATGGTTTGCAAAGTATTTTGAAAGAAGTTCCTTATGTGAACTAAGATGTAAAAAAAATCAGTTTTTGGAAAGTATTTTCAGTAAAGAGTTATAAAATGTTTGAGTTAGAGTTGTTTACAAATTGTGTCCCATTTTGACCAATTTGAGATGAAATGAAGTAAGAATTAAAGAAAGAAAGAAGTATGAGCCAGTTGTCCGGACTAGGATCACCCACATAATCGGGGGATCAGAAGACACTACTGGGATGGTACCTCCCGTCGCGAAGTAGTTGTCTAGCTTAGCATACCCTTGTGCTTGAATTTGTTCCAAGTCACAAAGGGGAGACAGAATGAGCATAACCGAGTGGACAGATCTGTTCTGTTCCGCGAGGGGAGCTAGTTGAATGAATTAATTAACTTAATTCATAAGTTTCAGTTGGTCACGAGAAATGAGAAAGAAAAGCAGTTTTAAGAAAGAAAGTCTTCTTAAAGTTTGAAAGTAAAGAAGAAAAAGTTATTTTGAGATTTATGAAATAAGTCAGTTTTGAGCAATGTACTTTTGATATTTCAAGTTTTGAATAGAAAAGTTTTGGGTCTAAACCCATATTACTCACGAGACTTTATGTCTCACGTATAATATGTTTTTGAAATGCTATGTACTTAGGTGAAGGGAGCGAAAGTTGCAGTCGGGACCGGTTGTACACTGTAAGTTTAAATTATGGTTATCTGTATTGAGTCTGTAATACCCCTCGAGTTTCAGTTTGTAAAATATAATAAAAAATTTAAGTGGCTATTTTATAGTCACGAGTTGTAAAATATGTTTGAAAACTGTATTTGCATCTTAAATATGGTTTGAGAAAAAGGGGTGTTACATTTCTCAATTGGTTCGTTGAAGTGTTCAGTTATTATTTCCCTACTTAATGAGTGTCTGAAACCTCTTCTACTGCCAGCTACTGTGGTTGCTGGAATCGAAAGATTGAGTTCAAATGTACTATTGCTAATCGGGATCATTTGAACATGATCCTGATTTTCTGAACCAAAGATGGACATTGATTCATTAAAATCAGTAGCTTCTATCAGTGGTACTTGTACGTTTTCAATCATGGACCCAAGATTTTGAAATCCTTCTAGGTTCCTCTGAATCACTTGAAGGTGATTTTGATATTGAAAACCAACCCCAAGTTCGGGATTCACTTCAATATTGATGTTATTAGTTGTTTGTAATTGACTTTCATTCTAAATGTCAGTCATGAATCCTTGATTCATGGGGGTGATCTCACTACTCGTGGAGGGTACGTCGATGAATGAATTGTAATCGGGTAGACCATCCACAAATGGGTCTACAAATAACAATTGTCAGATGATAAAACAAAACTGAATACTCATAGAAGCAATCATTTAAAGAATTTAACCTGGTAGAAGGTATGGAGTCTGATCGAGTGCAAAGTCTAAAGATGCATGCATTGGATCTTCTGAGTTAATATTCAGCTCGGGAAAAATTCTCGGCTCTTCGTTGAGTGGCTCTATTGGTAGTATATCTGGAAGACTGTACCATAATTCAAAATCAAACAAAACATTATAAAGAAAAATGAAAAACAAATAAAGGATGTTTAGAATGTTAAAGTCACCGAACTCCGGTAAAGATGTCTGATCTGAAGGACCCTCTCCTTGCGGAAAACCAGGTCCAGGGTTTGACAGATCGCCCATTGAAGATCTGTTTTCCATGATTCAGCTTTAAATATGAGTTCGTATACGAACAATCTAGTGATAGAAGAGAATGAGACTGAAAATGAACGTGGAAATAAATGATGCTACTTACGTGTATATATATAGCATTTTGCAGCTGGAACCGAAAGGATGCATGTAATTGAAAGCACACTTCACGTTCTTATTACCAAAATTCAAACCATCTACAGTGGATGCGACCCATCACTACCCTTAGTGCCGGTTAATTTTCAAAATTCACTGCTAGACTCTAGTGATAAAGGGATATTGATGAGATTTTTTTGGAATAAAGGTGAATAAAGTGGTGTCGTTTACTGATTACTTAATTGCATAGACTGTTGTAGGCTGTTGATTATTAGTGATGTGATGTCACATAAAAACAAAGTGTACGACCTATCTGTTAACATTGGAGAGGTATTGACCTTGACTTATTTCGACTTTTCATCTCGTGTTGGACTCTAGGCCTAATGGGTTAAAGCTTAACATATTTGGGCTCATGTCGTTGGGCTAGTAGTTATGGAAAAATTAATAGACCAATATAAAAATGAAGTATGGGCTAATGTATTCACATACTATTAATCTTGTGGAAAAGAGATAAATTTAATCGGGACATGATTTAAAGAATGAGGTTCCGTCTATTTACATCTAATAATAATAATAATAATAATAATAATAATAATAATAATAATAATAATAATATAGTAAAGTAGAAATTGGAGGGGTGAAAGTGTCATCCTAGCAAACTTTAAATGTAAGATAAATCACACTTGGTTAAATGGAAAATAAAACATGAAAGACAAGGGACTAAAATTATCAAATGGTGAAAGTTGCAAATTATTGTCATATGGGCTGTTGTAAGAAGGTGTGGCCGACAGTTTTTATCTTATTATCATTTCTACCTAAACCTAGGGGAACGCTAGCAGCCAAACAATCATACATCTAGTTTTCCTTTTCCCGTTTTTGAAGATACAACCCCAGTGTTCGATCATTTCAGGGAGATTCAGACTTTGGATCGTCACGAAATTTTAACTGAAGGTTCCCAAGATATAAATGAAGGGCATGATCGAAGGGTTTTCGATTTCAATGTCTAGAAGTGGAGTTATGAATTTTGCAACATGACCTAGGGTTTCTGGCAGATTCCTCTGGTGAGTCTCCCTCCTTGCGAAAATCATATCTGGAGTTCCAGAGGTCAAATAAGGTTAGTATCGGTGCACACGGTTCACAAATTGAGTTGAGCAACTTTCTACAGTAGATCATTATCTGTTTTAAAGAGTGGATGTATGGGGTAATTGCTCATATTTACATACTGCTCTAATTCCGTTCAGATTAGCTATGCTGTTTTGTTTATTTTATAAAAGGAGTTTGGAGAAAGCGTTTTACATGATTCCGCCTCCTAGAATCATTGTATTTAAGTAAATTTGATATCTGGAAAAGATGGATGTCTGATTCCATTCCCAAGTTTATGGTAATTGGGAAATATCACAGACCAATGTTTTTCTCATCAGCACTATCGTTTCTGATTTGTTATGTATTGTGAATTTTTTATCTTGAGTTTGAAAATGTATTTTGAGTTGGTTCCAACTCTCAGATCTCTATGTTTGAGTCTATTTTACTCATGATTTTTCCTAGGGTCTGATTCCATACGAAAGTTGGGTGGAAGTTCCAATTTGCACCAACTGGTCCAGGACTGTCCTGTACAGCGAATTATGCATTGGTAAATTCATAATTAAATGTACAAAAATGGTTTGGGGGCACGGTCAGTTGCCTTAGTTACCTGTTGAAGTCTAGTTTGTCCTCACCAAATTTTAGAGTTCAGTTCTTAACGCATTTTGAGCGATTATTATTTCTTTAATGTGTGGTTCCGTAGGTGGACTGATTTCATCAGTCAACTTTAGAGATTTTTCGTTTACTCTTGAAAAGAGAAAATGACATGAGGTCAGGCCCTGTAACATTGTCCTTGGGTCTAGTTTACCCATGATTTTTATTGGATTTTATTTTCAATCTTTCCTTGGTCTAATATTGCAAATCTTGTTGAGGGTCCAAAAATCAGCCTTGCTGTCGGTTTCCTCTTTTGTGATAATCATCTTAGTTTTTGGTTTTGGGTGTCATGATGTGGGCTTGGGTTTACTTAAAATTAATTGAATCATATAATAACTTATTTGTTGAGTAAAAATGAATAAAAGAGGGTGGGGGTATATGTCGAGACAAGGTGCATGTCGAAAGTTATAAACATTTAAACTATAAGCAACGCTATAAGTATCTATTTATAGTAACGTTAATTAGTGTACTTGGTAATAATTAACTTAATATACCTTATATGAGTATAAGGTGTGCGGTTTTAAGCTTGGTTGGATTTGCGGAGTTGCCGCACGCATTTCTACATTGCCGACTCGAGGTGAGTACATACAGTATTTTTACCCATTCTGGGGTACATGGCAAGTAAGTATTTTCAAGATTTCTTATAAAATTTCTATATGTGAAATTATATGCAAGAGTATTATTTCTAACTTGTTTGTGAAAGTATAATGTTATATTTGAAGTTATGTTTTGGTCTAAAAGCCAATTATGTGAAAGTATGTTTTGGTCTATGAACCAATCATGTGAAAGTATGTTTTGGTCTATGAACCAATCATGTGAAAGTATATTTTGAATACAAGTTATACATGTTTGAAAGTATGGATAGGCATATAGCTACAAGATGTTTAAGAAGTATGTTTTAGTTACAAACTATGTATGTTTTCGAGTATGAATGGCATATAGCCATAAGATGTTGGAAAGTATATTTTGGCATAAAGCTTAGCATATTAGAAAAATATTTTTTAAACATATGAAAATTATGTGATGAAAGCTATATTTGGAATCTAGCCATAAAGACATAAAATGATGTAGTTTGGCACCTAGCCACAAGTTATATGTTTATGAGAAATGTTCAAGCAAGCAGCAAGTTTTTATATGACTGGTAATTGTAGCAAGCAGCGTTAGTAAGGGAACTATGTTCCCACCTACCCGGGTTAGGTAAGGGGTCTACTGGGGAAAAAGCCCCATCGCGAAGTAGATTGCCTCAGCACTTCTATGGTGAGGATTGATCCGTTCTTTCTAGCCATAGAGACTTGGGGTATCATTTATGGTGATTAAAGCCCTAAGTATAAAAATTCAGCAAGCTTATAAAACCAGTCAAAGAAAGTAAGAAAGAAGTTTTTTTTTTGTAAAGTATATTATGAAGTGATTTTTAAAAGTAAAGAGTTATAGTATGTTATTACTATAAGGTTTTGAAAGATGCTATTTTCCAAAGTATGTTATGAAATAATATAGAGAAGTAAAGAGTTATAGTATGTTATTACTATAAAGTTCTGACAGAAGTTTTATGATGTAAATTTTATAAAAAGTAAAAAAAAAAAGTTAAAGGTTTGAGTCTAAAACTCATGGAACTCACGAGACATTTTTGTCTTACGTATTCTATGTTTTGCCATGTATTCCAGGTTAAAATAAGTTGCTATAAATGGGATGAAGTTTAGCTGGAGTGGAGCTTGAGTTAGCTCCTAACTTGGACGCAAGGTTTAATCCTTTTCTTGCTTACTATGGTTAGATTTGGTATGGATTTGTAACACCCACAGTTTTAAACATGTAAATTATCGGTTTTTGATAAACCGTATTTTTGTATTCATGTATTTATATGAAAAACCATAGTATTTGCAAACAGTAAAAATGGGGGTGTCACATATATATATATATATATATATATATATATATATATATATATATATATATATATATATATATATATATATATATATATATATATATATATATATATATATATATATATATATATATATATATATATAATGCGGTGCGGTGGGGTTTGAACAGCAATTTCGTGACTATAAACCGCAAACCGCCTCATATAGTACGGTTTACAAAAATTACGAACCGCACCGTAGATTCAAACCGCATTATACGGTGCAGTGTAGTGCGGTCGGTTTGTGCGGTTTGGTGCACACCCTTACGGCTTGCATAAGTAGGTATTAAAAATAATATATGGGTGTACTATGTAAAAGTGTAAATGAGTTGAACCACTCACAAACTATTTGGGATTGACTCGTTAAAAACTCAACTCAATTTCGAGATAAACGAGCCTAAACTTTGCTCGATCTTATTTTCAAGCTTACTATAAAATGAGTTCGAGCCCGAGCTTCACCAGTTGCACTCGATTAGGTTCGCAAGCCTAAACAAGCCTATGTGTTTTTATTTAATATAAAATTTTATTTTTATTTTTATTTTTATACATAAAAGTATTAATAAATATTAAATATATAATATAGATTATTTTTATATAATATTAAACAAGCTTCTTAACAAGCGCAAAAAGCATAAACAAGCTCAAACTTTGACAGTTAACCAAGTCGAGCTTAGGTTCTAAGGTCATTTAGGCTCGCCTAAATATTAAATGTAATATATATATATATATATATATATATATATATATATATATATATTAATTTGCAACTTCCGTTTCTAGAGGAAGTTACTATTCATTTGGTTTTGTTTTTTCCAGAACCAAAACTACCAAATTAATATCATACTATAATAACTATAATTGTTAAAACATTTGATACAAAATGCAGATAAGCTCTTGTTTGGAAATAGCAATTTCGATTATTCTTATACCAAAGTTTTATATTTACGTTTTTTTCCCTCAACTAATTTGGAATTAATTGTTTTCATCCATACTTATTACAAAATTATATTATTGGTATTTTTTAAATTGCGATTCCGGTCCCTTATTATATTTTAAAGTTACATTTTTCGTCACTTACATAATTTTCTTTTTTGTCGAGCTGCGTTTTCCAATATATCGTGCTTCCGCAGCATCGCGCAAACGGTCCAAACCCTAGTTATTAATAAATATTAAACGAGCTTGTTAACAAGCTCAAAAAGTGTAAACGAGCTTGAACTTTGATAGTTAACCAAGCCAAACTTAGGTCATTTAGGCTCGGCAGACAAATGTTCGAGCTTGAGCCTGTTAAATTGTTAAATTCTCCATGAGCAGATCTCGAGCTTTGAAAATCAAGCTTGAAACGAGTCGAGCTCGAACTCAATTCCTAAGAATTTAAACGAGCTGAGCTCAAGCTTTGGTAAACTTGGGTTCGACGAGGCTTGTGTACACCCCTGATACGAATTGATATAACAAGTGAGGTTATAAATCATGATCATATTAATTGGCTTACAATCAAAGATCATAAAGGGGTGCAATTTTACATAATACGAGATTGCACTCGACAGTTCCTAGGACTATTTTCGATGATGAAGATGAGAACATCCACGATTAAGAGCGAGTTCATACTTCATATCCATATACCACTTTTTCAAATGAGACAAAAAAATGCATTGTCACAACTCACGAGTCTCGACTCTCGATCATTCATACAAACACAATACAACCTGTTATCTCATGCACTTTAAGCCCTTGACAAATCATTGCCCTAAAATGTTGAACGATTAGGGCAAATGAGGAAACAACCTGAAAACTTTATTAGAAACCAAAATATTGTATCCCAACGGCAGATTACCAAAAAACCATATAAAAGCAAATACATCAAACGAAATCGAGTACTTGTTACAATTCAACATTTCAAACATGTAAATTAAGTTTAACTGCAATTTATTCGAAGAAAGGCCTTCCCTTGCAACAAGATTGCATCAACACGAATGAACATAAACTTATGTTCTATAATGGCAACGAACTTTACCAGACCTCAGGGCGGAGCTCACCGGTTGCAGGCGGCATCCATCTTCCTGAGTGGTACACACTCTCACCAACCTTCCAGCCTGGCACATCTTTCATTATTCGTGCCTCTTCCTCCAAATACTTCTTCCATTCTTTCACAAATCTTTCATCCTCTTCTGCTTGAAGCATTGGCAAAATTGCCCGCCGGGCAGCAAACTTTTCCTCTTTTATTGCCCTACATAACAAACATGTGTAAGACTCCATCATGACTCCATGATTACATTGACCTAATTTCTACATAGTAGATCTCATAGAGGGTACATAAACAAGCCGCTTCAGTGTCCAAAGTACAAGTGATTTCTTGATTTGGAAGAAATAAAGTAAGAAACATTGCCTGGAGTATCTCAATATGTATACTAAACCTAAATCACATCCACCCAATTCACGAATTAATCAGCAATCTCGTACAAATTTCATGTTAGGTTAATCAAGCTTGCAGTTCCGTTTCCACTTCGATTGTCAAATTGGGACTCTCAATTCGAAATTTAATCGCATAGGTAATCAATCGAATATCGATTGTTAGATTGGAAACTGAGGGTTTGGGAGAAATGTGATTTGACGAAAATGAAATTACCTACGGATCTTGTTGCCCTTGCCGACCTGGTACATACCCCAAGAGAAAGTTCCGAAAGCGGCAAGGAAGATGGCGACGGCGCTAGGTCCCTTCGAGGGGATCCTCCGTGCGTATCGTACTGGAGCAAAACCGCCGGGAGGAGGGCCGTCTTGGAGAAGAGGCATGTCTTTCACGCTCGCCATTCCTGGCTTGTTCCTTATCGAGGCTTCCGTCATCGTTGGCTCCTTGAAGCTGTGCTCTCCCTCTCTTTCTGAAAACCCTCGATCAGCTGAAGATTTCAAGCGGAAAGATGGGGAAGGGTTGTAGCAGCGACGATGGTAGAGTTTGAGGGGGTGATTTCTCCTGCTAGATTGCGCTCATGGTGAAGTTAACCCGTTAAACGACTTGCATTTTACCTTTTCCATTTGGTTTAACGTGAGTGAAGTAATCAAGCCTACTTGCAAAAAAATATAAAAGACTGGAAACACAAAATATTTACATAATATGAAAAGTGGAAATACAAAATAATTACTTTTTCGAAAAATATATGGTAATGACCACGTATTTAGCAAAGAAGAGATGCTCACTCGAGTTCACATATATAAAGACAAATTTTATTGTTTCTTAAACATTTAGGAGATGTTTGCTACAGTTTATTTGTTTAATCATAGTAATAGAAAGGGAACACCGTGGAAAACCCCTACCTATTATCTAACAATTCTTGAAAAAACCCTTTTATTATTTTTGAGTATGTTAAAACCCTTTTATTCTTGATTTGTCTTATTTAAACCACTTATTTAATGATTACATACTAAAATCGATATAATATGAGGTAACCTTAGATTGTAAGTGAAGTCACATTCCTCTTCGGACACGAATGTCGAACATACGAGTGGGAAAAAGCTAGGGTTAAAGAATCAGTTAAATAAATCGGGGTAACTAAGGTGAAAGAAGGTCAGGGTTAAAGAATCGAAGGTGAAAGATGATCATCTTCGGTAATTTCTACTTGACGGGTTAGGTTCACTCGGCAATTTCTTCTCGAGTTTCTCTTGGGTTTGAAATTGAAGAAGAAGCTCCATACGATCGACCCATCAGTTGTAACGAGAGAGAGAGAGAGAGAGAGAGAGAGAGATGTTCGTGATTTTCACCAATATGATTTAAGTGTAATGAGATTAATTTTGATTGACCAATGTATTCTTAATAAACATTGAACAATATATGGATGGTGCGGAGTGCACACTTGTTCAAGATTATTTAATATGCACGGGTATATAAACACGCGGACACTGCGGGGGTCCGGGGGCGGCAGCCCCTGGGAGCGGGGTCCAAGGGGCGGCAGCCGCTGGCGGGGTCCAAGGGGCAGAGCCCCTGGCTGGGGTCGTGCTGACAGTTTTTTAAGTTTTTGACCCGGATTTTTGACCCAATATTTGAACCCGTTTTAGTGACAGTTTTTAGTGGTTAATGACAGTTTCTTTGGATAAAAACTGTCATATGGAGAAATCCCGTTTTTTGGTCATTAGGTTATGTGGTACAGAAGATCATCTTTCACATTCTCTGTTTCTAAATCACTGAATTTTATCCGATTAAAGATTTCGAGTGTACCCTCGAAATGCTTTGATCTGAAAGTGTTTATTACGACTTTCAGTGAATCCAAGTTACTCGAAAACCATATATATTTCTAACAAGAGAGAGAGGGCGTGGTTGAAGGAAGTCGTGGGTTTCGCCTTCACAGATACGAACACTTGATTTTAAAACTAATTATTCCCTATCAGTTGCTACATCAGGTTACATGTCATCTTTTATATGCCACATAAGATTACCTGTCATCTTTTATATGAAACGTATGCTACGTTCTGGCTGGGAAAGGGCAACCGTTTACGTATCCTTAACTTAAGAAATTTCAATATTACAGGGGTTTTAACGTACTCAAAAATAATAATAGGAGTTTTTCAGGAATTGTTAGATAATAGGTAGGGTTTTTCCATGGTTTTCCCTAATAGAAAATAAAAGAAAATTTTAGGTGCGTTTGGTTGCGGAAAAATATTTTCTGTTTTCCATTTATCATTTTCAGAAAAATGGAGTGGAGTTTTCATTTTCATTTTTAGTAGAAAACGCGTTTGGTTAATCTAATTGAGTTTTCGTTTTCCGTTTTAGAAAATTAGAAAACGCGTTTGGATGTGTATTTCCTGTAAGTTTTCATTTTCTATTTTTTTAATTCAAAATAACACATATTTATAAACCTACCCCACCCCACCCTACCCCCACCCCTACCCATACCCCACCCCTACCCATACCCTACATCTACCCCACCCCACTCCACCATAACCCCACCCCTACACACATCCCACCCCCACCCACCCCTACCCCTACCCCCCACCCACCTCCACCCACCACCTCACCCCCACCGGTGGGTAAGGGTAGGTACGGGGTGGGATGTGGAGGTGGTGTGGAGAGTGGGGTGGGTAGAGGGTGGGTGGGGATGGGGGTTTGGGGGTAGGGTGGGTGGGGTGGGTGAGATGGTAGAATATGTGTGTAGGGATTGTATTTTTGAAAAAAGGAAAACAACAATTTTGAGTTTTCTAAGTTCTATGTAATTTTGGAAAACAGAAAATTTTGGAAAATTTGATTAACCAAACGCGTTTTCCAAATTTTCATTTTTCTTGGAAAATTTTCTTGGAAAACTTGAAATTTTCTGCAACCAAACGCACCCTTAGGGTGCGTTTGGTTGCGGAAAAGTGGGTGCGTTTGGTTGCGGAAAAGTGTTTTCCATTTTCCATTTTCATTTTCAGAAAAATGGAGTGGAGTTTTCGTTTTCATTTTCAGTAGAAAACGCGTTTGGTTAATCTAATTGAGTTTTCATTTTCCGTTTTAGAAAATTAGAAAACTCGTTTGGATATGTATTTTCTGTAAGGTTTTATTTTCTATTTTTTTACTTCAAAATAACACATATTTATAAACCTACCCCACCCACCCCAATCCTACCACCCTACCACCCCCACCTACCCCACCCACCCCATCCCTACCCCACCCCCACCCTACCTTCACCCCCACCCACCCTACCCTATCCCACCCCAACCCCAACCACACCCTACCACCCTTACCCACCCTACCACCCCACCCTACCCCACCCCTACCCTCACCCACCCCCACCCTACCCCACCTCCATCCACCACCACCCACCCCTACCCCTACCGGGGTGGGGTAGGGTAGGGGTGGGTAGGGTAGGGTGGGGTGGGGTGGATGGAGGTTGGGGTAGGGGTGGGGTGAGGGTGAAGGAATTCTCCACTTAATTAAGGAAGGTTTGAGAGACAATGGGTGAAAACCCGATATCTTCGTTTTTCGATCAGCCGTTGCTCCCCGAAATTTGTCGAATCGGAATCGGCTGGATTGGAGGAATCCGGATCAATGTCTTCTGTCTTCCTCTCCTTCAAGGAAGATGCAAAAGGCAGAAGAAAAAAAGATGCTTTGGGAGTGGGGGTGGGTGGTGGTGGATGGAGGTGGGTAGGGGTGGGTGGGAGTGGGTAAGGGGTAGGGTGGGTAGGGGTAGGTTGGGGTGGGGTGGGTAATGAAGGGGTGGGGTAGGATGGGGTGGGTAATGGGCGGGAGTTGGGTTAGGGTGGGGTGGGGGTGGGGTGGAGGTTGGTAAGGGTGGTTGGGGTGGGTGGAGGTGGGTAGGGGTGGGTGGGGTATGGGTAGGGGTGGGTGGGGTGGGTGGGGGTAGGTAGAGGTGGGTAGGGGTAGGGTAGGGGTGGTAGGTTAGGGGTGGAGGTGGGTGGAGGTGGGTAGGGGTGAGTGGAAGGTGGGTGGGGTGGAGGTTGGTAGGGGTGGGGTAAGGGTAGGGGTGGGTAGTTTAAGGGTTGGGGATAAGGTAGGGTGGGGTGGGTAGGTGGAGGTGGGTGGGGGTGGGTGGAGGTGGGTAGGGGTGGGGGTAGGGGTACGGGTAAGGGTAGGGGTGGGTGGGGGTGGGGTAGGGTGAGTGGGGTGGTGGGTGAGGGGTGGGTGGGGTGGTGGGTGAGGGTAGGGGTGGGTGTGGGGTGGGTGGGGTAGGGTGGTGGGTGGGGGTGGGGGTGGGTGGGTGAGATGGGTAGAATATGTGTGGAGGTATTGCATTTTTTTGAAAAATTTGGAAATAGAAAAGTTTGGAAAACAATAATTTTGAGTTTTCTAAGTTCTATGTAATTTTGGAAAACGGAAAAATTTCATTTTCTAGGAAAATTTTGAAAAATTTGATTAACCAAACGTGTTTTCCAACTTTTCATTTTTCTTGGAAAATTTTCTTGGAAAGTAGAAAATTTTCCACAACCAAACGCACCCTTAATTTTTTTTCTTTGTTTTTAATTTTCTATTTTTAGTAAAGAATAGGTGAGAGGCCACCACAATCACCCACCACCCATCGCCACCACCATCACCCACCACCACAACCTCTATCGCCACCACCTCCACCGCCACCACCATCACCTCCACCGCCACCACCACCTACACCATTACCCATCACCACCAACACCCACCATTGTCACTTACCACCGCCGCTGCCACCTTCACCACCGCCACCATCCACCATCACTAACATTGTCACTCTCACTGTCACGGCCACCACCACCGCTACCACCCACCACCACCTTCATCGCCACCATCACCACCTACCACCACAGTTACCCACCATCACCGCCGCCACCTCCCACCACTACCACCATCACCGACCACCACCACCTACACAGTTTCCCACCATTGTCGTCACTACCCACCACCGCTACCACCCACAACTAACACCCATAGCTACCACCACCACCACGATCTACACCTACCACCCACCAACACAGTTACCTACCACCACTATCCATCGCCACCACCTCCCACCACTACCACCATCACCTACCACCACCACCTACACCGTTACCCACCATCGTCGTCACTACCCACCACCGTTACCACCCACAACCACCAGCCATAGCTACCAGCACCACCACGATCTACACCTACCACCCACCAACACAATTACCTACCACTACTATCCACCGCCACCATCACCTACTGCCACCAATACCCACCATCACCATCACCACCGCCACCACCACCCACAACCACTGCCACCACCCACAACCACCGCTACTGCCACCACCCACAACCACCGCTACCACCTACCACCACTGCTACCACACACCGCCACCGCCACCACCACCACCACCACCACAAGAGCATTGATTCTCATACATATTTCTCATTTAAATTATCTGTAGTACCAAATATCGGAATCAATTCTCTTTCTCTAGTTTAATTCTCTTTCTCTTCATTTTCATTCTCTACTTCAATTTTATTTTTGCATACCAAATGTACCCTTCGTATTTCATGAGATTTTGGTAAAATTGAAATATAATTTCAGTTTTGTATTTGGTTGGAAAAATAAAGATAATTAAATGTCATGAAATTTCATAAAGTGTCATTATAATAAAAAATCAAAAAAAAAAACTTACTAATTCTCATAATTAAATTCCCACTCACGACTCATGTAACGTCTTAAATTCCTTAATAAAAATTTTCTTTTAAAAACGGTTCAAATACATAAAGCGAGTTAGAAAACATAAATCAACCAATTCAAACTCAATATTTGGAAACATGTAACATCGGGTTTAACAAAATCGTTACAAATATTATCCAGCTGAATACTTGAATACCAAAATCTCATATATGGTACAGTCGCGCCATGCTTCAAGCTCAAGCTAGCAAAATACCTTAAAACAGTTAGCGTGAAAGAGTAAGCACAAAGCTTAGTGAGTTCCCCAAAATACCACATGATTCATCAGTTAAAGCACAATTGTTCTTCGACTCTCGGGTTTGTCCCGATCCGTCAGTAATCATTCGCTCTTCGGCTCTTGGGCTTGCCCCGATCCGTCGACAATCATTCGTTCTTCGGCTCTCGGGCTTTCCCCAGTCCGTCGGTAATCATTCCTTCTTCGGTTCTCGGGCTTGCTCTGATCCGATAGCAATCATTCGTTCATCGTCTCTCGGGCTTGCACCAAACGTTAACAAGCCTTCGTTCTTCGGCTCTCAGGCTTGCCCCGATCTACCGATAATAACGTAAGGCACATATAAACACATTATTACACACAGTACTTAAGGCAACCTGCGAATGCAACTTCACCCATAGTATAGTGGGATAACTCACCTGATCCGCCAAGCTAGACAGCACTCCTCGCGCGTGTCTTTAGATCCTAACAACACGAACCTCCTAATAAGGGTAAACTTCACTTAGTAAATCCTAAACCCAAAACAGGACAAACCTTTAAGACCGGTACCCCAATCTCTCTAGTTTGACCAAAGTCAAACCGATCAAAAAGTCAACGGTCAAAGTCAAGGTCAACACAAAAGTCAACCTTCACTTAGCGCCGCTATCACCTAAGGATAGAATCACTAAGTACAATGGTCGCGAAACCCAACTTCATAAAGATAGTGTCGCTATCTCCATAGATAGCGACGATATCTACGTTGTTCAGCCTATTTCATTCCGTTAAGCCAAGGTCTTAAACCTTCCAAGACTCTTCCAAATAGTCACTAGATCCATAAAAATGCTAACTTTCCCATCCAAACATGATCATGCATGCAAATGGTCAAGATTTAGGTCCAAATGAGCAAAAATCCAACTTAATCACTCAATGGAGCTTGACTTACTCCCATAATCACTTTAGAACTTCCCAAGAAGGCTCAAGGGACATCAAGTTCTGAACTTTAAGCTTCCCAACCAAGGACAACACCAAAAAGGGACCATTACTCTATTTTAAACCATAAAATACAACTCAAACCTCAAAGAGGAACATTAAATTATAAAAAGGAGCAAGCTTGCACTTACAAAGGTCCAAAACACCAAGTCCTTGATGATTCTCACTTGAAGAATACCTTCTAGCACCACCATGCATCTTCTAGTACCATTATTTCTTCAAGAATTATTCCAAAATGAACAAAAACACCAAGAATCGCCCCAAGGAAGCTAGAGAGGAGTTGGAAACATTTTTAGAGGCTCAAGGGGCACAAATGACGGCTACCTAGGGTTTTGTGTCCTTAAATACGACCCAAAACTCGAAATCAAAGGCATTGGCCCAAACAGCGACAGATAGCGTCGCTATCCTTATAATAGCGGCGCTATCTCAAGATCATGCAAACCCACCAACATGAAGGCCATAATGTTGCTACCAGCACCCATAGCATCGCTAAGCCATGATAGCATCGTTATCATCCCTAGATAGTGGCACTATCTCCAATCTTTTCCAAACTTCATTCCTTCATTCCTTTGTTCACCACCACTAGACACCACCAGAAGTGGCGATCTTGCTAACAACTTCATCCTTCCTCTCTCTTGTTCGTTCCATCCCTGCTACCTTACCCACCGTCAGACTCCCCTTCACCCTTTCCAATTTCATGGTAGTAGGTACGGTTCTATAACTCAAGGAAATTTGGTTTGGTTCTTTTCTCGGGTCGATTCGGTCCCATACCTGAGCTCATCCCTACATATAACCAATGAACCTGGGAATAAATAAGCCACTTCTTTTTCTAATAAATCAAATTATATTTATATGCCTAGAATACTTAAAATAATTTATTGAACAAATAAGGGACATTAACCCTTAGGGCCAAATTCCTTTAGGCACATTTGGTACATCTAAATGGAACTAGAGAAATAGAATTGATTCTCTTCTTAAGTCTTTAAAACACTAGGAATTAAAAATGAGAAATAAAATGATTATCTTTCCACTTTTCAATTCTTCATGTTTAATAGAGAAATAAAGAGCAAAGGAAATTAAAAAATAGAGAATTAGATTAATACGATAGGCTTCAATCTTTCCTGTGACCATTGGACCTTATGCTTCTTATTTGTGGCGATCGCCATTCTTTCTTCCACACGACTTCGGATTTCGCTGCTGGGTACATCTTGTCAGAGAACTAAAGAAAGAATTGCATGCTTTTCTCCTCTCAACCGCAAAAATATCTTGTTTCTACAACATTGCATCCTCTTCTATTCTATAGCACATACAACATGCCTTACTTGTTACTCCCAAAATTCGTGCTTTCACGATTTGTCACACCATATCTTCTGCAAGAACTTCATGAGCTCCTCAGACTGATTATTGTTAAAAACAAAGACAAAATATCCATCCGGTTTTTGGAAATGAACCGTCAGTCTATTTTATTCTAGAACTTCCATTTCCCTTTTCAATATTTATCGTATATCTTATTGAAATTTAGCGGTTTTTGTGTGATTCATGTATGATTAGTGTTGTCTTAGTTTTCATAATCTAGTTTTAATATTAATTCAATATATGATCATCTTTATTCTTTTGGTTATCATAATACGATATATATATATATATATATATATATATATATATATATATATATATATATATATATATATATATATATAGAGTTAGGATCTTTTGAGAACCACAAGTCCCCCGAGAACCCGAGAACTCCCAAACCGATTTTTTTTTCAAAAAACCGACCCCATAGGCCTCTAAAACGCACACTTTTAAGACTTTTCGAAAAAAAATTTACGAAAAAAAACGACTTTTTTTTTAAAAACTTTGCACATGTACAAAAAAAAAATTTGCACATGTGCAGACTTTTTTATACGTACACTTTTTTTGAATTTTTTTTTACAGAACGCCTTAAATATATGTTAGAAAGACATCCATAAAAAAAAACTTGAAAAAAAATATACGTATAAAAAACTTTGCACATGTGCAAAGTTTTTTTTTTGCACATGTGCAAATTTTTTTCAAAAAAAAAAAAAAAGTCGTTTTTTTCGGAAATTTTTTTCAGCGCCCCGGCACCTATTTGAGCGTTTTAGAGGCCTATGTGGTCGGTTTTTTGAAAAAAATATCGGTTTGGGAGTTCTCGGGTTCTCGGGGTGAAGTTGGTTCTCAAAAGATCCTAAGTCTATATATATATATATATATATATATATATATATATATATATATATATATATATATATATATATATATATATATATATATATATATATATATATATATATATATAATTTTATTATCAGGCTTTCCTTATGTTTGTTTGTTCACATAGATAGAATCATGTTTCTTTATATGGATACACAAGGTTATTGGTAAGTTGTAGACTAAATATTTCATGGTTATTACATTAGGTTTTGACACGCCTAGGTCGTTATGCGGTCAAAAATAAAAAATAAAACATCACCGACTAACTAGTTAGCAGTAGTAAGAATAACCAACTATAGTGTCACGCTATAGTTAGCGGTGTTTCCTTCACTTCCCGAAAAAACCAATAAAACCGAATACCGAAAAACTAAACCAAGCATTAACTAAACTAAACTACTTCAAACTATAAACCAAGATTACTTACTGATTCCAGAATACTTACTGATTCCAGAAGTGAATTCCAGGAAAATCAGAAACAATAACAATCCAAAACAATCAAAACAAGCATTCAAACATAACGATACCGAAAATGTACAATATAACTTGAACCGAATGATTAAATGGAATATAAACAAAATCTAGAAGACAAATGTTACTGATTTCGAAAATAAACTAAACAAAACTAATTCCAACAGATCCTACAATCCAGAATCGAAGGAATCAAACTAAAGCTAAAACTAAGAATTACTAAAATTAAATAGAAAACATGAAAATACCAATTGAAGTTGCTGAAATCCGAAATCCTGAGTCAAAGAAGCCTAGGTTCCACCTTTTGGGTTGTTCTTCGCTCCTGAAATTCGACCTAGATGCCTCTATTTATAGTTGCAAATTCTGGTCATCCGCACCGCGCAGGCGTATTTCGCTGTTTGAATTTCAATACACCGCCTCATCTTTGACTATCCGCGACGCGCGTATCTTCTGCTCGCGGCGCGCGTACGACTTCGACTGAAATGGTGTTTATCCAAACTTCTTTCATTTTGTCCATGTTTAGTCCATGTTTTCATCTTTTTCTTGCACAATAGCACTAACACAAAAGTGAGTAATACCATTATATATCTGACATAAATTCACCAAAAATAGGGCCTAACAACGACTAAAATACTTGATACTGTTAGGCGTTGTCAAACACCCCACATTTGTGTATTGCTTGTCCCCAAGCAATAGAGTTTTTAACAAATTATAACTAAGACTCAAACATTTTTGAATATGTTCAATTTCAAAGTTTATTGTTCCCAGAATTAGATTGAAAACAATTTTAATAAAAACTTATCAGAATACTCTTTGGAATTCACGGCTTTCTAGAGAACCCTTGATTACAAATTTTCTATATGCACAGACAAACGTACTCATTCAGATTCTAAAGGCCGTTAAAGAAATGTCCATGACTTTCGATGTTGTCTGTGTAACGAGCTTTCAGAAATACTATCCCAAATCAGACGATCTTAGGTAGTAAAGTGAATAAGTGCCTTTTTCGAGGCCACCCTTTTCGGACCTATCGGCTCGAACAACAAGGTCCACTAATTGACAATTCCCTCCTAAATTCCAATCCTAAAATACTCCAAATCTAAAATTTTTCTAACTCTTAAAACTCAACTTATTTGACTAAACAGATAACATGATAACACTTAAACAATATCTCTTGAAAAATACCAATGCTGTAACATTCAAAATCTATTCGTTTCAAAATTACAATCTCTTAAAATTTTCGAAAAATTGCTAAATTTTTTGAAAATTACTCGTTTCCCGCAAAAATTTCAAAAATAAACTCTTTCAACCGTCCACACCCCACACTTAAAACCGTACAACGTCCCCGTTGTACATAAAAATATTTCAGAACTAGGGAGAAATAGTTACCTCTTTAGACGGTAGATTGTTTGTTGGAACTAGTTGTCACAGGATAAAACACGTACATCACGATTCAGATTCCTGGAGTTGTGGCGCAACAGTGAACATGCCGGTGAAATGACAAGTGTAGGGGTACAATGACCCCACACTTGCTTGAGACAACTCATCAGTAGATTTCCATTGGTACTTACATGCAAACACTCACAAAACAAATTAAACGCAAGAAGAATAAATAAACATAAAATATGAAGGACAAAAGATAGTAACAAGTTATGTACAATGTTTCAAAAGATCAAAAGAAAAGTACAATCAGTCATCATGATGGGTCCCAGATGGACCAGCCTCATCATCGTGGGCTCTGGTAGGGAAAGGTCGTGGGTGTCGTCCAGACTGAGTGAGCAGCTCAAGTAGTGCCTCTCCAATCCATACTCGTTGCTCCTCAAAACCGTCATCCTCTCTCTCAAATCCTGCAAAGCAGCCTGCACGTCTGCGGGCTGTGGTGGTGGCTGTCTCTGTGGTGGTGGCTGAATCGGTTCCTCCACTCTCCGTCGCTGGGTGGGTCACTCCTCCTCATCTGACTCCTCCTCGGCCTGGGGGCCAACTGCCTCGATCGTCGGCATCTTCTCAAATATACCCTGGCGTGGCTGGTTGTTAGGATTCGGATTGTGTTGAGATTTGACATCCGAAGTACATATGTTCCTTTCCTAAGATTGATATGCGAAGCGAAAGGTTGATGCGAAGTTGGAGACTACTGATGCGAAGTCAACGTGGTTATCTGAAGACTTTTTGTACTTATCTTTTATAGTAGATAATGTTTAGGGTTTTATGCTTATCTGTAACTAGTTGGATTATGTGTTTATCCAATTAGACCCTAGTATAAAAACACTCTTAACCCTAGATGTTTAGTACGTACTCCTTAACAGTCGAATATTCATTGTAACGCTCTTATAGTTGCTCGTCGTTAAAAAGACTTGGAGCACTTATTCTTTTACAGTGAATAAAATCATTCGACTGATTCAAAGTTCATTCTTGTTATTAGCATTGATTGTTAATTTGTTCTTACAAGTGGTATCAGAGCAGGTTGTTTGCTGATCTGATATTAAGATTAAAAATCTATTTTCTTTGATTCGTAGATTCAAATTGTTCTTGGATCTGCTCTTCCGTGTTTCAGAGAACTTTTAGTCTTGATAATTTTCCGGCAATGATCTCATCTTTCAATGGCCTACAACGCGAACAACACCGTGATGAATTACGCCGCCTTGCTTGGTTCGAACAACAAGGCACCCGTGCTGATTCCTGAACACTATGATCAATGGGCTGATCGAATGGAGGATCACTTATCAGGCATCGATGAAGATCTTCTGAGATCCCTGAGGGATGGTCCTTTTGCTGCTAATGTCCAGACTAGATTTGCTAAATCTGGTGAATCTGCTACTCCTCCTGTCGAGACTGAAGCTACTATTGCTGCGAACAAGAGGAAGATCAAGAACGATAAACGGTGTATGCGAGAACTGAAGAGCGGTTTGCCTCCTGTTGCTTTCAATCTGATCCGAGGGTCCAAGTCTGCTAAAGAAATTTGGGACAGACTGAAGATGTGATACGAAGGCAGTGATGTCATGAAGAAAAGCAAAGTCAACAATATTCTGGCTGATTTCAGCAATTTTAAACAACTAGACAATGAAAAGATTGATCAGATATTTGAAAGATTCACAGACATTGTTTATGAACTGGAGAAACATGGAGTCTCTAAGACTTCGCATGAAACTAACTTTCGATTCATGCAATCTCTCCGAAGGGAATGGAAGCAAATCACCATGATGGTGAGGGCACATGAGAAGATTAATTCCTACTCGCTTGAAGAACTCTATAATCTACTCAAATCATACGAGTATGATGTTCTAGATGAAGCCGGTGATCAGTCCAATGCTGGGACACTTGCTTTCATTTCAAAAACTGAATCTGATGAAGTCACTGATGCTGATGATGAAGGTGAACAAGAAGAAGAAAGTGATACGAAGGCACTGTATTCCAACAACAACAAGTCCTTTCAGAAAAGACCACTAAATACAATTAACTTTAATCGAAACTCTAATAATGGAAAACAGCCTTCTAAACCGGTAGACTTCTCTAAACCTAATCCTGAAACAATTCCACAGCCTGAAAAGAAGCTGTTGGGTGATTCTGGTTATGACTGCAATTACTGCAATGGGAAGAATCATCTAGCCAAAGACTGCATGCTGAAGAAAGCAAATGAGAAAAAGGAGAGAGTCAAAGACGAAGCATACTATACGAAGAAACTGGAGGAGGTTCGGGCGAAGACACAAAGCTTGTCACTGGTAGCTCCAAATAGTGGTGATGGTACCTACCAGATCTAGTCTTCTGGTTCTGATGATTATGAAATTTGAAGACCAACTCATGGAGCAATGTTTGCTGCTCACACTGGACATAGAATATGGTCTGATGATGAGAGTTCGGATGAAGAAAAGGAAACTATGATTACTGGTGTCTGTCTTATGGCACAAGGAACAAACTCTTCATCAAATGCTCGCCTTACTATCCCAGAACAGGTATCTCTTTTACTCCAAAACTTTAATGTTCCTGAAGAACTCTTTATTAATGACCTTAACGAAATTACTTATGACTGTCTGCATATGAATCAACTACTTGTTTCAGCAAATAGTGATGCGTGCCAGGCCAATGAGGAAGTAATTTCGCTCAAGGGAAGGCTTGAAGGAATGCATGGGGTGCTAGAGAAGAATCAACTTAGAATAGACATACTAGAGGAAAGTAGGGAACAATATGTAAAGAACAATGAATTATTATTAAAACAAAGGAATATTTTTTGTGAAACTGCGAAAAGACTATATGCTTTTATAACACGTATCTATCACTCTTCGGATATAACTTTGGATCATCACAAAAACTTATTACCTTTCATTGAATTTAAGCTGAAAGATGTAGATTCACTCTCATACGAATGTGAATCTATAGTCTCTTCAGTCGAAATACCAAATCCAACTTATGCTCATGGTGTTGTGCCATTTGAAAAGTTTTTAAGCCCTAATGATCTATTAAAAGTAATGGATGACTCTCTACCCACAATTTCTCAAGCAAGAAAAAGGGATTCTGAGAATATTATTGTTAATACTTCTGATGATGACACTGATTCGGACATTGAAGAAATAGACTGCAGTGATTTAACAAAACAAACTACCTCAACAGTCTGTTCTTTAAGCAATTCTGAAACCTGTGCAACTAACAAAGAAAACATAAGGACTTCTGAAGTCCAACAGGAATATTCAAATAATAAAATTAAATCTTTTCAAATTTTGAATACTTCGGATAGCTACTCAATGTACAGTGCTGACAAGAGCAAAAGGCTTGTCGAACTTGCATGCACGTATCCTAACGTAGCTAACTTCAAAAACAATGTTTTTATTAAACAAGGTGTGTCACTGGAAGACAGCTGCGAACTTAATTTACTTATAAAAGAGGACAATGCAAATGTCACATCCGAAGGTTTTTTCTCATCTGATAAAATGCTTGAAAATACGGTAAATGCTGAAATGGAGTTCAAAATCAATAAACGAAAACAAGAAATCCATCAGATAAAAAACACCTTCGGACGACGTAATAATCAAAAAATTTCAAATAAGCGAAAATTTTCAAACAATCATGCTTTCTCAAATAATCGAAACTTCACACATAATAGAAATTTTTCTGTTAATCGAAATCAAACAAACAATCAATCTTCTTCTGTTGAACAACACAAACGATTTTACGATAATAGACGAAGGAGAAACTATCGTGATTCTCAAAACAAAAAGAAAGCATTTCAAAATCAACAAAAATCATCTTCTGTCAAAAACTCTTCCATAAAACCTCAGAAATTTGTTTTCGAACCTGCGAAACCTATTTGTTCAAACAATAAGTATGAAAAAGCAACAAAGAAAACTTTTACCAAGGGAAGCAACTTAGTTGACACGTTTCATGTTTGGATTGACAAGAATATGGATCTGTTTAAAGACAAAAGCCTCACAATTCAAGATTTCAAACTTGCTTATGAAGAATTTTTATGCGAATCTACTCAATGTAGTACTTCGTCTGGAAAATCTCTCCTTTCAAACCAAAAATGGGTTCCTGTGAAACCAAACTCACTTTCAACCTTGAGTCCTAAAAATCAAAATCCAAAGAAAATTTTGAAATGGGTCCCAAAAGTCACTAAGACTCACATAAATGAACCCTCTAATGAGTCCAATATTGCATCAACTTCTGGCACCAAAAAGAATGATATGATCGCCTCTTGGATCTATAATTCGAATACTTACCCTCAAGGACCCAAGCCATGTTGGGTACCTGAACTATCTCTCTAAATTGCAGGTGATGGTTGATGAGCAGTACGACAAAGAATGGTATATCGATAGTGGCTGCTCACGACACATGACAGGGAGAATAGAATACTTAAGGGACTTCAGAAGCTTGGAAGATGGAGGAGATGTTAAGTTTGGAAACAACAAAACTTGTCCAATCAAAGGTTATGGGAAAATAACAAATGGAAAGTTTACTATCAACCGCGTTGCATATGTAGAAGGACTTAAGCACAATCTGGTTAGTGTTTCTCAACTTGTGGTGGGTACAGGACTGAAAGTAAAATTCGATGAAAATGGCAGCATCATCAAAAAGAAAAAGACCAAGGAGGTTCTACTAAAATCAAGGAGAAAAGGAGAAATGTTCCCACTTGATATGAAGCCCATCGTAGGAGCCCCTTCAATATGCTTACTTTCAAAAGCTTCTTCGGATATGAGCTGGTTATGGCATAGACGTTTATCTCACCTGAACTTCAAAAATATCAACAAGCTGGTTGCACTCGATTTAGTCAGAGGAATGCCTACGTTGAAATTTGATAATGATACTTTGTGTGCTGCATGCGAGCATGGTAAGCAGAAACGTCAAGCACATCCGATAACCATAGACTCCAAGATAACCGAACCACTTGAGTTTCTACACATTGACCTTTGTGGTCCATCTTCGGTTGAATCACTTGGAGGAAAGAAATACATCTTAGTTATTGTGGATGATTTTTCACGATTAACTTGGGTAATCTTTCTACGACAAAAGTCAGACACACCAGCAGAGCTTATAGCCTTCATCAAGCAAATCGAACTACATCTCAAGAAACCAATACGCGCAATACGAAGTGATAATGGCACCGAATTCAAAAATCAAACAATTGACTCGTATCTGAAGAAAAAGGGCATCACTCATAACTTTTCTGCCCCTTACACCCCTTAGCAAAATGGTGTAGTTGAGCGAAGGAACAGATCCTTATGCGAAGCCGCTCGTACCATGCTTGACTATGCGAATCTGCCGATGTACTTCTGGGCTGAAGCAGTTGCAACCGCATGCTTCACTCAGAACCGATCATTCATTCACCGACGATTCAATATAACTCCATACGAAGTAATAAACAAAAGGAAACCAAACGTTAAATTCTTCCATGTTTTCGGATGCCGATGATGTTAGTTCTATATGCCCAAGGATGATCATAAAATGATATTACTAATAATACATGATCCTATAGGGTCACACCAACAACAAGTTTGACACCAATTGATCATTTAGAACGTTAAATTTGATTTAACATCAAATGATACTAAACTTGCAATTTAATCTTGTAGGTTATTATTATTTGAGGTAAATAATAATAACTACAAAATTAAAGGTTGATTAGTAATTCATATGTGATGAATTAATTAAGTAACAATTAAATTGTTTAAATTGTTAAACGATTTAATTGATTTATAAGTAAGCCTTTTATTTAATTTAATTAGTAAATTAAATAAAAAATATATATATTGTTATATATATATATATATGTATATATATATAATTATACAATTAAGATTGTATATTTAGATGGTTTATTTATATATTTGATTATGGGTTAAATGTTATTCCATTAAAGAAATGAGAAGATGTATTATTTATAAGCTTATAATTATCTAAGTTTTATAAATAATAACAACCCACTAGCACTTCATTAGTCATCATATAACTAGCCATATTTGAATAAAAAGAATGCATTAAGAACTTAAAAGAAAAAGAAGATGCCTTGTGTCTTCTAGCTTTTGATTATAGAAATCAAATGGATCTTTCTTTTAAGCTAGTTGCATGTGCTTTTCTTTTCTCTTGGTGGGTTATATTGTGAACGATTTTGAGGGCATGTGTACATCATTCTTGCTTCAAAAATCAGCCAAAGAAACTCTCTAAAAGCTCTCTTGATAGTTAGCAAAAATTTGTTTTTGGTTTCACAAGAAAAGGAGTTCTAACTTGCAAGTTGTGGAACTAGCATTCAAGGGTGTTCAAGCTTGTGGTGGATCAACTATAGAGGGATTATAATTTGATTCCTAGCTATCAAAATCATCCAAACTAAACCCAAGAACAAAGGTTATGATCTTGAACTTAATCTATGTTTGTTCTTCATCTTATCTCTACATGCATGTAGCATGATCCTCTTGAAAATGGAATTTGTGTTCATGATTTTATGCTTCCGTTGCAAACTCTTGTTTTTGAAACTATTACATGAACCATGATTTCCAACAATTGGTATCAGAGCCATGGCTATATTGCATGTTTAGAAAATAAGTTTATTTGGATAAACTTGGTTTTTGGAAGCCATGAATGTTCATCTTCTTAAATGAAAGTTTCATGCATGGCTTCTTTGGCAACATGCAATTATATTATCTATGATTTTATGTAACCAACTATATCTTATGTATGCATGCTTTTGGTTACATAAATTGTTGCCTTAGAAAAACAAAGTGTTGATTTTCTTATGATTTTATGTGATAAAATGGTACATAAACAAGCCAAGGACCATATGATGCATGTTTTGTGTTTGTGTTCGATATGGTTGTAATCTATTGATTTATTCAAATGGTTTGTAATAATAATTAGTTATTTCCTTCTTAATATTCATTTTGTAAATATTAGAATAGTTGTATTTTATTTATTTCACAAAATGTAACAAGAGAAGGAAGTAAAAGACCAAGAGAAGATTGCACCCAACAGCAGCACTTTCTGAAGAGCTGCTGTCCAAATTTCAAAATTGTTTTGGAAGTGTTTTATAAATTCATATCTTGGTCATTTGGTGATATACTTGTTGGTAACTTTAATATCTAGTATATACATTAAGTTTCAACAAGTATTAGCATCAATATAGCCAAGAATGAATTGAAAAATGCAACAAAAACAACAAAAATTCCTTCCTGCTGCCCCTGATTTCGAAAATTTTGAGGGCTCCATAGAAAAATCACATGTCACTCAATGGTGTCAAGAAATGGTGGTTCAAGTATCATTTGATGTTATAAAAGGCTTGGCAAAATTGTAGCCAAATCGAAGATCATTTGGTTGAGTTTTTGTCACCCTTTTGTCCCTAGGTTTGGACTTGATATTTCATGTGTGGCTCACATGAAATATCAAACTAGTTGGCTTGTGTTTATGCACCCATGCATGCTTGTGATGTTTGAATGTTTTATTATGTTATGTTGTGGATGAAAATAAGATTTTGCATGCTAGACAACCTAGATAATTAAACATAATCATCAAGGAGTTTGTATTTTCAAAAAATTGACATTTAAAACATAAGATGTGATAAAATTGGTTTTATTAAAATGGGTTTTGTTATAAAACCTATTAAGTCAAGTTTTGAAAATGATTGAAACAAGTAATAAAATGGAGATTTTATGAACTCTTACAAACTCCAACCCTAAGTAATAATGGTAATTATTTAGGATTATAAATTGGTTCTTATATATGTGATCAAACTCAAACTTAATATTGGATATTAATTATAATCTTGACCACAAACAAAGAATCAATAAAATGGAGATTTTATGATTTAGGAACCAATTAACAAAATAATATTTAATGGTACCATGTTCATTGGATGCATGCAATCTACATGATACCATATGTTTTTCAAAATTAGAATTGTAAAAACATTCAAATCCCTTATGAAATACGAATCAATGCCGTCCCTCTTAAAGACACTCATGTATCACTTGTATTTCCTTGTGGGATAAAGGATACCTAACCACTTGGAGTCTTCTTGTGATACAAGAAGTAGTTTTTCAATATTGATGGGATAAAGGACACCTAACCATTAATAGTTGTCAAAACTACACGTCCGTTTAAGTAGGATGATTCGTTTGGAAATCTCTTGTGATAAAGGTCACCTAAGCATTAGAAATCCAAGGCATAGATGGGATCAAACATGCCAAACTTATAAATGTTATAATGGGATCCCATAACTCTAGAAATTATATTTGGATATAATTGGTAAACCGTTACCTACCTTGTTGATTCGAATAGGCAGGATAAAGGATACCTAACCACTTATTCGTGATGCAACTTGGATTCTAGACCTTAATTAATTAAAGTTTATGAAACAAGAAAGGGTATTAATTATTAAGGACTTAATATCATAATTTACTAAATAGAACCTTGTTAAAATTTTGTAGATGGCTCCAAACAACACACACTCGGCTCCTAACAAAACCTCACTACGGTCTCTCCTTGAAGGAGAAAAACTTAACCATACCAACTTCTTGGATTGGTACCGTAGTGTGAGAATTGTTCTCAAACAAGAAAAGAAAGAATATGTTCTTAATGAACCACTTACAGAAGAGCCCCCTGCCACTCCTAAGCCCGCACACGATGCATGGCTTAAAAAGATAGATGATTCCATCGATGCATCATGCCTCATGTTGGCAACCATGATTCCCGACCTTCAGAAGGATTTGGAGAATCATTCAGCCTATGACATGATTAATCAACTAAAGGAAATGTTCCAACAACTTGCAAGAACGGAAAGGTTCGAAACTGTTCGGGCTTTCCATGCTTGCAAGATGGAGGATGGGCAGTCGGTAAGCTCTTATGTGCTCAAAATGAAGAGTCACATTGATCATTTGGCACGTCTTGGAGTTGTGATGCCCGAAGAGCTAGCAACGGATTTGATCCTTAACTCCTTGACAAAGTCCTTTGATCCTTTTGTCATGAATTATAACATGAATGGTTTAAACAAGACTATCCCGGAATTACATGGGATGCTAATTACCGGGGAAAAGAGTCTGCCTAAGAAAACCACTCAAGTTCTCATGATCAAGGAAGGTGGAACAAAGAGAACTAGACCAGAACACCCCACCAACTCCAAGGGCAAAGGGAAAGCAAAAGCTTTCAAAGGTAAGGGCAAGAAAGTTGTCCAACCTTCCCATCCGCCCAAGAAGAAGGCAAAGGTTGCCAAAGAAGACACATGCTTTGAATGTGGCAAAGCTGGGCATTGGAAAAGAAATTGCCCTATGTATCTTGCGGAGTTGAAGAAGAAGAAGGCCGGTAAAGGCACTTCAGGTATCTATGTGATAGACCTAGAACTTATAATTTATCTCCTAACACATGGGTATTTGATACTGGTTGTGGAACTCACATATGTAATATGTTGCAGGGGTTCAAAAGGAGTAGGCGACTGAAGGCAAATGAGGTAGTGCTTCGGGTTGGAAACAATGCAAGGGTTGCGGTGGATTCAATTGGAAGTTTTAATTTATTACTACCTAATGGCTTGTGTGTGACATTATTGAATGTTTACTATGTTCCTAGCTTGACTAGGAATATTATTTCGGTTGCTAAATTAAGACAATGTGGATTTGATCTTTCCTTTAATAATGATGATATTTGTGTTTACAAAAATAATGTATTCTATTTTGAGGCTAGGCCTTTAAATGGAATTTATGAAGTAAACCTTGATGAAAAGACTAACAATGGCTCTTTATACCACACTTTCACCAAGAAACCCAAATTTGATTTGAGTCAAACCTATCTATGGCATTGTCGCCTTGGGCATATAAACAAGAATCGCATATCCCAACTTCAAAAGAGTGGACTTTTGAAGGCAAATGAGAATGACTCATTTGATATATGTGAATCTTGTTTACATGGCAAGATGACTAAAGCTCCTTTCTCCGGAACCAATGAAAGAGCAAAGGACTTGTTAGGAATCATACATACGGATGTATGTGGTCCTTTCAAGCCAATGACTAGATATGGTGAAAGATATTTCATCACCTTCACTGACGACTTTAGTCGTTTTGGATATGTTTATTTGATTAAACATAAACATGAGGCATTTGAAATGTTCAAAACGTTTCAAAGTGAAGTGGAAAATCAACTCAACAAAACAATTAAAGTTCTTCGTTCTGATAGAGGAGGTGAGTACTTAAGTACAAACTTTATGGATCATTGTATGACTTGTGGAATTGTTTCACAACTTACTCCACCTGGAACACCACAACATAATGGTGTATCTGAAAGGCGGAACCGAACACTATTGGATATGGTTCGATCCATGATGAGTAGAAGTACTCTACCTTTATCATTTTGGGGTTATGCTTTACAAACAGCTGCTTGTCTCCTAAATATGGCACCTACTAAAAAGGTAGATAAAACACCTTATGAGATATGGCATGGAAGGGTTCCATCTTTATCCTATCTCAAGGTATGGGGTTGTGAAGCTTATGTTAGACAAGAAGCTTCAAACAAATTAGAACCCCGTTCAACTAAATGTATCTTTGTAGGGTATCCGAAAGATTGTCTTGGATACTATTTCTACAATCCCATCGAGAATAAGATATTTATTTCTCGAAAAGCTGAATTCCTAGAAAACAAGTTTCTGACGGAAGAGGCTAGTGGGAGGTTTGTGGAACTTGAGGAACTTCAGGAACCAAAACCTGATACACAAGAAGTTGAATCTAGCATTCAACAAGAAATTGTTGAACCTGAACAAACGGTTGATCAGGAACAAATTGTAACACAAGGTGTTCGCAAATCTGGTAGGGTTCGAATTGAACCAGAAAGGTATGGTTACCTTTTGATGGATGAGGAATGTTATACGATAGATTCTGATGAACCCGTCAACTATCAGAGTGCAATATCAGATCCTGAATCTGATAAATGGCTTGAGGCCATGAACACTAAGATGCAATCCATGCACGATAATCAAGTTTGGAACTTGGTTAATCTTCCCACCAATTGTAAGACTGTTGGGAACAAATGGGTTTTCAAGAAGAAAATCGACGTGGATGGAAATGTTCACACTTTTAAGGCTAGACTTGTCGCTAAAGGATACTCACAAACTCATGGTATTGACTATGATGAGACCTTTTCTCCAGTGGCAATGATCAAGTCTATTAGGATACTTTTTGCCATAGCCGCATACTATGATTATGAGATATGGCAAATGAATGTCAAGACCGCTTTCCTTAATGGATACTTATTGGAAGATGTCTATATGGAACAACCTGAAGGTTTTGTCGATCCCAAGCATCCAAACAAAGTGTGCAAGCTTAAAAGATCTATCTATGGATTAAATCAAGCGTCTCGAACATGGAACATCCGTTTTGATGAAAAGATTACGAGTTTTGGATTCATCAAAAATGAGGATGACTCCTGTGTTTACAAGAAAGCTAGTGGGAGCATTGTCATAATCCTAGTATTGTATGTAGATGACATACTTTTATTTGGAAATGACATCCTAACCTTAAAAGGTGTCAAAGCGTTCCTTGAGAGTTGTTTCTCAATGAAGGATCTAGGGGAAGCTGCTTATGTATTAGGCATAAAGATCTATAGAGATAGATCTAAGAGACTTATTGGTCTTAGCCAAAGTGTATATATTGATAAAATCTTGAAAAGGTTCAAGATGCAAGACTCCAAAAGAGGATTCTTGCCAATGCCTCATGGCACCATCCTAAGCAAGTCTCAGTGCCCAAACTCTAGGACTGAACTTGAAAGGATGAAACATGTCCCATATGCTTCGGCAATTGGGTCCATCATGTATGCCATGTTATGCACTAGGCCCGACGTCTCATGTGCCTTAAGTATGACTAGTAGGTATCAACAGAACCCAGGTGAAGCCCACTGGACTGCTGTAAAGAATATTCTTAAGTAGTTGAGAAGAACTAAAGATATGTTCTTAGTTTACGGCGGTTTGGAAGAAAGCTTAAAGGTAAAGAGTTACACTGACGCAAGCTTCCAAATAGATAGGGATGATTCGAAATCTCAATCTGGGTATGTCTTTATTTTAAATGGAGGAGCCGTGTCTTGGAAGAGTTCCAAACAAGAAGTGATTGCACAATCCACTACAGAATCAGAATATGTTGCTGCTTCAGAAGCTGCTCAAGAAGCTGTCTGGATGAGAAAGTTCATAGAAGATCTAGGGGTTGTCCCTTCCATTCGGGACCCTATAGAAATCTTCTGTGACAATCTAGGTGCTATAGCTCAAGCAAAGGAACCTAGATTGCATCAAAAAACCAAACACATTCACCGAAGGTATAACTACATTAGACATGAAGTTAAGAATGGTGAAATAAGTATTCACAAGGTTCATACAGATCAAAATTTGGCAGACCCATTCACGAAACCTTTACCCCAAACTAAGCATGAAAGTCATGCTAAGGGTATAGGGCTCCGTTTTTCTAATGAATAGATTTGATTTATGTTTAATGTTTTATGAATATGAACTTATGTAAAAGACAAGAATTATGTAATATATGTGACGTGATGTTTCATTCATAATTATTGTGTTTTATTAGCATGTTTAATCCTTGAATAATTTAGTTATTCTAAACGTCCATAGTCGATCATAGTTGTGGGAGCAATTATGAAGTAAGACTAATATGAATTGGATTGGTTGACTTTTATAAGTAAAAGTAGGAAAAGGTTGCAACCAAATTCATAGGTACTTGTCAGTGAACAAGTATTGGACTTGACCCGTTTCAAGATCACTCCATGGATCATCATCATAAGTGATTCTTGAATAAAGGTATTATCATTGTATCCTTTGACCTGAGATACATATTTGGGACTCAAATGTAGAGTGTACTATGCTTTGATATGGTTTACTGTTGTTCTTGAAATACAGACAACCATAAAGGCCATACTCATGCATAGTACTAACTATATGAGGGGCGTATGTATTCAAGACGGGATTTGTTCCTCTTATGTGTTGAGAGTTAGACATCTAAGGCGCCTGTTTGAAAGTTGAACATAAAATGAGAATGATTAAGATCCATGTCTCATGTTCAACATGATGTCTGTGACAAAGGGATAATTGATAGATAACCTTATACATCAATTAGAGCCTCGTGTTTTCTGAAGAATTGAATGTTGTTGAATGGCACAATGTCATGTGTTATTGGGGGCAGTGAAATGTTGCTAGACGTTTACCACTGTCGATATCATTCTATGATGCAACCTTGTGCAAGTGGGAGATTGTTAGTTCTATATGCCCAAGGATGATCATAAAATGATATTACTAATAATACATGATCCTATAGGGTCACACCAACAACAAGTTTGACACCAATTGATCATTTAGAACGTTAAATTTGATTTAACATCAAATGATACTAAACTTGCAATTTAATCTTGTAGGTTATTATTATTTGAGGTAAATAATAATAACTACAAAATTAAAGGTTGATTAGTAATTCATATGTGATGAATTAATTAAGTAACAATTAAATTGTTTAAATTGTTAAACGATTTAATTGATTTATAAGTAAGCCTTTTATTTAATTTAATTAGTAAATTAAATAAAAAATATATATATTGTTATATATATATATATATATGTATATATATATAATTATACAATTAAGATTGTATATTTAGATGGTTTATTTATATATTTGATTATGGGTTAAATGTTATTCCATTAAAGAAATGAGAAGATGTATTATTTATAAGCTTATAATTATCTAAGTTTTATAAATAATAACAACCCACTAGCACTTCATTAGTCATCATATAACTAGCCATATTTGAATAAAAAGAATGCATTAAGAACTTAAAAGAAAAAGAAGATGCCTTGTGTCTTCTAGCTTTTGATTATAGAAATCAAATGGATCTTTCTTTTAAGCTAGTTGCATGTGCTTTTCTTTTCTCTTGTTGGGTTATATTGTGAACGATTTTGAGGGCATGTGTACATCATTCTTGCTTCAAAAATCAGCCAAAGAAACTCTCTAAAAGCTCTCTTGATAGTTAGCAAAAATTTGTTTTTGGTTTCACAAGAAAAGGAGTTCTAACTTGCAAGTTGTGGAACTAGCATTCAAGGGTGTTCAAGCTTGTGGTGGATCAACTATAGAGGGATTCTAATTTGATTCCTAGCTATCAAAATCATCCAAACTAAACCCAAGAACAAAGGTTATGATCTTGAACTTAATCTATGTTTGTTCTTCATCTTATCTCTACATGCATGTAGCATGATCCTCTTGAAAATGGAATTTGTGTTCATGATTTTATGCTTCCGTTGCAAACTCTTGTTTTTGAAACTATTACATGAACCATGATTTCCAACAGATGATTTATCATGAAACTCAAACCTGGAACTACGAAATTTGAATCTAAATCTGATGATGGGGTTTTCCTAGGTTACTCTCACTCTGCGAAAGCCTATCGTGTTTTAAACAAATCAAATAGAAAGATTGAAGAAACGTTTAATATAACGTTTGATGATTAATATATCAAGAAATCAGATACTCAATTTCCTCGATCCCCCATATTTCCAGAAACACCAACCGATATTACTCCACTGGAAGCGTTCAATCTTGATTTTACATTCTTATTCGATGAGCCTGATCGTGCAATCGATGCTGAATCTAATGCTTATGACAACAACCTACCTGAAGTCACTAAACTCAATGATGATCAATCCACTGCAACTTCATCCGAACAAACTCCTTCTACCAATGATCAGGTACAGCCTACCAACGACAAGCATCCTTCGGTTGAGGGGGAGTGTGAGAACTGCAACCCAAAGGAACCTTCAGAAGACCCAACCTCATCTAAGACCATTCCTTTAAATCTGAATCTCGATCACTCCAAAGAATCACCTGAATCTCATTTTGAGGGGGAGTCAACTGACAAGTCATCTTCTAATGAGGGGGAGTCATCTATCATGGCCGCTTCGGTTGAGGGGGAGCAACAAAATCCTGGCAACATACCTGAAGACAATCAATCATCTTCGGATTATCCATCTGACACTGAGAGGTGCACGGAGAACCATTACCAGAATATGATCCTGCCTATCCTCCTCTTGAAAAATGGACACGCGATCATCCGAAGACACATGTAATTTGGCAATCCGGATGAAAAGGTACTTACTAGATCCCAACTCAAAGCAAAACAGCATGAACTGAATAAACGTTCTGATTTTTGCATGTTCAATGTTTTTATTTCCAAAATTGAACCAAAAAATGTGAAAGAAGCTTTTCAACACTCTGATTGGGTGGAAGCCATGCAGAGTGAGTTAGCCGAATTTGAAAGAAATAAAGTGTGGCGCCTAATTCCTAAACCTGCTAACTCCTCTGTAGTTTGTCTAAAATGGGTTTTTAGAAATAAACTTGATACAGAAGGTAACATTGTACGAAACAAGGCTAGACTTGTTGTCAAAGGGTATTGTCAACAGGAAGGACTCGATTATGATGAAACCTTCGCACCTGTTGCCAGACTCGAGTCCGTCCGAATCTTTTTAGCCTTTGCAGCTCATAAAAACTTTGATGTTTTTCAAATGGATGTCAAATGCGCATTTTTAAACGGCGAACTCGAGGAAACAGTATATGTGGAACAACCACCTGGTTTTGTAAATGACAGGTTTCCAAATCACTGTTATATCCTTGACAAAGCAGTCTATGGGTTAAAGCAAGCACCAAGAGCTTGGTACGAAACTTTAACTCAGTTTCTAAAACAATCAAACTTCAAACAAGGTTCTGTTGATCCGACTCTCTTTCGAAAGAAAGTAGGTAATCATCTCATGTTAGTGCAAAGCTACGTGGACGATATCATCTTCAGATCAACAGACCCTGCTCTTTCAAAAGAATTCGAAACCTTAATGAAAAGTAGATTTCAAATGAGTATGATGGGGAAGATAAATTTCTTTCTCGGATTACAAGTCAAGCAAACCTCCGAAGGCATTTTTATAAACCAAGAAAAATACACACGAAGCCTGTTAGAGAAATTTGGAATGGAAAACTGCTCAAATGCGAAGGTTCCGATGGCCGCTGGTACACGCCTCACCCCTTCGCTTGACAAACCTGCCGTTGACCAGAAAGTCTATAGAAGCATGATTGGATCTCTACTCTACTTGACTGCCAGTCGCCCAGACATCATGTTTTCAGTCTACAATTGCGCAAGATACCAGGCGAATCCTCGAGAACCCCACTTAACAGCCGTAAAGACCATTTTTCGCTATTTACATCGCACACCTTCTCTTGGACTATGGTACCCTGCCAACTCAGGCTTCTTTCTACAAGCCTACTCCGATGCTGATTTAGGAGGATGTGCCCTCGATCGCAAAAGCACTTCTGGGGGTTGTCAGTTTCTAGACGGCAAGCTCATCAGCTGGCAATCGAAGAAACAGACCTGTGTCTCCATCTCCACAGCCGAAGCTGAATACATAGCTGCAGCTGCATGTACTTCTCAGATGATTTGGATCCAAAGCCAACTGCGTGATTATGCAATTCACATGAAGAAAATTCCTTTGTTTTGTGACTCACAAAGTGCTATACGAATTTGTCACAATCCGGTTCAACACTCGAAGACAAAACACATTTCCCTCCGATATCACTTCATTAAAAGTCATGTAGAAGAAGGGAACATCGAAGTTCATTTCGTTCATACGAATGATCAGCTGGCAGACATCTTTACCAAAGCTCTTGATGAGAAAGCTTTTACAAGAATCATCCATGGATTAGGCATGCTTGAATCATCCGCAGTCTCTAATACATAATCAGCTAAGTACCTTCAGTCCACCAGCTTTGTACCACATTTATTTCTTTACTTTTTACTTTAAGTTTTTTTTTTCGTTTTATATTTTTTCCTTTTTGCACTTAAGTTTTTTTTCTCTCAAAATTACACCTGTCATCAGAAGCGACACTATTCATATACGAACCTTCGGTTCCATTCGTATACGATGACCATATTCACTATTCACACTCGACGCTTCGGTTTGCTTCTGATGACACGTAAACACTGACTTCTGCTCATAACATTCTTGATGTCACTCTCATATGAACCCAAACTTTGCAAAATAATTACTACACAATTAAAGGACAAAACAGGGTTTTTAGAGTCTGTTGAGCATACTTCATAGCACTAAGAGGTATTTGGGACTCGCATTGCAACATTGGTAACACTTCGGATGATCTGGTTATGGATACAGCCCTTGTGACATATCTATACTTCGTACAAGCCTTAATATATACCTCATATCTTACTTGCATCCAGTGGTTCTATCCTCGCATCAATAAACAACTAATCAAAAAGACTTAGTCTTTTCAGGATATATTACAGGTATTGCGTGGACGAACACATTTGACAATTCCTGATACGAAGACAAGAAAATTCCAATAAATTTAACTGGTGGGATTTATGAACATATTTATGATACATCTTGCTGAATTGAATACGTAAAGGTCATAAAGTGAAATACTTGCTATAAGCACAAAAGAGTTGACAAAAATATTCAAAAGAAAAAAAAAAAGAAGCCAGAAAAGCACTTTACCACTACTAAGATTAGCACAATACGAAGTACTCAAGGCGTACCTCCTGTCTTCAATGCAACAATCAGGATCTCCTGTGACACAATTGAGAACCAGGTTGGAGGTATGAACATCTCAGTAACCCGTCTACCATGACAAGGGTGGAGTAGTGCATAATTTTCAAAGGCTTGTCATCCAAAAAGCGTGTCCAAATACTCCATCTGGTGAAACGAGATAAGTTTTTAAAGAATCCCATCAAACTTCAACTCAGAAACATAACTCTTCGTATTGGGATGAGTCATCTAAGGTTACTCTACGTAATACTTCGAATCGTTAACCAAACAACTACGTTACTAACACGGCGATGGTAGAATAACCACACTGGGTACAACTAACCATATCAATGTGTCATACGGACTTCCTAGGATAATCAGCTCTCATTCTGCGAATTGAACCAAAAATCTTAATTTCACAACTTCATGGATCCTTGTCTTAGAACTTCGGATGGTTGACAACAATGCATAATGAGCAGACTTCGGTTCGTACAATACAATATTCCAAAACATCAATCATATTTTCATTTTTTCTTTTCTTTTTATTAATTACGGTAACTGATCGTCATTATATCAGTTGGGATTCAGCGAGATTTAAGGGATATATTTGATTCTTGTTTTACGTTGGGATATGTAGGAACCAATAAGCATCAACCACAACGGTTACTTGGGGTGGATGCAGCTGTCACAACGATAAAAAGGGAATGTCCCCTCAACTTACGGATGACATGGCGACACCCTATTCGACCATCCAAACACGCGCATTAAATGCTCATTCTCTCTCCACTCATCACACTCGTATATAACCCAGACAATACCCACATTCATCCCTTCCGCTTTCTTAACCTCTGCAACTACGATCAAAATCTCCAAAATTTTCCCAAGTCTCCCACCTCAAAATCGTTAAAATGGCCACCGATGAAATTTCCTTCACCGCCGGTGATGTCGATTCCGTCCCTGATCTGAACCCCATGTCTGCAAACCATATTGCAAACCTTGACCCTGAGGCTTACTCTTTGTCGATGTCAATGCTGGTGCTATGTCTTCAACATTCACCACTTTCATACGCCATGACAGCCACTGCTCAAGTTCCAAAGCTATGGGTCAACATGGCACACCACACAGCACGCCTTAATACCGATGGTCAATCGATATCCTTTGATATTCTCACCACCAATGACAACAAGAAGACGATTACTGTAAAGCAAGACCAATTTGCAAAAATCCTTCATCTACCGGTGTCTGGAAGGTTTCAGATGGCCTCTCAGTCTGAAATCCTGAACATGCTCAACGAGATGGGTCACACGCCAATAACTCGATCAATGAGTTCCTTCAAGAAAAACAGACTTCCTTCAGTCTGGGCATACTTTTTCAGTGTTCTTCTACGAAGTCTCTCAGGCAGGACTTTGGGTCTTGATTCTGCAGCCTACACTTTCCTGCAACTTCACTATTGTATCCACTACAATGTTCCTGTTAATTATGCTTCGATTCTATGGACAGACTTCACAACCTACTTGAATCATGCGAAACGAGCCACAAACATCGCTTCAACCGTTTCTGGGCACTTATCGTCCAAGCTGCGTATGCCCATGAAAAAGTACCAGTCCCTTCGGATTTGCCCGTTCATGACTTCAGTACTGTCCAAGTTCCATCTGGTGCAAATTCGGATGAAAGGATGGACTTCATCGCCCAAATTCTAGAGGCGATGTTGTGCAAGGTTCCTGATGATAATCAAACTTTGATCGACTACCGCAAGACAATCACCACACCTGCACCCCTCCGAATCTTCACAAGGGTCACAGAATCTGAACTTCCTAAGGCCAAGGGTGGAAAACGCAAGGGACAAGCTGAACCATCTGAAGTCCCGGCCAAGAAGACAAGAACCAGGAAGAAGACTCAGGCAGTTAAACCAGCGAAGAAGAAACAAATGCAGACTTCCAGACCATCCACTCCTCAATCCGAAGATGAAGAAGAAGAGGAAGAAGAAGAAAACACGAATCCGGCTGATACCATTACACCACCATCCCCAACCGGAACGACAACTACTACGGTACCGCCTGAAACTCTACTTCTTACTACAACTGAAAATCCGATGGTGACTACACATATGACCTCTGTTGAAACATCTAATGTGGAGACAAGTCATGTTGAGACCTCTGTGAACACATCTAATGTGGACGCACATCTCACATCGGATGATCAGTTCGGCAAAGATACTCCAACTTCACCGCCAATGAAAACAACATCCATCTTCACAACAACAACCGCGGTCCCTCCTCCATTACATTCATTTTTCATGGATGATCTAGCCGACTCACGTTACTCCCATGAAAGTGATAAACTAGATGAAGATTACTTCGAGATGGCCCCAATCAATATCTAAGATGAAGATGATGATGAACCAGACACCAACCTAGTCTCCATGAAACAGTTTCGTCAACTCAATGCGAAACTCAACATTCTGATCCAAGCCCAGACCACCTACTCTTCGGACAAAGCGTTGGAGGTTACCACTGAGGCTCTGGTTACTTCTCTAACCTCCTTTGAGGAATCCATCACTGGGAAAGTTCAAACAAAGATTGATGAAGCGGTCAAGCTAGTCGAAACCGATGTCAAACAAATGACTAGAAATGTCCTGGAGAAAATAGACCTCAGATGCAAATCTGTTGAAAAGCTGTTGGAAGACAAAACTCAGCATCTCCAGGATCAGCACAATGCAAGCCTTAAAAACGTCCTCACCAAGCTCGATTCTGCACACACTGAAGTCCAAGCCAAGCTTGCTGCATTGACCACTTCGGTCGATAATATATCTTAACGAAGCGCTGAGGAGTTTGACGTTCAATTAACAAGCCTTCGGATGGATCTCAATGCTGCGAAAAAGACAATCGCTGAGTACGAACCGATGGTGCATGAGTTCCATGCATACAAAGAAGCCAACGACATCACTCAACAACAGATGAAGATCTTGGTGTCTCAAACCACTGACTCAATCTGAAAGGATATTGCACATTTACTCTCACTGGTCAGTCGGTTACTTGGTGCTCCGAGGCCCTCTGTGCCTTCGTCACAAGGGGGAGAAGGTTCTCGACCAACCAGAAGACAAACCACTACCACCTTCGTACCAATAGCAACAATTACCCCCTTCGTACCAACAGCGACAATTACAACCCTCACACCACTAACTCAAACTTCAACCATCACAACAACACAAGCAACAAAGCCACTTTTTGGCTTCACCTCAGCTCCATTATACACAACCGTCTCTACAACAACTCCGATTACCACCGGATCCACCTCCAGCCTGATCAAACGATTCACCAATGGAATCAAAATCGGACAGAGCTCTGCACATTTTGCTTCATCAACAATAACTACAAGTTCTCAAGTACCTCCAGAGACAGGTCCTTCTGTTGATAAGGGAAAGAAGATAGTGCAAGAGCTATCAAAAGTAGAACAGAAGAAACAGAAGTCTGAGGAATACGAAAAGCTAAGGCATTTGTATTCAATATCAAGAGATCGAATGGGAAAGAATGCCATCCTGGGTCCAGTCAATAAAATCTGGACGTTCGAAACGATAATGACACTTTCCTTCCCGGCAATAGAAATGTTTGATAGAGTGCCCCTCGTATACTACGAAACTGAAAACTCAACGGAACTGCAATTAGACGTACCATTCAATCCAAAATTGTTCGCCATAAATATATTTGATCTTGAGTTTGACCCCAAAGACAAAAGAAAATTTCAAGAGCAAAAGGCAAGATTCCATGTAATCTTGGCTGCTGATCAAACTGAGGTATGGTCTTCCTTAAAGATTGTTGGATTGGATCAGATTGAAATGGGTACACTCTTCAAAGATGTGTATCAAAACTTTACCTACCATGTACGAAGGGGTGAACAAAAAGTTGAAAGCAAGTTCACTGTTGTAGACTTTCCTTTAATGAACCCAAATGACATCATTGTTTTGGTGGAACGCTTCTACAGCTTAAATCAAACGAAGATATCCAAGCAAATAGCACTCACACGAGGTCAAAAGCTGATAGAAAGATTCTTGGGTGCTTATCTCAAAAATTTCTCCAACTATGATTTCGAGATTGCGAAGCTGTTCAATGAAAACGTACCTGCTGCAAACAAAGAGCTCATTGGAATTAGCGAATACAGTGATTGAAAGATTTTGCAGATTCCATGGGGTGTAGTTTACAAGGGAAGATTAACGAAGAAGGGAGCTTTAAAGAAATTGTTCTTTGATATGGACGAAAAGGAGAAATTTCCAACAACGTTCATTGAAGGAATGATAACTAGAGTTGAAGTGAATAATAAGAATTCAGAAGAAGCGAAGAAAGAAGTGATTGCTCATCTGAAGTGGTGGATAGCAATAAGAAAGGAACTGACAAAAGCATTTCATATGATATAGACTTCGGATACCTGGCATCTTCACCACAAAGGGGGAGAATGTTAGGATTTAGATTGTGTTGAGATTTGACATCCGAAGTACATATGTTCCTGTCCTAAGATTGATATGCGAAGCGAAAGGTTGATGCGAAGTTGGAGACTACTGATGCGAAGTCAACGTGGTTATCTGAAGACTTTTTGTACTTATCTTTTATAGTAGATAATGTTTAGGGTTTTATGTTTATCTGTAACTAGTTGGATTATGTGTTTATCCAATTAGACCCTAGTATAAAAACACTCTTAACCCTAGATGTTTAGTACGTACTCCTTAACAGTCGAATATTCATTGTAACGCTCTTATAGTTGCTCGTCGTTAAAAAGACTTGGAGCACTTATTCTTTTACAGTGAATAAAATCATTCGACTGATTGAAAGTTCATTCTCGTTGTTAGCATTGATTGTTAATTTGTTCTTACACTTGTGAATAATCCTCATCAGCTCAAAATATTGTACCGATGCCCACATAGGCGGTGTCAGTATCAGGCCGGCAAGAACCTCGGCCGTGAGAATACCATACGATCAGGCCAGACGGGTGATAAAGTGTCCACCAGCCATAAGACTACTGGCAGCCGAGCCCGCTGCCCTAGATGTCAATGAAACTGCAAGCGCGAACGGCAAGTTGAGGAACCTGCTGGGGTCAGAGAGGACCCACATGTAGTACATGTCCTCTCCGGACACCTTCTCGCATCCCCTCCTCTGCATGATGGAGGTGGACACGATCCGATGCATCAAACGGTGGAGTGGATCACGGAGTTGGATCTCCCTGACTGAACCAGCCTCAAACAGCTCGTTGGAAATCGTTGCCCAAACAACCGCGTTTGCCTCCCTCTGAGGCTAATCCCTGAAACAAGTAGTGAAAAAGGGTGTAAAGTGAATACCACCCATCTCCGCCTCGATGTAGAGGTCGGTGCGTCTGGAAAAGTCTCGTAAAGTGCACTCCCTGCTCTATCCACCCAGCCTGAATCAGATCAGCTGGGATCGTGGCTCCTGTGAAGCTGGAGTGTATCTGCAAGTAGAAAGGAACTCGAGCACGAGCTCCTTGTACACAACGTCCTTCGCGGTGGCCATAAGTCTCTCCCACCCCTGGCAAGTGAAGGTATGCACCTCATGGGTCCAGGTGCGATGGATGAAGGGCAAAAGCTTAGCCCATAGCCCCGCCTGGGTCAATACCTCCCGATCAAAATGAAGAGCAGCGAGGACTAGTCGGGAACGGAGCTCCCTAAGTCGAGCATGGTAGCGTGGGGTCTCCTCTAGCATATCTAGGAACTAAAGAAATGGGTGTCCTGGTCTGTAGTCCATCTCGATAGTAGAAACTTAATGGCGGTTTCTGATCAATCATAATCCGCGACGCACGTAAAGGCGATCTGCGTCGCGCGTGTCCCAAATCAACCCATGTGCATCTTGTTACCTTGCGAACGCGCGGTGCGCTTTTATCTCAGCCGCGTCGTGTACTTCAATCCTTTCAATGTCTTCTGTTTGACCCCACACTTGCCTCGTGCTATGAATTCCTGCAATGATGATGATTAAACTTTCCTAATTACTTCAAAAATAAAAATACTTAACCTATTTACAGATGGGTTGCCTCCCAACAAGCGCTAAGTTTAACGTCTTCAACGAGACGTACTTTTTCTTATTCTTCCTTATCTTCTGTTAGTACCATCCTCCTCATTTCGGGCGCAAAATCATGAACCAATGTTGCAAGCAATGTCGTGAGTTGCGTCATCGGGTCGCTCACCTGACCGATCCACTACTGTTGAGCGTCCAAAATCTAAAAGACCTTTGCCTCCCTGCACCTTGCGTCCTTCTCGTACTGCTGGAGTTTCAATTCCATCATCTCTATCATATCTAACAGTTGCATCTTATCAATGGATGCCAATGGATGTCTTTCTGCTTCCCACAGAATTTCTTCATCCTCGCTTCCATTTTCCTGTGCCTGATTCTTACCCTTACCACTCATCCTCGGTGCCATTAATGGTTTATTGTTCAGATATTTATCATCGTACCATGGCGGTAAAGTTATCGGACACCCGAACATATTCAACCTACGCTTCTGTGTTCCAAAGGAGATGTCCATGTCCCCTGTCTTGCAGTCCATCACAGCCTCGGCTGTTGCAAAAAATGGGTGTCCTAAAATCAGTGTAGGCGCGTCCTCTAGACTTTCATATTCCATTACCAAAAATTCTACTGGATAGAAGAAATCGCCGACCTTGACAATCACATTCGTGAATTTTCCCAGTGAGACTTTTGTAGACTAATCTGCCAATTCTAACACTGTTTTTGCGGGTTCTAATTCTTCATTTTTGTATTTACCATAAAGGTACCCGAGCAGAACATTGACACTCACCCCCAAATCCAATAGTGTATTCCGAATGATGACGTCGCCCACAATGACAGTAATCAGAGGTGAATCAGGATCCTTTTCTTTTTTGGGCAATGTTCCCAACAACGCCTCACTTGCCTTGATAGTAAGTCGCACTGTCTCTGGTGTTGGCATCTTGATTTTCTCATTTCTCTTGCACATTCCCTAAGGATTCTTGTGTCTTCTGGCGTATTCCTTAGTTCATCCCATAGCGGTTGATTAATTGATGGTCCACTCGGCGCATCTTGCTTGCTTTTTGCCTTTTTAACTTTCTTTTTCTGTTTGATGTCGGCTACCGTTGGTTGCTCTTCTTTCTGAACCTTTTCTTTATCCTTAGTTTCACTCTCTTTTCCTACCAGGTCTTCCATTGTGACCTTCCTCCATTCTGTCTCCACAGCATTAACATGCTCCTTACCAGCCCTCTGCCTATGGTTCGGGTTTACTTCCGTGCTGCTTGGAAGCTTGCCACTATCTCTCCTGCGTTGATCTTTGGCCATCTGAGCTATTTTCCTTTCCATATTTGCAATAGCTTTAGCATTTGCATGTGTCTGCTGATGACTGGTGTTCACAAGCTCATACATCTTGGCTATCATATTCTCCTGACTCTCTGGGGCACTATGATTGTTGTTCGTGTCGGTTGGTCCCCTGTTGTTATTGTTACTTCCGCTGGGACCATTGTTATTCACGGCCTGAAACTGTCTTGGTTGATTAGAAGGCAGTCCTTGATAGTTGTTTTTCCTGTTGTTCTTGTAATTCTGTTTTCCTTTGTTATAAGGTCGGTATGGTCGTCCATTATTGTTGTTATATTATCCTTGACCATAGACCTGGTTAACCTCCTAGGTCCTCTGCCCTTGTTGGTTACTCTGCTGAAGATTCTGCGGACCATTTTGAAGAGTTGCCATTAACCTATCAAATTTCATGTTCATATCTCCAATCTCTTTCTTTACTTCCTTTCTCCAATCGGCATCTGTACCCACTGCTGCCGCAGTGCCAACTGGCTTTCTTGTAGAAAAGTTTGCTTTAGAACCGTTACTCAGTTGCTCCAAAAACCTCCAAGCGCCATCTGGTTCTTGCATCATTATTGTCCCACTAGATGAGGCATTGATCATTGCTTGATTTGTCGTGCCCACCCCATCAAAAAATAACTTCACAAGTTGCCACCGTTGAATGTCATGATGTGGACAAGATCGCATCAGCTCCTTTAATCGCTCGAACGCATCATTGAATGCCTCTCCCGGCTTCTGCTGGAAATCTTGAATAGCTCTCCTAATCTCCGTGGTCTTGCTGGCTGGGTAAAATTCTTGAAGAAATTTATCTTTTAGTTGTTCCCAGGTAGTAATGCTATTAGGTTGTAATGATGTAAACAAATACTTTGCTTTATCCTTTAAAGTAAAAGGAAATAGTCTTAACCTAAAAATATTCCTATTAGTATTCCTAGTGGTGTTAGCATTAGCTATGGCCAAAAACTCATAAAGATGATTGTAAGGGTCATCTTGCTTATATCCTCTGAGGTAGAATGCCTAACAGTTGTGGTCTAATCTCTACCTGGTTATCAACATTTTCAGGAAAATAAATGGGCGAAGCATCATCATTCTCCCTTGGTTGGAAGTGTGATGCAACCGACTGCCCGATCGGTTGAGCAAAGTACAGAGGTTGAACAAAATTACCATCATATAACTCGTTGTTATAAAGTCGCTGCCCCTGTTGCTGATGATGTTGTTTTTATCGCATTGGAGGTCCCCGCCTCAGTTCCATTGCTAATTCTGCTTGACTGGATGATTCGGTATCCATCCTTCATCTTTCTCATCGTAGATTGTGGTTGTGGTGGTATAGGTTGAAAGGGTGGTTGTGGTTTGTAGATGGGTTGTTGGTGTAATGGTTGTAAAGGTTGTGGTTGAGAAACTGGTATCGGCTGTCGCAAACGTGGGGTGCCATCACGGGTCGGCGCTCCCCAATCCATTGCAGCAGATACGGGATTTCCTAAAGGGTTTGTAACAGGTTGACTCAAAGGTTGAACCAAAGGCTGGGTGCATGATGGTATGGGTGCAGGGGGCGAAGCTGCACCACCACTAGCACTGGTACTACCTATATGAAACTCAGAAAGTAGGGGTATAAATGGTGTTCCCCCCATACCTCACCCGTAGGCTTATTGGTAATATCCTCTACTACTACACTATCGGTACTCATGTTAATCAAACGCCTATGCACACGGTTTCTGCACGCGGTTCGCTCAATTTCAGAATCAAATAACAAGGGTGATGACTGCTCACCCCGACGGGTACGCATGCACTAATGCAAAACGACCGTCAAAACCAAAAACCAAATTACTAATCAAACTAAATAACCAAAACTAAAATAAAAATCAGAAAACAATCCACTGACCGTCAATCTTAAGCGCACAACTCCCCGGCAACGGCGCCAAAATTTGACACGCCTAGGTCGTTATGCGGTCAAAAATAGAAAATTAAACCTCACCGACTAATTAGTATAGCAGTAGTAAGGGTCGATCCGCGTGACTTTGGTGGTCAAGATATAGTGTCAGAATAACCAACTATAGTGTCACGCTATAGTTAGCGGTGTTTCCTTCACTTCTCGAAAAAACCAATAAAACCGAATACCGAAAAACTAAACCAAGCATTAACTAAACTAAACTACTTCAAACTATAAACCAATATTACTTACAAATTCCAGAAGTGAATTCTAGGAAAATCACAAACGATAACAATCCAAACAAGCATTCAAACATAACAATACCGAAAAAATGCAATATAACTTGAACCGAATGATTAAATGGAATATAAACCAAATCCAGAAGACAAATGTTACTGATTTCGAAAATAAACTAAACTAAACTAATTCCAACGGATCCTACAATCCAGAATCGAAGGAATCAAACTAAAGCTAAAACTAAGAATTACTAAAATTAAATAGAAAACATGAAAATACCAATTGAAGTTGCTGAAATCCGAAATCCTGAGTCAAAGAAGCCTAGGTTCCACCTTTTGGGTTGTTCTTCGCTCCTGAAATTCGACCTAGATGCCTCTATTTATAGTTACAAATTCTGGTCATCCGCGCCGTGCAGGGCTTGTATCCGCGTCGCGTCTTATCAATTATCCTCGTATTTCGCTGTTTGAATTTCAATACACCGCCTCATCTTTGACTATCCGCGACGCGCGTATCTTCTGCTCGTGGCGCGCGTACGATTTCGACTGAAATGGTGTTTATCCAAACTTGTTTCATTTTGTCCATGTTTAGTCCCTGTTTTCATCTTTTTCTTGCACAATAGCACTAACACAAAAGTGACTAAATACCAGTATATATCTGACATAAATTCACCAAGAATAGGACCTAACAACGACTAAAATACTTGATATTGCTAGGCATTGTCAGGTTTTCGTACATGATGTGTGAATTCTTATGATTTATGATTTGGCAGGAGAAATACTTTAATTGAATCCTAGTTATAAGGCCACATCTATCAAAGTACTTTTCATATTTTACTTGTTGTTTTGTGTTAAAAACATTTACTCCTTTTATCTTGTAAACAAAGCATTGAAAGTTGATTTATGCTTTTGTAGTCCTGGGGACGTGGATATGATGATGAGTGTATTAGTGAAACCTGAGATTAACATTATCTATCAAGCTGGTGTATAATGTAACTTGAAGAACTTTTTATTGTGTTTTACCATTGAAAATAAACAAGAAAAGTTAGTCGACTGCATGTATTTTACTAGTAAAACAAGGTTGCAATATGTAAGATATGACCTTGAATTGCTAAAAAAATACTTATCATAACCATATTTGATAGTTCTCTATCAAGTTTGGTGCTTTTTCTCTATGTTCCAAAAGTGTGTTTCTATTTTGATTGCATAGTTTGTTGCTATTTTTATGGCCTTGGTGCTAAATAGATGGTTGGTCTGATGTCGTCATTCACAAACCATAGTCTGTTTCTATTGTTTGTTGCAATATATATATATATATATATATATATATATATATATATATATATATATATATATATATATATATATATATATATATATATATATATATTGTAAATTTTCACTTGGCTACTTTTGACTTTTTCAACAAAAGCTTAGTTTGGAATCGTAATAATTAATTATATTTCTATAGAATGGAACATCAATATACTAGAAGACGATACTGTTTGCATGTGGACTTGAATGATAAAATATTGTCAATTTGCCATTTTGACTAAATAAGGGAAAATGATAGATTTTCAACCATATAAAACTAAGGTTACTAGAAGTTAAGGCCACGTTTGATATAGAGACAACACTAGACTAAGTAGGACGAGACTAAATTAGTTATTATTTGCAGCGTTTGGTCGCACTAGGACAAGACACAAAATTGTATTGAAATTATTAGCTCGTCCTCCATTTAAATTGTTTCAAATATGTTTTTACCTGACTATAATTATAAATAAACAACCTTGCATATATGTGCATTGGATGGGGGTGTGTGTGTGGGTGGGGGTGGGTGTGGATGTGAATGGGGATGTGGGTGTGGGTATGGGTATGTATGTTGTAGTGTGATCATGAGTAGCGATAGACTACATGATAAGCAGGTAAGAGGACTTTTTTGTCATTTGACTTTATGTTCCAATTCTTCCACCTTTTTGGGTGAGAAAAAAATTTAATTAATTAGTGATTTGTTACATTCTGTTATATTTGTTGGATTAGGTGTCTAAGCCATGACTATAATTAGTACATATTTAATTGATAATAGCAAAGTCCTTTTGGGTTGCCCTCATAGCTGGCAATTTAATAGAATTACCTTTGGAGAGAGATTGATTTATTATGTGATTAATAAATAAATATAAATAAAGATATATAATTTATTAATATATTATGTGGATAAATATTAATTAGATATAGTATTATAAAATTAATAATTAATCAGGAATTAATTGGAATTAATTTGGTGATTAATTGGATTAATTAAAAGTGCAGGGGCTGAATTGTAATTATTCAATAGTTGAGTAGTGACAATTTAGGAAGGTTGGTTGATTTCGAAAATAAGGATATAATCCTTATAGATTTCGAAATCTATATATGGTAGGATAAGAGTTTGAATCAAATGATAAAAGGTTTATCTTGTTTGAATTCAAATAAGGTTTATCCATAATGTTTATCTAATAAACCCTTGAAGCCTATAAATAGGGGCTTCTGGCCACCCTCATTCCTGCGCCATCTTCCCTGACTCTCTGGAATCTCTCTGGTTTTCGAATTGCTTGCTTGGGTGTGAACCATTTGAGGCACGACGCTTGTGGTGCTAGTTTCCAAAACATCAACTAAAGGTTAGTATTTTCTTTTTAATTCTTTTAGAAATTTCGAAATACCCATAGATATTAGTTTTAGGTTCAAATAGTGAAAACTTATATACAATTAGGTTGCATGTGAACTTAAGGGTTAAGTTTAGTTGATTTGCTTAAAACCTATCAGTGGTATCAGAGCTATTTGGTTTGTTTTCAGTTTGAATTGCTTTAACTGTTATAGCTTAATTTTAGGGTTTATAGAAACTAAACCCTAAAAAGGCTTATTTCGATTTCTTGGGTTGGGGTTTTCGAAACCCTATCCCGTCCCCACCTTATTTGCGAAATTTATGCTAGGGTTTTAGAAGGTTTTCTATTTTTGGTAACTGTGATTAATTAATAAATGGATAACCTTAAACCCTTATGTGATTTTCGATTTTAGTGGGTTAAAGGATATGATTAAATTAATTTGATTAATTTGATGATCCATATCTGATTTAATTTATTTAATTAATTGTTAATTAAAAGATAAATATTAAATCAATTAAGGTTTAAATTTAAATTTAAATTAAAATATTAATTTCGAAATTTAAATAGATAAACCACAATTGTTTTAAAAGTTTAAAATACATCTTATATATATATATATATATATATATATATATATATATATATTATAATTAAAAGTTAATATTTATATGTATAAGAATTGGTCAGTCAAATCACTAGTATGCCTCATTCACGAATCTAATCTATAAGGGGGTATAAGGAAACTGCCTATAAAATGGCGGTTGAATGGGTGTCCACTCTCACCCACTGCTTCCTTGATTAGTGGAGGGTCGTTAGCAGAACGGGTTTGATAGGACTACTTAATCTCATTAAAAGTATATTGTTATTAATCAAAGTACTAGAACCATTTTTATAAAATCCCAAATCTAGTTACTTTAGGAAAATGTGAAAGATATGCTAACCCATGAAATTGCACATTACACTTTATTAGTCGTTAGTGGAGCGTGTGTGGTTTACTAGCACACTAATAGGGACTAGTAAAGAGTTGTAATGGGTATCTCATAATTTATCATTGTTGATGGAGCACGTGTGGTTAACCGGCACATCAATCGAGATGATAAACAACATTAAGGTTACCAAGCTAATTTGCATGGTTATTCACATCTTGTTTGTGATCCTCGGCATCCCAGTCACAAACGGAAGAGCATAGTCCGAGATTAAACATGCTATTGAACAGTTCAATAAATCTCAAAGATCTAGGAATGTCACTTAATATGATTATCTTCCGCAGTGGAATTGGTGAATCGTCATTCACCTACCTTTATAAAATTTACAATTAGATTACGACACCCCTCTTCTAAGTTGTGAATTATATAGTTGGGTCCTAGCCTTAATAATTGTAACACCACGTTACTTTTTGTAAGTATTTTTATATTAGTCTTAGTAAAATTAAGATTTATTAGATTATTGTATGAGTTTGGGTAGTTAGAATTTCATTTGGAAGAAATTTGAAGTTGAAAATTTGCATAAAGCAAGTAACACGGGTCGTGTAGAAGTTACATACGGGTCGTGCAGGAAGTCTTGTTGAACTTGTTGGGCATACCGAAGGTTACACGGGTCATGTAAGTTTAACACGGGACGTGTAATAAGTTGATGAATTTTTACCATAAACTACACGGGTCGTGTAATAATGACACAGGTCGTGTAGTTCTGCAGACCAAAACTTCAAATTTTTACCGTAAACTACACGGGCCGAGTAGTTTTGGACACGGGTCGTGCTGCGCACAGGCCCCACCCCTTTTAAACGTGATTTCAGTCATTTTATTGGAAAAATCTCGAACCAAAACCTCTCTTTAACCCTATAATTATTCCTCTTTCGTTCTTGGACTAAATTGGAAGGCCAATTCGCGTTGGATTGAAGTGATTTTCGATACTTGGCTTGTTGAAGGTGTTGGGAGAACTTGAAGGATCGTTGGAGCTTTTGTGATATTGGCTTAGATTGTATAAATCTTCATTTCCAGGTGAGTAATCTCTCTTATATCAGTTGTGATATTTGTGTTGATTGAACTCTTGAAATTGAAAGTAGCCTTAGCATTTGAAATGACAACCTATAAGTTAGTCAATTACCCAATTGGATTCCGTATCCAAATATAAACGGCCTATATGGCTAGGAGATTGGATTCCGTATCCAAATATAAACGGCCTATATGGATAGGAGATTGGATTCCGTATCCAAATATAAACGGCCTATATGGCTAGGAGATTGGATGTGATATCCAAATAATAACGGCCCTTGTGGCTAGGAGATTGGATTGTTATCCAAAGGTCGATTTAAACAAGAATTGTAACGCCAAAAACATGTTTATTATATAATTATAATAAAAAGGGCAAAATGGTCATTTTACCTCAAAAGGGTAATTTGGTCTTTTTGACAGAAAAGGACTTGTTTTGTAATAATATTTTAAGTCTTGGACTTAAAATGTTATAATAAACTGAATTTGTGTCATAAATTGTGTAAATGGTGGCAAGAGTTTAAGACTTAGAACTTCAAAGACCAAAAATGCAAACTTTGGAGGTATAAAAGAAAACACTTGTGCAGAATTTTGGGAGTTACGGGAGTGTTCTAGGAGCTGATTTCTGCAGAGGATTGAAGGTTCTTGAAGGCTTGGAACTTGCAAGTTGGATTATAGCATTTACAAGGGTATAATTGGAAGTTTAGAGGTAAGTTTCCAAACTCTTGACTAGTTGTTCTTGATGAGTTTTGTAGAACTCAAAAACTGCAATTACAGTTATGATTGGGTGTTAAGATTGATGTAATACTTCCATTAAGTCATTCTAATAAAGACTTAACCAAAGAAAATGGAAGTAGATTGTTATTTTGGATGGATTTGAAGATTTGGGGTTGTTAGAACTAAGAACCCTAATTCTTCATATGATTGATTGAGAGTGTTTTGGGGGTTAAAAGCCTTGTTAAAATGTAAGGTTTTAGCATAGGAACAAACCCCAAACGATTAAGAATAGAAATAAGGACTTAATGGACCAAAACTGCAAGCTACAGTGCATAAATCGCGACTGGCCAGGGGACCTGCACTGGCGCCAGGCGCGGTACGCCCAGGAGCCAGGCGCGGTGCGCCCAGGCGCAGTGCGCCCTCCCCTAGGCGCAGTGCGCCTCCGAGCAGAGGCCAGGCAGGGGATCAAAAACGCTAACTTTTGCTTGGCTTGTCCGATTTAGCTCAAATTTGAACCATAGGCTCGTTATGGTCTAAAAAGTTTGGGAAAATTTTCATATTGAATTTTCGACCCCTCGGGGGCACTGTAGACCGATCCGAATGCCTCGGTGAATAGTAAAATTCATATAAAGTTAGTAAACGGAAAGTTTATTAACTAGGCATTGTTTATAACGATATTATATTGAACTATATTGTATTAGAGTTAATTTGAATGGCTATTAACCTATAATCATTTTGATAATGAATGGAATTATAGGCACGGGACAAAATCCTACGGATTTCATTTCAAGGCAAGGAACAACAAACGCTAGTTGTAGCAAACCTTCAGGTGAGTAATCTCACTATTATCCGATGTAATATGTGTTATATGAGCAGCTGCAAATGGAAATGATTTTGGGGGACAAAAACGATAAATTACATGATTCGATATATGACAAGACCAGATAAGCCGTGAGTCTATTTTAGACAAGAACGGAGCTGTGAGTCAACAATAATGACACGACAAGACCAGATAAGCCGTGAGTCTGCTATAGACAAGAACGGAGCTGTGAGTTAGTCCATATTAATGGTACGACAAGACCAGATAAGCCGTGAGTCATTGCGATGGCAAGAACGGAGCTGTGAGTCGAACCTATATAGACAAGATCGGATAAGCCGTGAGTCATTTCGATGGCAAGAACGGAGCCGTGAGTCTAGGCAACAGCGGGATAACCCGTGAGCCATATATGATTTTTATATTGCATGATATTGCTTATTTGATTTTGAATAGAGAATTTTATTCTTATACATGTTATACTTGATTTGATTACTCCTTGGGCTTTATAGCTCACAGTTTTATTGATATGTCCCTACAGGTGAGCGTGACCCTGCCAAGGGAAAAGACAAAGTCCGTGACTGAGGACTTAGCATTTGAAGTAACGACCCGGATTGAAGAATGTATAATATTCTATGTATTGTACTTCGTGATACTCTTGTACTCGTATTGTATTAACTAATACCCCTACTTATGTTTTATTTGTAAAATATTTGGTTTGAAATATGAAAAAATTTTGGGGTATTTTTGGTTAATAAGTCGGGTGTTACAAGTTGGTATCAGAGCCGTGGTTTAAGTGAACTAGGTGTATTAGACTAGATTCCTGGACTTAAACCTTGAGAGAAGAACAGATAAACGAACTGTTAGATATATATAAGTTTGTTATTATATATGTAATCTAACGGTTTGCTGAAATTTTGAAGTATGAGAAATACACGAAGTAATCCTACTGGTGCGAATTCGCGTGGAACTGCAAGAAGTGGACCAGCTCGGTCACGCGGCTCTGTTGGGCGAAGAGCACCAGCACGGGAACCGGTGGGACAAAATCCACCTGATATTCGGACGATAGTGGAAGAAGTGGTTAGGCAAATGATGCCTGCATTAACGAATAACCCCAACCTGAGTGGCAATCCTAATCCGAGTGCCAATCCTGATCCTACTGAAGAGGCTGCAAAAAGTGTTCATGACAGGCAGCCAGAAGATGAAAGCCAGGGAGAAAGTCGTGCCCCGGCAGTAAAAGAAACTCAATATGGGGAAGCCTCGATAAAGAAGTTGGGTGTACTTATAAATCCTTCCTTGGTTGTAAACCAAAGGAATTCTCGGGGACAGATGATCCAGTCAAAGCTATGGAATGGATCATGCATATTGAGAAGGTGTTCCGTGTAAGCAAGTGTGCGGATGATGATAAAGTGGAATTTGCCATGACCCAACTTACAAGCGGTGCACTACATTGGTGGCAAACCTACTACAAATCACTGGATCTTGATTCATCCCAATCGGTACCTTGGGAGCAATTCAAGACAAAGTTCAATGAAGAATACTACTCAGAAGTAGCTATTCAGAAGTTGGAGGATGAATTCCTGCATCTGGAACAGGGTTCCCGATCTGTTCAGGAATATACTCTTAGCTTTCTGGAGAAAGCTAGGTTTGCGGAACACCATATCTACACTGAAAAGAGAAAGATCGACAAGTATGTACGGGGGTTGACAACCCGAATTAGAGAAATAGTGCAACCGTTGAAACTAACTACTTTCCGGCAAGTGGTGGATCGAGCCACAGAAAGGGAGACCGAATTAGAGCGACAAGAAGATGAAAAGAAGGCCGTTGAAACAAAAAGAAAGGCGGAAGACCAAGGTTGGACGCCTCAGAAAAAGTCGCAACAATCCGGGTCTAAGGGAAAAGACCAGAAAGATGAAGGCAAGTGGTGTGAAAAATGCAGAAAAAGGCACACGGGCAGTTGTCGCAGTGATATTGGGTCAGTTAGCTGCCGAAATTGTGGAAGAACGGGTCATCTTACACGGGAGTGTCGGGCGGACAGAAGATGTTACCAATGTGGAGCTACAGATCACATTCGTTCGAGCTGTCCCCAACTAAAATTTGGGGTATACAGTGAAAGGCCCAGGGATGATCAAGTGGGAAAGAAAGAAGAGCTGAAGAACAGGGGACGACCAGTGGCCTCTCGAGCTTTCCAGATGACTGTGGAGGAAGCCCGTGAGAAAACAGATGTGGTGACAGGTATCTTCACTTCTAATTCCATACCTGTATATGTTATTTTTGATCCGGGGGCTACTCACTGTTTCGTATCGGAGTCTTTGTTGTCTCTCTTGAACGTACCGTTAACTCCAATGGATGAAAGCTTGGAAGTAGCTATAGCAGACGGCAGATATGTTTGGGTTTCCGAACACCTGGAAGTTGTCAGCTTAAAATCTACGGGACCGTTTTCCCTATAGATTTGAAGCCGATGACTACCAATGAATTTGGTGTGATTGTGGGAATGGATTGGTTAGCAACGAATTATGCTAACATGGATTGCAGAAATAAAAACATCACAGTGTTAACACCGGATGGAGAATGGATAAAGATTCAGGGTGAACGACCTCGATTGCGAATGCCAGTCATCTCCTTTGCTCAAGCCCGAAGCTGTATCAGTAAAGGAGGGATGTCCTATCTAGCTTATGTATCGGTGGCTCAACCGATTAAAGTAGGGGTAGCGAATGTGAACGTGGTGAACGAGTTCCCAGATGTGTTTCCAGACGAACTTCCAGGGTTGCCACCAGATCGACAGGTTGAGTTCACGATTGAACTAGTTCCGGGAGCTGCACCTGTTGCCCGAGCTCCATACCGTTTAGCACCTTCAGAGATGGTGGAACTGCGGAAGCAACTTGAGGAACTACTAGACAGAGGTTTTATCAGACCGAGTACATCGCCTTGGGGAGCCCCTATCTTGTTTGTTAAGAAGAAAGATGGGTCAATGCGCATGTGTATTGACTATCGGGAGTTAAACAAGATCATAGTGAAGAACAAGTACCCGCTACCCAGAATAGATGACTTGTTTGATCAGCTGCAAGGCGCGTTCTACTTTTCCAAGATTGACCTGAGGTCAGGATATCATCAGTTGAAGATAAGGGAGTCAGACATCCCGAAGACAGCTTTTCGTACGAGATACGGTCATTATGAGTTTTTGGTGATGCCTTTTGGGTTAACCAATGCTCCAGCCGTATTCATGGATCTTATGAACCGGGTGTGTCGACCGTTCCTTGATACCTCGGTGATAGTGTTTATTGATGACATTTTGGTGTATTCTCGAAGCCAAGCAAAGCATGAGGTACACCTGCGACAGATGTTAGAGCTGCTTCGTCAAGAAAAGCTGTATGCGAAATTTTCTAAGTGTGATTTCTGGCTAAGGGAAGTTCAATTTCTTGGCCATGTAATCAATGTCGACGGGGTGAAAGTTGATCCAGCAAAGGTTGATGCCGTGATGAAGTGGGAACCGCCCCGGAGTCCAACTGAAATACGGAGTTTTCTTGGTTTGGCAGGCTATTACAGAAGATTTGTTGAGAATTTCTCCTCAATAGCTGCTCCGTTGACCAAGTTGACCAAGAAAGGTGAAAAGTTCACGTGGGCCGAAAAACAACAAGACGCATTCCAGAAGTTGAAACAAGCTTTATGTGAAGCACCGGTGTTGGCTTTACAACAAAGTGGAGAAGAGTATGTGATCTACAGTGATGCTTCTAGAATTGGTCTTGGTTGTGTGCTAATGCAGAAAGGTCGGGTCATAGCCTATGCGTCCCGCCAATTAAAAGATGCCGAGAAGAAGTATCCAGTGCATGATCTGGAATTAGCTGCGGTGGTTCTAGCATTGAAGCTGTGGAGGCATTATTTATTGGTGGCCAGAAATTGAAGAACTTCAGAGGACGTGTGTGGGCCCCGAAACAAGGAGAAGCGCGGAATTTGCTTCTAGAAGATGCACACTATAGCCGTTATGCAGTTCATCCGGGCAGTACCAAGATGTATCGGACGTTAAAACCGATGTATTGGTGGCCTGAAATGAAGAGGGACATCGGAAGATTTGTGGAAAGATGTTTGACTTGTCTACAAGTTAATTCAAACCATCAGAAACCGTACGGGGAAATACAACCATTGCCGGTTCCAGAGAAGAAGTGGGACCATATTACCATGGATTTTGTAACAAAGTTGTCGCGGACACCTCGAGGTTATGATTCTATATGGGTGATTGTTGATCGATTGACTAAATCGGCACAGTTCATACCATATAAAGAAAAGTACAGAGTAGATCAACTGGCGAAAATCTACATTGATGAGGTGATTTGTCGACATGGATTACCAGCATCGATTGTATCGGACCGAGATAGTAGGTTTACTTCTCATTTTTGGTAGAGTCTTCAAAAGCAATTGGGTACAAAAGTACTTATGAGTACTGCATACCACCCGCAGACCGATGGCCAAAGTGAAAGAACTATTCAAACTTTGGAAGATATGTTGAGAACTTGTGTCATTGACTTCGGTGGAAGCTGGGAAGATCATTTGCCTTTGGTGGAATTCGCGTACAATAACAGCTATCATTCCAGCATTCAGATGGCCCCGTATGAAGCCTTGTATGGAGCACCGTGTCGTACTCCGACCTGCTGGACTGGAGTTGGGGAAAATCCGTTGGCTGGACCCGAAATTGTAGCATAGACTGAAGAAAAGATCAAACTGATACGTGAAAATTTGAAGTTACCTCAGAATAGATAGAAACAGTATGCGGACAAACGGGTGAAACCGATAGAATTCCAAGTAGGAGATATGGTAATGCTCAAAGTATCCCCTTGGAAAGGCTTAATTCGTTTTGGGAAGAAAGGGAAGTTAAGTCCTCGCTTTATTGGACCTTTCCGTATATCCCAAAGAGTTGGAGCTGTGGCGTATAGATTGGAGTTACCTGATGAACTTCATGGTATACATGATGTATTCCATGTGTCCCATTTGAGGAAAACGTTGTTTGATAAGTCTCAACATATACCTCTTGCTGAAATTGAAGTGAATGAAAAGCTGAGATATCCAGAACAACCCGAGCGGGTGTTAGACCGCAAGATAAGACAGCTGCGAAATAAGAAGATCAGCATGGTCAAAGTCCTTTGGCGCCATCACAAAGGTTCCGACATGACGTGGGAGACCGAAAGTGAAATGAGGGAAAAATATCCTCAACTTTTTGTATGATTTCGAGGAAGAAATCTCTTAAAGGAGGGGAGAATTTGTAACGCCAAAAACATGTTTATTATATAATTATAATAAAAAGGGCAAAATGGTCATTTTACCTCAAAAGGGTAATTTGGTCTTTTTGACAGAAAAGGACTTGTTTTGTAATAATATTTTAAGTCTTGGACTTAAAATGTTATAATAAACTGAATTTGTGTCATAAATTGTGTAAATGGTGGCAAGAGTTTAAGACTTAGAACTTCAAGGACCAAAAATGCAAACTTTGGAGGTATAAAAGAAAACACTTGTGCATAATTTTGGGAGTTACGGGAGTGTTCTAGGAGCTGATTTCTGCAGGGGATTGAAGGTTCTTGAAGGCTTGGAACTTGCAAGTTGGATTATAGCATTTACAAGGGTATAATTGGAAGTTTAGAGGTAAGTTTCCAAACTCTTGACTAGTTGTTCTTGATGAGTTTTGTAGAACTCAAAAACTGCAATTACAGTTATGATTGGGTGTTAAGATTGATGTAATACTTCCATTAAGTCATTCTAATAAAGACTTAACCAAAGAAAATGGAAGTAGATTGTTATTTTGGATGGATTTGAAGATTTGGGGTTGTTAGAACTAAGAACCCTAATTCTTCATATGATTGATTGAGAGTGTTTTGGGGGTTAAAAGCCTTGTTAAAATGTAAGGTTTTAGCCTAGGAACAAACCCCAAACAATTAAGAACAGAAATAAGGACTTAATGGACCAAAACTGCAAGCTACAGTGCATAAATCGCGACTGGCCAGGGGACCTGCACTGGCGCCAGGCGCGGTACGCCCAGGAGCCAGGCGCGGTGCGCCCAGGCGCAGTGCGCCTCCGAGCAGAGGCTAGGCAGGGGATCAAAAACGCTAACTTTTGCTTGGCTTGTCCGATTTAGCTCAAATTTGAACCATAGGCTCGTTATGGTCTAAAATGTTTGGGAAAAGTTTCATATTGAATTTTCGACCCCTCGGGGGCACTGTAGACCGATCCGAATGCCTCGGTGAATAGTAAAATTCATATAAAGTTAGTAAACGGAAAGTTTATTAACTAGGCATTGTTTATAACGATATTATATTGAACTCTATTGTATTAGAGTTAATTTGAATGGCTATTAATCTATAATCATTTTGATAATGAATGGAATTATAGGCACGGGACAAAATCCTACGGATTTCATTTCAAGGCAAGGAACAACAAACGCTGGTTGTAGCAAACCTTCAGGTGAGTAATCTCACTATTATCCGATGTAATATGTGTTATATGATCAGATGCAAATGGAAATGATTTTGGGGGACAAAAACGATAAATTACATGATTCGATATATGACAAGACCAGATAAGCCGTGAGTCTATTTTAGACAAGAACGGAGCTGTGAGTCAACAATAATGACACGACAAGACCAGATAAGTCGTGAGTCTGCTATAGACAAGAACGGAGCTGTGAGTCAGTCCATATTAATGGTACGACAAGACCATATAAGCCGTGAGTCATTGTGATGGCAAGAACGGAGCTGTGAGTCGAACCTATATAGACAAGATCGGATAAGCCGTGAGTCATTTCGATGGCAAGAACGGAGCCGTGAGTCTAGGCAACAGCGGGATAACCCGTGAGCCATATATGATTTTTATATTGCATGATATTGCTTATTTGATTTTGAATAGAGAATTTTATTCTTATACATGTTATACTTGATTTGATTACTCATTGGGCTTTATAGCTCACAGTTTTATTGATATGTCCCTGCAGGTGAGCGTGACCCTGCCAAGGGAAAAGACAAAGTCCGTGACTGAGGACTTAGCATTTGAAGTAACGACCCGGCTTGAAGAATGTATAATATTCTATGTATTGTACTTCGTGAAACTGTTGTACTCGTATTGTATTAACTAATACCCCTACTTATGTTTTATTTGTAAAATATTTGGTTTGAAATATGAAAAATTTTTGGGGTATTTTTGGTTAATAAGTCGGGTGTTACAAGAATGTACACTGTGTTGAGTTTTAACAACTTAATTATATATTTACAAGTTAAATTGTTTATATGATTACTCATTGAGCTTTATGGCTCACAGCGTATGTGTGAATTGTCCCTGCAGGTGAGCGTGACCCTGCTAAGGGTAAGGATGTAGCTCATGGATATGACTGTCTGTTGTAGCGGCCCGGCTTAGAAGGAGTTTACTTTTAATATATACTCCTTGATACACTTGTACCCTTTTTGTAATAACTTATACACCTAAACAGTTAGTTTTGTATGTTTAAAACCGTGATTAAAAAAATGAAAAATTTTGGGTGTATTTTGTTTGAAAAAGCCGAGTGTTAAAAGTTGGTATCAGAGCCGTGGTTTAAGTGAACTAGGTGTCTGTAGAATAGATCCATGGACTTAAACCTTGAGAGATAATAGACATGTTGAACATTTGGTTGTATATAAGTTTGTTATTATATATAACCTAACAATTTGTTAAATTTTGAAGTATGAGAAGTACTAGAAGTAATCCTATGCGAGGAAATTCGGTGCGTGGAGCCTCAAGAGGTGGTCGGGCCCGTTCTCAAGGCTCGGTTGGAAGAGGTGCGAGTGGATCAGCAAATGAAAATCCACCAGATTTACGCACCATTGTAGCTGATGTGGTACGTGAACTATTACCTACCTTAGTAAATGCACGTGATGAAAGTATTGCAAAGCAAGTTCACGACAAGCAGCCTGAAAATGAAAGTCATGGGGAAAGTAGAGTTCGTGTTGAGAAAGAAGTCCAAGGAGAAGGAAGTTCCGAGAAAAAGACTGAATGTACTTATAAGACTTTTCTGGGCTGCAAGCCCAAAGAGTTTTCAGGGACGGATAATCCGGTCCAAGCTATGGAATGGTTGATGCATACAGAGAAGGTGTTTCGAATCAGTAAGTGTGCTGAGGGAGACAAGGTGGAGTTCGCCACGAATCAATTAACCGGTAATGCACTACATTGGTGGCAAGTGTTCAGTAAGGCGTTGGGTCCCGACTTGACCCAGTCTTTACTTTGGGAACAGTTCAAAATGAAGTTTAATGAAGAATATTGTTCCGAGGTGGCTGTGAAAAGGCTAGAAGAGGAGTTTCTTCATTTGGAACAGGGATCTCACACGGTGCAAGAGTACACGATGAGTTTTCTTGAAAAAGCTAGATTTGCAGAGCATCAGATAAACACTGAGAAGAGAAAGATTGATAAATATGTGTGGGGATTGAAAACTAGAATTCGAGAAATTATACAACCGCTTCAGTTGTCTTCTTTCCGACAGGTGGTGGATAGAGCCACAGAAAGAGAGACGGAACTATAGAGACAGGAGGAGGAAAAGAAAGTTGTGGAAACTAAACGAAAAGCGGAGGAACAACCGTGGACGCCTTAGAAAAAGTCGCAACAGACGGGGTCCAATTTTAAAGGAAAAGGTCTGAAAGAGGAAGCAAAGTGGTGTGAAAAGTGCAGGAAAAAGCACTTTGGAAATTGCCGAATTGATATTCCATCGTCGGGTTGTCGTAACTGTGGAAAGCAAGGGCATATCGCTCGAGACTGTCGAGCGGAGCGGAGGTGTTTTCAATGTGGGGCTACAGATCATATTCGCCCAAACTATCCCCAAATAAAAGCTGGAGCACCTAGTGATAAACCCAGAGAGGAGCGGGGAAGAAAGAAAGAAGAAGTAAAAGGTCGGGGACGACCAGTGGCATCACGGGCATTCCAAATGACAGGGGAAGAGGCTCGTGAAAACACTGATGTAGTTACAGGTATATTCACTCTAAATTCAATTCTAGTATATGTAATATTTGATCCTGGAGCTACGCATTGTTTTGTGTCAACATCTATGATGTCTCGTTTAAATGTTCCCTTAACTCCTATGGATGAAAGTTTGGAAGTAGCAGTGGCAGATGGTAGATATGTTTGGTTGTCAGAACATATTGAAGGTTGTTAGCTTAAGATCAACGGGACCTCTTTCCCTATAGATCTGAAGTCGATGACTACCAAAGAATTTGGGGTAATTGTGGGTATGTATTGGTTAGCAACCAATTATGCTAACGTGGATTGCAGAAACAAGAATATTACAGTTTTAACACCAGAAGGGGCATGGATTAAAATCCAGGGTGAAAGACCGCGTCTAAGAATGCCGGTTATCTCCTTTGCTCAAGCCCGGAGTAGTGTCAGTAAAGGAGGAATGTCTTATTTAGCATATGTGTCTTTTGCTAAATCGGATCAGGTAGGAAAAGAAAGCATAAAAGTTGTAAACGAATTTCCAGACGTTTTTCCTGAAGAACTCCCTGGATTACCACCTGATCGACAAGTCGAATTTACAATTGAATTGGTTCCGGGAGCCGCACCTGTTGCTCGGGCTCCTTATCGATTGGCACCTTCAGAAATGGAGGAATTGAGGAAACAGTTAGAAGAACTTCTAGATCTGGGTTTCATAAGACCGAGTTCATCACCGTGGGGAGCGCCTATCCTATTTGTAAAGAAGAAAGATGGGTCGATGCGTATGTGTATCGACTATCGAGAATTGAATAAAATCACGGTGAAAAACAAACACCCATTACCGAGAATTGATGATTTGTTCGATCAACTTCAGGGGGCGATGTATTTTTCTAAAATTGATCTGAGGTCGGGGTATCATCAGTTGAAGATTCGAGAATCAGATATTCCAAAAACCGCTTTCCGTACTCGTTATGGTCATTATGAGTTTTTGGTTATGCCTTTTGGGTTAACCAACGCTCCGGCAGCATTCATGGACCTTATGAACAGAGTATGTCGTCCATTCCTTGACACTTTCATTATTGTATTCATTGACGACATTTTGGTGTATTCCCGAAGCCAGTCTGAACACGGTGTTCATTTACGCCAAATATTGGAATTACTTCGCCGAGAAAAGTTATACGCGAAGTTTTCCAAGTTTGAATTCTGGCTAAGAGAAGTACAGTTTCTTGGGCATGTTATTAATAGCGAAGGTGTCAAAGTTGATCCAACGAAGATTAAGGCTGTGATGAAATGGGAACCGCCTCAGAGTCCAACAGAAATACGTAGTTTCCTTGGACTGGCGGGTTACTATAGAAGATTTGTAGAGAATTTTTCTTCAATTGCTGCCCCGTTGACTAAGTTGACCAAGAAGGGTGAAAAGTTTGAATGGGCGGATAGACAACAAACAGCCTTTCAGAAATTAAAGCAAGCCTTATGTGAAGCTCCGGTTTTAGCCTTACCGCAAGACGGGGAAGACTACGTGGTTTATAGTGATGCTTCACGGGTGGGCCTTGGATGTGTATTAATGCAGAAAGGTCAGGTAATTGCTTATGCATCCCGTCAATTAAAAGAAGCTGAAAAGAAGTACCCTGTGCATGATCTCGAATTGGCTGCAATAATCTTAGCTTTAAAGCTTTGGAGACACTACTTGTATGGCATGAAGTTTGTGGTCTATTCGGATCATAAAAGCCAGAAGTATTTATTTGACCAGAAAGAACTGACCATGAGACAGCAAAGGTGGATGGATCTACTCAAAGATTTTGATTGTGAAATATTGTACCATCCCGGCAAAGCGAATGTGGTTGCAGATGCCCTGAGCCGAAAACAATATCCTTTAAAGATTACATCCGCGTGTATGGGTGTGGCGAGCCGACTGCCCGAGTTAATTCGTGTGGCACAAGAAGAAGCCGGAAAGACCGAGAACGTGAAAAGTGAACGAATGGTCGGGTATGTAAAACATTTAGTTGAAAACTCTCAGCAGTTAAAGACCTTTAGAGGCCGTGTGTGGGTGCCCAAGCAAGGTGAGGCGCGGAGTTTACTTTTAGAAGATGCACATTGTAGCAGATATGTTGTACACCAGGGCAGTACCAAGATGTACCGAACGCTAAAACCGATGTATTGGTGGCCGGAAATGAAAAGAGATATTGGAAGGTATGTAGAAAAGTGCCTGACTTGTTTGCAGGTAAAGTCGAACCACCAGAAACCGTATGGCGAAATTCAACCGTTACCAATTCCAGAAAAGAAATGGGATAATATCACAATGGAGTTCGTAACAAAACTACCCCGAACACCGCATGGTCATGATACTGTTTGGGTGGTGGTTGATCGATTGACGAAATCGGCGCAATTTCTACCGATTAGTGAAAATTTCAAAATCGAAAAGTTGGCGAAAATATACATCGACGAGATAATTCGCCGACATGGGTTACCGTCGTCAATTGTATCCGATAGAGATAGCAGATTTACTTCCCGATTTTGGCAAAGTCTTCAAGAGTAGTTGGGTTCAAAAGTGTTAATGAGTATCGTGTACCACCCGCAAACTGATGGGCAAAGCGAGCGAACCATTCAGACTTTAGAAGACATGCTTCGGACGTGTGTAATAGACTTTGGCGGGAGTTGGGGAGATCATCTACCTTTGGTAGAATTTGCTTATAACAATAGTTTTCATTCCAGTATTCAGATGGCCCCGTATGAAGCGTTGTACGGAACACCGTGTCGTACTCCGACTTGCTGGACTGAAGTGGGGGAAAAGCCATTGGCCAGACCCGAAATCGTAGCCCAAACTGAAGAAAAGATTAAACAATTTCGAGAACACTTGAAAGTTGCTCAAAACCGACAAAAACAGTATGCTGATAAGCGAGTAAAGCCGTTGGAATTCCGAGTGGGAGAAATGGTGATGCTCAAAGTATCCCCTTGGAAAGGTTTAATTCGCTTCGGGAAGAAAGGAAAGTTGAGCCCTCGTTTTATAGGACCCTTCCGGATATCTCAAAAGGTCGGAGCTGTGGCGTACCGATTGGAGTTACCTGATGAACTTTAAGGTATCCACAATGTTTTCCATGTGTCCCATTTGCGGAAAACATTGTTTGATGAGTCCCAATGAATACCTCTTGCTGATATTGAACTAGATAAGAAATTAAAGTATTCAGAACAACCCGAGAAAGTGTTAGATAGGAAAGTGAGACAGCTGCGGAACAAAAAGGTTAATATGGTTAAAGTGCTTTGGCAACACCATAGGGGTTCTGATATGACATGGGAAACTGAAGGTGAAATGAGGGAGAAATACCCTCAACTCTTTATTTGATTCCGAGGACGGAATCTTTTAAAGGAGGGGAGAATTTGTAACACCACGTTACTTTCGGTAAGTATTTTTATATTAGTCTTAGTAAAATTAAGATTTATTAGATTATTGGTTGAGTTTGGGTAGTTAGAATTTCATTTGGAAGAAATTTGAAGTTGAAAAATTGCATAAAGCAAGTAACACGGGTCGTGTAGAAGTTACACGGGTCGTGCAGGAAGTCTTGTTGAACTTGTTGGGCATACCGAAGGTTACACGGGTCGTGTAATAAGTTGATGAATTTTTACCGTAAACTACATGGGTCGTGTAGTTCTGCAGACCAAAACTTCAAATTTTTACCGTAAACTACACGGACCGTGTTGTTTTGGACACGGGTCGTGCTGCGCACAGGCCCCACCCCTTTTAAACGCGATTTCAGTCATTTTATTGGAAAAATCTCGAACCAAAACCTCTCTTTAACCCTAGAATTATTCCTCTTTCGTTCTTGGACTAAATTGGAAGGCCAATTCGCGTTGGATTGAAGTGATTTTCGATACCTGGCTTGTTGAAGGTGTTAAGAGAACTTGAAGGATCGTTGGAGCTTTTGTGATATTGGCTTAGATTGTATAAATCTTCATTTCCAGATGAGTAATCTCTCTTATATCAGTTGTGATATTTGTATTGATTGAACTCTTGAAATTGAAAGTAGCCTTAGCATTTGAAATGGCAATCTATAAGTTAGTCAATTACCCAATTGGATTCCGTATCCAAATATAAACGGCCTATATGGCTAGGAGATTGGATTCTGTATCCAAATATAAACGGCCTATATGGCTAGGAGATTGGATTCCGTATCCAAATATAAACGACCTATATGGCTAGGAGATTGGATGTGATATCCAAATAATAACGGCCCTTGTGGCTAGGAGATTGGATTGTTATCCAAAGGTCGATTTAAACAAGAATGTACACTGTGTTGAGTTTTAACAACTTAATTATATATTTACAAGTTAAATTGTTTATATGATTACTCATTGAGCTTTATGGCTCACAGTGTATGTGTGAATTGTCCCTGCAGGTGAGCGTGACCCTGCTAAGGGTAAGGATGTAGCTCATGGATATGACTGTCTGTTGTAGCGGCCCGGGTTAGAAGGAGTTTACTTTTGATATATACTCCTTGATACACTTGTACCCTTTTGTAATAACTTATACACCTAAACAGTTAGTTTTGTATGTTTAAAACTGTGATTAAAAAAAATGAAAAATTTTGGGTGTATTTTGTTTGAAAAAGCCGGGTGTTACAATAATTATTTTGGGTTAATATATTAAGGAATATTTATCTAATTAAAACTACCTTTCTTTTATAGATGTCTTCCTCTACTGATGCTTCTGCTCCCCAACCCGCACCCTACTCCAACAACTTCTCTTCAATCCTCTCGTTGTGCTTTAAGGTGACATTGGATGGCACCAACTACAACGATTGGATGTGCAACATCAAGATGGCTCTAAGGTTTGAGGACAGAGAGTATGTCCTTGAAATGGAACTTATTGAAGTTGATCCCGATACAGCTACTCCTGAGTAATATGCCTGACACAAGAAACAATACGATGATGCGACCAAAGTGGCATGCATCATGGTTGCTACAATGGTCCCGGAATTGCAAAGGTTTTACGAAGACTACTGGCCATATGAGATGAACAAGGACCTTGCGAAAAAGTTCTGTAAGCGAGCTCGTCAGGAAAAATATGAGGTAGTCTGAGCCCTCATGACTTGTAAACTGAAGGATGGAGAGTCCGTCTGCACCCACGTGCAAAGGATGCAGAGATATGTGGAAAGGCTTCAAAAGCTTAACATGCAGATCGAAGAGGAGCTGGCCATTAATATGGTCCTTAACTCCTTGCCGAGTTGTTATGATCAGTTCATCTTGGCCTATCATTTGAACAACACTCAGACCACTTTGGCTGAACTGCATAATATGCTGCAGATCGCTGAGGACGGATTAAAGGGTAAAGGTATACCCTCCGCCAATGCTCCTGTCATGGCTATTGGTCAGGGAAGAGGGAAAAAGAGGAAAGGTCCTCCCAAGCAGAATTGGAAGGGCAAGGCTCAAGTCGGGTCATCCAGTAATGGCCCGAGAGCCAAGCCCAGTTCTGACACTCCTCATGTCTCGAACCCCAAAGAGGCCGACTGTTTTTATTGCAACGAGAAGGGCCACTGGAAATGAAGCTGCCCCAAGTACCTGCAGGACATCAAGGGTGGCAAAGTGAAGCCATCGTCGGCAGGTATATACACTATCTCTAAAAACTCATCATCTTCTTATTCTTGGGTCCTTGATACAGGATGTGGTTTTCACATTTGTTCTGATTTGCAGGGACTAAAAGAAAGTAAGGAGGTGGAGTACGGAAGGATAAACCTGATCATGGGAAATAGGCGATCGTCACCTGTCACCAAGATCGGAGTTTATAGTCTAGTACTCAGTAGTGAAGTTAGTTTAGATTTAATAAATTGTTGTTACTCGCCAGAAATGGCTCAAAATATTATTTCCTTTCATGCATTGTTCAAACAAGGTTTTAGATATTCTTTTGATAATTTGAATGGTTTTATTTCCGTATATAAAAATGGTGTTTTTATATTTGAAGCTTTACCTTGTGATGATGTGTATGAAACTGTAACTTGTGTAGACAATTTAGGCAATAGTGTTACAAATTGATTCTTCTAATGGTATAGAAAAGGCATGCTTGTGGCATTGTCGTCTTGGACACATTGACAAGAAATGCATCGCCCAACTCCAAAAGGATGGAGTGTTGGAATCATTCGACCTCAAGTCGGATGATGTATGCGAATCTTGTCTTTTGAGAAAGATGACAAAATCACCTTTCACAAGGACTTGTGAAAGAGGTGAAGGTCTGTTGGATATCATACACACAGATGTATGTGGACCCTTCAGATCAACCACAAGGGATGCCAATCGCTTCTATGTGACTTTTACAGATGATTATAGCAGATATGGGTATATCTACTTGATCAATCATAAGTCAGAAACTTTTGAAAAATTCAAAGAATCTAAGAATGAAGTTGAGAATCAATTAGGCAGGAAGATAAAGATGCTTAGATCTGAAAGAGGCGTTGCATATCTCAGTATCGAGTTCCCAGACTACCTTAAGGAATGTGGAATTGTTTCACAGTTAACTCCTCCTAGAACACCACAGTTGAATGGTGTGGTTGAGAGGCATAACCGAACCTTGTTAGACATGGTTCATTCCATGATGAGTCGAGCTTCTCTTCCTATCCACTTTTGGGGTATGCTTTAGAGACTGCCGCCCACATCCTCAATCTTGTCCCTACTAAAAAGGTTGCCAAAATACCTCACAAAATGTGGACAGGGAAAGTTCGTCGTTAGCACATATCAAAGTCTGGGGTTGTGAAGCTTTCGTAAGACGAGAGACTCACGACAAGCTAACAGCTAGAAGTGAGAGGTGTATTTTCATTGGTTACCCGGAACAGTCTTTTGGATACTTGTTCTACAGACCGAGCAAGGACGTGGCCTTTGTAGCACGACGAGGAGTCTTTCGAGAGAGAGAGAGAGAGAGCTCATATTCAAAGAGGACAGTGGGAGTACCATTGACCTTGAAGAAATTCAGGAGTCAACTAATGAAGGAACCTTAGAAGATACTAGCACTCAACAAGAGGAAGAAGTTCATGTTGAGCCGATAAATAATCTGTTACCTCCTAGACGCTCCAGTAGAGTTAGCATGCCGCCCGAGTTTTATGGTTTCCATATAACTACGGATGGTGACACGTTTGTCAGTGATATGACACTGGTAAAAATTTGGATGAGCCAGCTAACTACAAGGAAGCAGTGGCAGGCCCTAAGGCTGCTAAATGGAAGGAGGCGATAGACAACGAGATCAAGTCCATGTATGACAACCAAGTTTGGAATCTGGTTGATAATGTACCAGGTCGAAAGACAGTTGGGTGCAAATAGATCTTCAAGAAGAAGACCGACATAGATGGAAAGGTACACACTTTTAAGGCTCGACTGGTTGCGAAGGGCTTTACTCAAACCCCGGGGGTTGACTATGATGAAACCTTCTCACCAGTGGCTAAGATTAAGTCTATTAGGACAATGCTCGCCATAGTTGTATTTCATGATTATTAAATTTGGTAGATGAATGTCAAAACTGCTTTCCTTAATTAGAAGTTGGCCGAGGATGTTTACATGAATCAGCCAGAGGGGTTTGTAGATGCAAAGTATCCCAATAAGGTGTGTAAGCTTGAGAAATTAATCTACGGATTGAAACAAGCTTCTCGCAGCTGGAATCTCTGCTTCCATGAGAAAGTTAAAGACTTTGATTTCTCTAGGAACGAAGATGAGTCCTGCATGTATATCAAGGCTAGTAGGAGTATAGTTACTTTTCTGGTGTTGTATGTCGATGACATATTGCTCATGGGAAACGACATTCCAACCTTGCAAGAAGTTAAATCTTGGCTTGGGAAGTGTTTCACCATGAAAGACCTTAGAGAAGCAGCCTATATTCTCGAGATAAGGATATTGAGTGATAGAAAGAAGTGACTAATAGGACTTAGTCAAAGTACATACCTGGATAAGGTACTAAAGAGGTTTAGTATGGAAAATTCCAAGAAAGGAGAGCTGCCTATCCAGAGCAATGCAAAATTGAGTAAGACTCAAAGCCCGAGTACAGATGAAGAGATAGCTGACATGAGTCGGGTACCTTACGCTTCGGTTGTGGGGTCGATCATGTATGCTATTACATGTACTCGCCCTGACGTGTCCTTTGCTTTAAGCATGGTCAGTCGCTATCAAGGAAATCCTAGCAGAGCTCATTGGATAGCCGTCAAGAATATTCTTAAGTATTTGCGGAGGACGAAGGACATGGTTCTAGTCCTTAGTGGCAGTGATACGTTGAGAGTTAGTGGGTATACAGACGCCAGCTTCCAGACATATAGAAACAACAGTCGGTCTCAATCGGGCTGGGTATTTCTTTTAAATGGATAAGCGGTTACTTGCAAGAGTTCCAAGCAAGAGACGGTGGCTGATTCGACGTGTGAATCAGAGTACATAGCTGCAAGTGAAGCGTCAAAAGAAGCGGCTTGATTGAAGAACTTCATCGGTGACCTCGGAGTCGTCCCGACCATTCAGGAGCCTATGGAACTTTTCTGCGATAATGAAGGAGCGGTTGCTTTGACAAAGGAACTGAGAGATCATGGAAAGTCTAGACACATCAACAGAAAGTACCATTACATCAGGCATAGGGTAGAAGAAGGTCACCTCACTGTGAAGAGGGTATCATCCGAGGAAAATCCTACAAATCCTTTGACAAAGGCTCTGAGTAGGATCAAGCACAATCAACATGATAGGAGCATAGGATTGAGAGAGGATATTAGTTTTAGTAGTTAGATAGTTGTCTGAAACTTGTGACAATATAAATGTAATTGACTTTTGGTGATTTTAATAATAGAGAATTATTGATAAGTATTATTTACTGCTATTTGTTGATTGTTTATCATTGTGTTTCAATTTTGCATGTTTTACTTCCCGAATAATATGATTATTCAAATATCCACAGTCGTTCATACTTTAGGAATTAAGTAGTGAATCAAGACTGTCATGAATTGGATTGTAGACTGTCTAAGGAGTTAGACATAGCAATAGAATTGTTGCAACATTCATGAGTACTTAGAAATGGGGATTTGAGTATTGGATAAACCCACGCTTTGAGTACTGCTTCATGGATTATATCACAAACAATTATGAGACGATAATATCTTATGGTCTTGAAGCGGAAACATATGAGTTGTAATTTACAAGTCGATTGTTTATTGATAGTGCGTAAACGCATCGGTAACTCGATGTTATAAAACGTGTTATTGTGAGCGATTTGACGAGTAAATGGTATAAGCATATGAGTAAATGCTTATTCGTTCCTTTGCCTTAACGGGAAAAGAGATATCTATAGGCCTCTCAGTGATTTAGTGTTGACTGAAGTGCTAGCCAGACAGGACTAAATTGATGTGTTCAATTATAAGTCTTATGTCATTGCAAATCAAAAATCGGGGAACAGAGTATCAAACTGAGATTGATCTTAATCCATGTCTTTAGTCCAAACGATATCTTAAAGAATGGAGGATCATATGATCATTTATCTTAGGACAGAACTGACTGGGTCAGAGTTCGGTAGCGGCTTTTGGAAGCTACAATTTGCTGATCGATTTAGAAAGCTATACTAGTAGTTATAGTCATAGACTTATCCAAGTGGGAGACTGTTGGATTAGGTGTCTAAGCCATGTCTATAATTAGTATATATTTAATTGATAGTAGCAAAGTCCTTTTGGGTTGCCCTCATAGCTGGCAAAGTCTCTTGAAGCCTATAAATAGGGGCTTCTGGCCACCCTCATTCCAACGCCATCTTCCCTGACTCTCTGGAATCTCTCTGGTTTTCGAATTGCTTGCTTGGGTGTGAACCATTTGAGGCACGACGCTTGTGGAGCTAGTTTCCAAAAGATCAACTAAAGGTTAGTATTTTCTTTTTAATTCTTTTAGAAATTTCGAAATACCCATAGGTATTAGTTTTAGGTTCAAATAGTGAAACCTTAGATCCAATTAGGTTGCATGTGAACTTAAGGGTTAAGTGTATTTGATTTGCTTAAAACCTATCAATATTCAGTACTACATACCAAACGATACCTAAGAATTCTAATTCATGTTCAAAAACAGTAAAATGTTACCCCTTCTGTTGTGTATATGATGACCTCAATATGCACATTAACCTCAAATATCAAAACCTTTACTACAAGGATACTTGAGCAAGTTAACAAGGATACTTAAGCAAGTTAGAATTATGTTTCCATGATATAATTCAAAAAATTTAAATGAGATACAATACATTTATGAATAGTTACAAAAATAAATTTGTAAAAAGTAATTGCTAAAATAAAAAATATAAATATGATAAATTAATATGTAACTTATATATAATATTATAAAAAAAATAATGTTTGAAAAGAGTAAACATAATTAAAAGTTCATTTCCATTTCATTTATTACTATAATTAAACAAGAAAATTAATTTGTATATATATATATATATATATATATATATATATATATATATATATATATATATATATATATATATATATATATATATATATATATATATATCATTATAAATCATATAAAAGAGGTCATCAAATCAATATGATTCAAGACATGTCTCATTATTACATCATATTCATTTGAAACCTCCACCTCTTCATCTTTCAACTAATTATTAAAAATCACTCAAGAGTTTTGTTAACTGATATCTTATAATTACTAAGTATTTAAAGTAATAATGATATAATTTATGAATATCAAATTAATTGTAGTTGAATAATCTTTTTTTCTACTATAAAAGATGACAATCATTTGAGTAACACGCAAATACAAATCACATACAAGTGAGAAAGTCACATAGAAAGAATAATGCAAAGTTTTAAGATATTTTGTGTTGGTTTGAGTTTTTTATATATTTCGAGCCATCTTACGATATTAAATTTTTAAATTTGGAATTTTGTGATATATATTACTAGAGAAAGTTAATAGTTTTCGTTATCTCTTATAGATTTAAAATGACCATACAATCATTATCGACGAAGAAAATATGTGTGTATGAAACATATTTCACAATAAAGTTATTCAATTTTATTATGTTTTATGCTTATTTTGTAACTCAAATTTACGCCTATGTAATTAGTTGATGATTTAGATTCTTATTTGAGATTTTTGGTATTCTTATTTAATCAATTAGAATAGTATACATCTCCATGTAATACAAACTTTGATGTTTTATTCTCATGTGTTATGTTTATGAGTTCAAAATAAAATCTTATTTATATATTTGAGTGTTTAGTATTTTGAAAGAGCTGTATACATAATTAGTTAAACATATATATATATATATATATATATATATATATATATATATATAGGGAGAGGTTAAAATGAGAAGGATTAAAAGGTTGAGAATGTGATAATGATTCTGGACCAATCATTTTATAGGAATATTATAGTAATTTAACAATATGTCTAATTAATTAAAAATCCTAAATAATTATGTTTTCCTATAATCATGATATTAATATATTAAGTTTCCATGATTATAAAGATTACGATTGCTGTTACCTAAAATAAAGGAATTAATTGATTTTTTTGTTATTTTATTAATTGAAAATAAAAAAAATATTTTTATCAATTCTTTTGTCAAAATTTGAAATTTTAATAGTTGGTTTATTATTTTTCACAGTTTCAATCATGGATGAATAGAAAAAAATATATTTTTAAAATTTTAGTGATTTAATTTTTAACAGTATTTTTTATAGAGATTATACAAAATTCCATTTTTTTATCGAAATATCGTTTTTCAAGATATGGTTTATAAAATTTACTGAATTCGCATCTAATCATAAATGAATAAACGTGTTATCATAAATGAATAAGCATGCAATGATATGTAAATATACATATAATGGTAAGTGAATACACATCTAATCATAAAATGAATACATATTTAATCATACGTGAATACACCGTTGTTCTTAAATAAATACACATTTAATCATAAAATAAATTCGCCAATGTTGTAGTATTGATCGTTATTCTTGTTGCTATCATCACATATAAAAAAACAAAGATAGGGTACTCATGAATATGATTATTGTTGTTTTTGCATTCACACCTGCAAAATAAAGTTCAAAGATATCAAAAAATGATTATGCCCATGATAAAGCAATCTACAGTTATAATCATAAATGATTATAACTTAATTGATATTTTAATCATTTATGCAATTATAAGCATATATGATTATGACCATATTAAACATATACTAAGTTATAACCGATGTCCTAATTATAGTTATAATCATCTATGATTAACACCTCTCATCATCGGCGTTCATTATTACAACAAAAAAAAAATTAAAGAGAGCGCCTTTATTCATTAAAACCCTTAAGTTTGGTAGAAATGTTCATTGTTAATCATCACTGATTAACATTGCTAATCATTGATGATTGTTATTAAAACAAAATTTTAAACAAAACGTGTTTGTTATAGTGTTAATCGTTGATGATTAACACTATAAATTACCATTAATCATATTTAATTCACTTGAAACTTTTTGAGAATTTGTCAAAAATAAATGAAATTAGGGCATCGTCAGGTTGTACCTTTAAACCTAATGTAATCTGTGAGGGAAGGAATAAAACACAAATTAGTCACTGCATCTACTAATTTTAATAGGGCAACATGCAGATTAGTCATTGCATCCACAACGATCAGAGAGGTCTTTGCTTAAGTAATGTAGATTTTTAGAAAAATAAGAGGTCCTAGAAAATATTTACAGGTTATTAAAGTCATAAACAAACAAAAAGAATATTAAAATCACATGTAAAGGATCAAGAATGAAAGTACCGTCACAAGCCAAATTGACCTAGTAATTACTCATTGGAAGCCCCACCACAATATCCATTAGTAATTTATTTAGTATATTTAATTTCGAACGCATCTTATCGGCATAATTTGATAACCCCTTTCCGTCTCTTTCTTGGCACATACATACAGCCGCAATCAATCATAACACTGACGACCGTAACATCATCTTAATTTCTCCGTAATAAATAAAACGAATAAAATGACGCAAATGTACACTCTAAAAAAAATTGAAGAATCAAGTGGGAGTGGGAGTGAAATACGAACAGTCGATTGCTGAAGAATCGAGTAGTGCTGAAGGATCAAGGCTTGTCGAGTGCTGTGATTTCCTGTGGCTGCGATGGCGATAATAATATGAAGAAGGGAAGAGGGTCGATGGTTAAGGAGAGAGAGAGAGAGAGCCGGGTTACCCGATTTATAGGAGATATCATTTATTTGAATCATTTGAATTCTCATTATACCCTCGTCTCTGTTTAAAAGTTATAGATTTATCTTACAAATTCTATAATTTACACAAATGGCCCAATCAATAGTAGCCATAGATTTAAGAATTTAAAGGGTCCAGATTCTTTCTTATTTTCTCAACATTTTAACCCTTCTCATTTTATCCTACCTCTATATATATATATATATATATATATATATATATATATATATATATATATATATATATATATATATATATATATATATATATATATATATATTATTTTAGTATTTTTATTTAAATGAGCATTTGGAAATTATCAAAAAAAACACATGAACGCTTGAAGAGTTATTGAAAAACTCAAGAATGAAGATCAATAAGTAATTATTCTTGCATTTCTAATCAATATATCTTATAATAGATGCATATTTCAAAGCACCACATTCATTTGAAACTTCAATGTCTTTTTATATTTCCATTGATTATCTAAATTTATTTTAATACTTCAATACTGATTTGAAACTCTCATGACTTTTCAATTTCTTTCTAATAATGATTATAAATTGGTAAATTAATGTTAAATAAGTGATTTGAAACCTAAATAACTCTTTATATTTCTTCAATTAATATCATTTACTAAAAACCTTTTGTATTCCTTTCATTTATTCATGTTGTTGCTATATAAGTAAATTTTTGTTCTCATAAAAACATTCATGTCTTTCAAGTGTTTGTGATCAAAATATGAAGAGCGCAAGAAATGAGAAAAATACACAAACGTATGTTGATTTTATATAATTGTTTTTAGTTTTTTTCTTCAAATTGTTTCTACATTCTTTGTATGATTTAGGAGTGTTTGATGTATTTTTTTAATGCAAATAGTAAAATAGTTATTTTAGTACTTTTTGTTATTAAAAGTTGTAGTATATAATTTTTTCATAGTATTTGTTATTCCAAGGTTTGTGACATAAAATTATGAAGTTGTTTATACAAAGTTTATATGATTTTGGATTTCGATGTTTTTATGTTATTATTTATTTCATAATTTTTGTTGGTGGTTAGATTTTGATATGTAAAATCATGAAATGGTTTCTACGAATTTTGTGTATTGTATAAGAGTTTTTGGTTGTTATAATAGATATTTCGATATTTCATGTTATTAAAAATTGTAGTATTTATTTTTATACTATTTGTTATTCATTAGTAATACATTAACATTTTGATTTCTTATATAAAATTGTTATTTCATAGTTGATGACAATGACTTAGATATTTTTTTAACAAAACATATATGTTATTATTTTACCTACATAATTTTCTTCCTGCGCAACGCGCGGGGATTCCTCTAGTCAAAATATAAACTAATACTTTAATTTGATCAAATTGAATGCTTTTTACAAAATACTTACTAAATCATATATACTTAATACTTAAATTAGAACAGATTGAATAGTTTTTACAAAATACTTAGTAAATCATATATTAGAATTATTTTCTAAGAAACAAAGTTTGCTAATATGTAAGTGTGTTTTACAATTATATATATATATATATATATATATATATATATATATATATATATATATATATATATATATTATAGTTATTAATAGATGTATTTTTCCTTTAATCATATTTATTTAAAACTCTTATGAGTTTTCAAATTCTTTGTAATAATATTGTTAAAGTTAGTTTATAATCATAAATATTACGATAAAGTTGTATATTATAATGATATTATCACATGAATCATGGTAATTCATTTTAAATAAACATTAGTTTTTAATTGCTTAAAGTTGATGATGAAACATGATTTTAATTTTATTGTATATGTAGCTTTTAGAATTACATGTACGTAAAAACATGCTTTTAGTATGCTTATTAAATAAATACAAACATTATTATTAGTTTGTAATCGTAAATATTATGACAAAATTATATATTATAATGATATTATTAGATTAATTAAGGTACTTCATTTTAGTTAAATGTTAGTATTTATTTGTTTAAGCATTGGCTATAAAAATATGTTTTTAGTTTTATTGCATATGTAATGTGTAATATTAGTTGAACCAGTACATGACGGTCTGAAACTTTATCATCAGTTAACATTAGCGACCTCTAGGTTTGGGTTACAATAGTTTTCTTAGATGTCTACCCCATAAAATATAGTTTCATCAATATGTATTTTATTATTTTATATTTAAACTAATTAGTGTTTTCTAAAACTTTAGTATATAGTCGTTCTTTGAATAATAATTCATGAATGTTTTGTTATAGGAAACATTTTTTGTCTCTTTAACTACTCTATCTCAGAAACTTTTTTAAATCATGATATTTAATTCATCAATTGAAATATTTTTAGTTAAATTTAATGTAAAAAATCTGTATTTTAAATTAATAATCTTTATATCAACATTCAAGAGTCAGTTTAGTTGAAGTTGAAAAAATATATGATATTCTTTTTATTTTTCATCGTTTTAAGTATCATAAATATCAATTAACCATCTTAAGTTTAATAGAGATTTTGACATTAAAATAAATATTTACTAGAATTAGTTTATTTTCATTAAATATGTTGTATAATATAACCACAAGAAAAGACTTCATTTCAACTAAATATTTCTCCATTGTGATGACATATACTAAGATAAGTGAATTCAATCTATTGAAAAACGAGTGAGTTATTCAAGTGCAGTTGTATACGATATGGAAAACAGTCAAGCTTAAAAATAAAAATGATATACTAGAAATGGAGATGATATTTGCTAATGATATAGTATATTAACATTTATATTTATATTTTCTTTGTAGTAATTGTTGATAGATACATAATTATGATGCAAAATAAATTAAATATTTATTCTCAAGCATAATAATCTGAATATTATTTCGTTAACTGGATTCTATTAGAATAACTTCTTTGAAATTAATCATTTTCAACTTTCTAATAAATATATATTTTTATCTTATAATGATAATATCATGATTTACACCAACTTTTTGTTTTATTATCATAGTTAATAATAACTAGTGTGGACTCGAGCTTCGCACGGGTCGGATCGGATGGGTGGGTGGCCCCAGCCTTTTAAGTGTTTTTCAGGGTGGATCGGGCAATAACAAAAAATAACAATGTACTTTTGTTATTTTTTACTATAGCATTCTACTTTGAGTTTTTCTTATTACCTGAAAGGCTAAAAAAGATTACATATCCTGAAAAAGAATTTTGATTAATGTTAAGTACAGATACAAGTAATTGCATAGTAGAGATATTTGGTAATCAACCAATTTTTTAACATGAGTACCTCTTCACGAACCTGATGAAAGTACGTATAAGCGGAGCCAAAGTAGTCGAATACGTACAACCCAATAGTTCTTCACTGAAAAGCCCTATCCCATCTAGCAGCAGGGTGGAGAGCGAGACTGACCATTAATTCGACTATTCTAGAGCCTATTCTAACTCCACTATACAAGAAGGTCCTACTACTTGTGTGAAATCAGTCGCTTGATAGCTTCGGGCTAGGTTATGGACGAGAGGAGTTCTTCCAAAGATGAAATGGCATAGTCGAATACGTACAACCCAATAATTCTTCACTGATGACCAAATAAAACCTGCTATAGCAAGTCACAATGAAAGCAAAACCTAAAAAAGTGGTTTCACCTGCTATAGCAAGTCACAATGACGAAATAAAACCAAAATTTGTTGTTTAGTGGCAATGACATCAGTTTTAAAACTTTGATGACTTAAAAGGGTAAATCGGTAAAAGTTGGTTGTCATTCCCTGACGTTATAAGAAATACCAAAAAAGAGAAATTTCCTGAAAATGACTAAAAATGTTATAAAAAATTCGTTCATATGTGACTACTAGGAATCAAGGATTAAGAAAGAAAAACACAGAAAAATGTTACTAATATACAAATGTATTTTCTTGAATCGAAAAACAGAAAATTTTACAGAAATCCCAAAAATCAAGCAGAGCTTTTATATTTTATGATTTACGATGAGCGAAGAATTAAAGATCCTCACCGCGAATCACCCAGAAGGCTTTTTGCCTCTCGGGTGGTATTAGTTGTGTTCCTGTAAATATTATGTAACACCCGACTTATTAACCAAAAACACCCCAAAAAATTTTCGATTTTCAAACCAAATATTTTACAAACAAAACACAAGTATGGGGTATCAGTTAATACAATACAGTCACGGACTTTATCTTTTCCCTTCGCGGGATCACGCTCACCTGCAGGGACATATCACATAAACTGTGAGCTATAAAGCCCAATGAGTAATCAAATCAAGTATAACATGTATAAGAACAAAATTACCTATACAAAATCAAGTATGTATTATCATGCAATACAAAATCAAAGATGGCTCACGAGTTATCCCGCTGTTGCCTAGACTCACGGCTGGTTCCGGTCTTGTCTATATAAGTTTAAATATGGCTCACGGGTTAGCCCGCTGTTGCCTAGACTCACGGCTGGTTCCGGTCTTGTCTATATAAGTTTAAATATGGCTCACGGGTTAGCCCGCTGTTGCCTAGACTCACAGCTCCGTTCTTGTCTATTATAGACTCACGGCTTATCTGGTATTGTCATATAATTGATTGATATTGACTCACAGCTTATCTGGTCTTGTCATATCAAATCATATAACTGTCATTTTTTGTCCCCAAAACTATTTTCGATCCGCAGCTGCTCAATTATCATTTATCACATCAAATACGAGTGAGATTACTCACCTGAAGATTTGCTACAACTAGCGTTTAGCGGTTCTTGCCTTTCGATGTGTTTCGCGAAATCTTGTCCCGTACCTATAATTCATTCATTTCCACAATGATTATAGGTTAATAATCATTTTAATTGATTCTAATGCATAAGAGTCTAATATAGAACCAATTCCAAGCAATAACCATTCTTATAAAATTTCTAATATACGTCCCGAAATACGCGTATTCTGCTACATTACTTTCGGGAGGTCGTATACGTATTCCGACAATTTTGTATGAAGTTTCATACCATATTAGACCTATGTTTAAAATTTCAGGTCAAACAGACAAGCCTAGCATCAATTTTCAAAATTGAGCTAAACCTTAACAGAGAGCATGAAAAATCTGATCATTTTCCATGCAGCGCAGGATCGCGTCCCTATCTCCATGTGGATCGCGTCCCTACGGATCGCGACCCTATCTCCATGGAGATCGCGTCCCTATCTTTGCTGGACAGACCAGAATTACGATTTTTATGCTACAAATTCCCAATTTCTCTTATTAAGCCCTTAATACTCGACTTAATCACTAGGGATTGTTCCAATATCAAAACCCATCATTAATATCAAGTTTTAGACAATGGAATTGGTGATTCCAACCCATTTCTTAACAGAGAGCATGAAAAATCTGATCATTTTCCATGCAGCGCAGGATCGCGTCCCTATCTCCATGTGGATCGCGTCCCTACGGATCGCGACCCTATCTCCATGGAGATCGCGTCCCTATCTTTGCTGGACAGACCAGAATTACGATTTTTATGCTACAAATTCCCAATTTCTCTTATTAAGCCCTTAATACTTGACTTAATCACTAGGGATTGTTCCAATATCAAAACCCATCATTAATATCAAGTTTTAGACAATGGAATTGGTGATTCCAACCCATTTCTAAAACTTCCCGTTTTCACAATTTTAGTCCAAAAACCGAAATTGTTGAGTTTAACTTGCTTCAATTGATTTCTTTCAGTCAATTTAGCATCTATAACTCATTATAAACCCTTAGAATCAAGTTTATCCCAAGAACTCACAATCTAGGGTTCTTGATCAAAATCTCAATTCATCAAAAATAACAATCTACTTCCATTTTCTTGAATTAAGCCTTTATTAACAAGACTAAATGGAAGTATTACATCAATTTAAACTTATGATCATAACTGTAATTGCATTTTTGTGTTGTTACAAAACCCATCAAGAACAACTATTAAGAACTTGAAGAACTTACCTCCAAATCTTCCAATTATACCCTTTGAAGCTAAGAATCAAGTTACAAGCTTCAAATCTTCAAGAACTCTTCACAATTTGCAGAAATCGTTCAAGGATTTTCAGTCCCGTAACTCCCAAAATCTGCACAAGTCCTTGCTTATATACTTCCAAGAATTGTACTTTGGTCCTTGAAGTTGTATTTCTCAAACTATTGCCACAACTTACACAATTTATGACATAAATTCAGTTTTTTATAACATTCCAAGTCCAAGACTCAAAATATTATTACAAAACAAGTCTTTTTCTGGCCAAAAGACCAAATTACCCTTTTGAGGTAAAATGACCATTTTGCCCTTTTTTACAATAATTACATATTAAATACGTTTTGGCGTTACAAATTCTCCCCTCCTTCAAGAGATTTCGTCCCCGAAATCATATAAATAGTTGAGGATATTTCTCCCTCATTTCACTTTCGGTCTCCCACGTCATGTCGGCACCTTTGTGATGACGCCAAAGTACTTTCACCATGCTGATCTTCTTATTTCGCAGCTGTCTTATCTTGCGGTCTAACACTCTTTCGGGTTGTTCCGGGTATCTCAACCTTTCGTCCACTTCAATTTCAGCAAGAGGTATATGTTGAGACGCATCAAACAACGTTTTTCTCAATTGGGACACATGGAATACATTATGTATACCATGAAGTTCATCAGGTAACTCTAATCGATACGCTACTGCTCCAACTCTTTGGGATATACGGAAAGGTCCAATGAAACGAGGACTCAACTTCCCTTTCTTCCCAAAACGAATTAGGCCTTTCCAAGGGGATACTTTGAGCATTACCATATCTCCTACTTGGAATTCTATCGGTTTCACTCGTTTGTCCGCATACTGTTTCTGTCTATTCTGAGCTACCTTCAAATTTTCGCGTATCAGTTTGATCTTTTCTTCCGTCTGTGCTACAATTTCAGGTCCAGCCAAAGGCTTTTCTCCAACTTCAGTCCAGCAGGTTGGAGTACGACACGGTGCTCCATACAAGGCTTCATACGGCGCCATCTGAATGCTGGAATGATAGCTGTTATTGTACGCAAATTCCACTAAAGGCAAATGATCTTCCCAGCTTCCACCGAAGTCAATGACACAAGTCCTCAACATGTCTTCCAAAGTCTGAATCGTTCTTTCGCTCTGACCATCGGTCTGCGGGTGATATGCGGTACTCATAAGTACCTTAGTACCCAGTTGCTTTTGAAGACTCTGCCAAAACCGGGAAGTAAATCTACTATCTCGGTCTGATACCATCGATGCTGGAAATCCATGCCGACAAATCACCTCATCAATGTAGATTTTCGCCAGTTGATCTACTATGTACTTTTCTTTATATGGTATGAACTGTGCCGATTTGGTCAATCGATCAACAATCACCCATATAGAATCATAACCTCGCGGTGTCCGCGGCAACTTTGTCACAAAATCCATAGTAATATGGTCCCATTTCTTCTCTGGAACCGGCAATGGTTGTATTTCCCCATACGGTTTCTGATGATTTGACTTAACTTGCAGACAGGTCAAACATCTTTCCATGTATCTTCCGATGTCCCTCTTCATTCCAGGCCACCAATACATCGGTTTTAACGTCCAATACATCTTGGTACTACCCGGATGAACTGCATATCGGCTAAAATGTGCATCTTCTAGGAGCAAATTTCACGCTTCTCATTGTTTCGGGACCCATATTCGGCCTCTGAAGGTCTTCAATTTCTGAGCATTTTCTTCCAGATGCTTCAAATATCCAACCATTCTTTCACTTTTTACATTCTCCGGCTTGCACGCTTCTTCTTGTGCTGAACGGATCAATCCTGGTAACCGGCTTACTACACCCATGCATGCAGATGTAATTTTCAGAGGAGCTTCTTTTCGGCTTAAAGCATCTGCCACCACGTTCGCCTTGCCAGGGTGGTACTGAATTTCACAATCAAAGTCTTTCAACAGATCCATCCACCTTTGCTGTCTCATGTTAAGCTCTTTTTGATCAAATAAATACTTCAGGCTTTTATGATCAGTGTAAATGACAAACTTTACACCGTATAAATAATGTCTCCATAACTTTAATGCTAAAATCACCACAGCTAGTTCCAGATCATGAACTGGATACTTCTTCTCGGCATCTTTTAATTGGCGGGACGCATAGGCTATGACCCGACCTTTCTGCATTAGCACACAACCAAGACCAACTCTAGAAGCATCGCTATAGATCACATACTCTTCTCCGCTTTGTGGTAAAGCCAACACCGGTGCTTCACATAAAGCTTGTTTCAATTTCTGAAATGCTTCTTGTTGTTTTTCGGCCCACGTGAACTTTTCACCTTTCTTGGTCAACCTGGTCAACGGAGCAGCTATCGAAGAGAAATTCTCGACAAATCTTCTGTAATAGCCTGCTAAACCAAGGAAACTTCGTATTTCAGTGGGACTTCTAGGCGGTTCCCATTTCATCACAGCTTCAATCTTTGCTGGATCTACTTTCACCCCGTCGGCATTGATTACATGGCCAAGAAATTGAACTTCCCTTAGCCAGAAATCACACTTGGAGAATTTCGCATACAACTTCTCCCGGCGAAGCAACTCTAACACTTGTCGCAGGTGCACTTCATGTTCGGCTTGGCTTCGTGAATACACCAAGATGTCATCAATAAACACTATCACCGAGGTATCAAGGAACGGTCGACACACCCGGTTCATAAGATCCATAAATACGGCTGGAGCATTGGTTAACCCAAAAGGCATCACCAAAAACTCATAATGACCGTATCTCGTTCGAAAAGCTGTCTTCGGGATGTCTGACTCCCTTATCTTCAACTGGTGATAACCCGATCTCAGGTCAATCTTGGAAAAGTAGGACGCGCCTTACAGCTGATCAAACAAGTCGTCTATTCTGGGTAGCGGGTACTTGTTCTTCACTGTGATTTTGTTTAGCTCCCGATAGTCAATACACATGCGCATTGACCCATCTTTCTTCTTAACAAACAAGATAGGGGCTCCCCAAGGCGATGTACTCGGTCTGATAAAACCCCTGTCTAATAGTTCTTCCAGTTGTTTCCGCAGTTCCACCATCTCTGAAGGTGCTAAACGGTATGGAGCTCGAGCAACAGGTGCAGCTCCCGGAACCAGTTCAATCGTGAACTCAACCTGTCGATCTGGTGGCAACCCTGGAAGTTCATCTGGAAACACATCTGGGAACTCGTTCACCACATTCACATTTGCTACCCCCACTTTAATCGGTTGAGCCACCGATACATAAGCTAGATAGGACATCCCTCCTTTACTGATACAACTTCGGGCTTGAGCAAAGGAGATGACTGGCATTCGCAATCGAGGTCGTTCACCCTGAATCTTTATCACTTTTCCATCTGGTGACAGCACTGTGAGGCTTTTATTCCTACAATCCATGTTAGCATAATTCGTCGCCAACCAATCCATTCCCACAATCACACCAAATTCGTTGGTAGTCATCGGCTTCAAATCTATAGGGAAAGCGGTCCCGTAGATTTTAAGCTGACAACCTTCAAGGTGTTCGGATACCCAAACATATCTGCCGTCTGCTACAGCTACTTCCAAGCTTTCACCCATTGGTGTTAACGGTACATTCAAGCGAGACATCAGGGACTCCGACACAAAACAGTGTGTAGCCCCCGGATCAAAAATAACATATACAGGTATGGAATCAAGAGTAAAGATACCTGTCACCACATCTGTCTTCTCACGGGCTTCTTCCACTGTCATTTGGAAAGCTCGCGAGGCCACCGGTCGTCCCCTGTTCTTTGGTTCTTCTTTCTTTCCTGCTTGATCATCTCTGGGCCTTTCACTATATGCTCCAGATTTTAGTTGGGGACAGTTCAGGCGAAAATGATCTGTTGCCCCGCATTGGAAACATCTTCTTTCCGACCGACATTCCCGTGTAATATGACCCGTTTTTCCACAATTTCGACAGCTAACTGACCCAGTATCGGTGCGACAACTGCCCGTGTGCCTTTTTCTGCATTTTTCACACCATTTGCCTTCATCTTTCTGGTCTTTTCCCTTAGACCCAGATTGTTGCAATTTCTTTTGAGGCGTCCAACTTTGGTCTTCCGCCTTTCGTTTTGTTTCCAAGACTTTCTTTTCGTTTTCCTGTCGCTTCAGTTCTGTTTCTCTTTCCGTGGCTCGATCCACCACTTGCCGGAAAGTAGGTAATTTCAACGGTTGCACGATTTCTCTAATTCTGGTCGTCAACCCCCAGACATACTTGTCGATCTTTCTCTTTTCAGTATAGATATGGTGTTCCGCAAACCTAGCTTTCTCCAGAAAGCTAAGAGTATATTCCTGGACAGATCGGGAACCCTGCTCCAGGTGTAGGAATTCATCCTCCAATTGCTTTATCGCCACTTCAGAACAGTATTCTTCATTAAACTTATCCTTGAACTGTTCCCACGGTACTGACTGGGTCGGATCAAGATTCAAAGATTTGTAGTAGATTTGCCACCAATGCAATGCGCTGCTTGTAAGTTGGTTCGTGGCAAATTCCACTTTATCATCATCTGCACACTTGCTTACTCGGAACACCTTCTCGATATGCATGATCCATTCCATAGCTTTAACCGGATCATCTGTCCCCGAGAATTCTTTTGGTTTACATCCAAGGAAAGTTTTATACGTACACCCAACTTTCCTTGCAGAGGCTTCCCCTCCTTGCGTTTCTTTCACTGCCCGAGCACGGCTTTCCCCTTGGCTTTCATCCTCTGGTTTCTTGTCATGGACACTTTTGGCAGCTTCTTCACTAGGATTTGGATTAGGATTTACACTTGGATTGAGGTTGCCGCTCGGATTGGGATTGTTTGATAAAGCAGGCATCATTTGCCTAACCACTTCTTCTACAATAGCCCGAATATTAGGTGGATTTTGTCCCACCGGTTCCCTTGCTGGTGCCCTTCGCCCGGCAGAACCGCGTGAACAGGCTAGTCCACTTCTTGCTGGTCCACTTCGTGCACTTCTACCACGCGAATTTGCACCAGTGGGGTTACTTCGTGTATTTCTCATACTTCAAAATTTCTGCAAACCGTTAGATTACATATATATTAACAAACATATATATCCAACAGTCCATTTATCTGTCCTTCTCTCAAGGTTTAAGTCCAGGAATCTAATCTAAGACACCTAGTTCACTTAAACCACGACTCTGATACCAACTTGTAACACCCGACTTATTAACCAAAAACACCCCAAAAAAATTTCGATTTTCAAACCAAATATTTTACAAACAAAACACAAGTATGGGGTATCAGTTAATACAATACGAGTACAAGAGTATCACGAAGTACAATACATAATATTATACATTCTTAAGCCGGGCTGTCACTTCAATCACTAAGTCCTCAGTCACGGACTTTATCTTTTCCCTTCGCGGGATCACGCTCACCTGCAGGGACATATCACATAAACTGTGAGCTATAAAGCCCAATGAGTAATCAAATCAAGAATAACATGTATAAGAACAAAATTCCCTATACAAAATCAAGTATGTATTATCATGCAATACAAAATCAAAGATGGCTCACGAGTTATCCCGCTGTTGCCTAGACTCACAGCTGGTTCCGGTCTTGTCTATATAAGTTTAAATATGGCTCACGGGTTAGCCCGCTGTTGCCTAGACTCACGGCTGGTTCCGGTCTTGTCTATATAAGTTTAAATATGGCTCACGGGTTAGCCCGATGTTGCCTAGACTCACAGCTCCGTTCTTGTCTATTATAGACTCACGGCTTATCTGGTATTGTCATATAATTGATTGATATTGACTCACAGCTTATCTGGTCTTGTCATATCAAATCATATAACTGTCATTTTTCGTCCCCAAAACGATTTTCGATCCGCAGCTGCTCAATTATCATTTATCACATCAAATACGAGTGAGATTACTCACCTGAAGATTTGCTACAACTAGCGTTTAGCGGTTCTTGCCTTTCGATGTGTTTCGCGAAATCTTGTCCCGTACCTATAATTCATTCATTTCCACAATGATTATAGGTTAATAATCATTTTAATTGATTCTAATGCATAAGAGTCTAATATAGAACCAATTCCAAGCAATAACCATTCTTATAAAATTTCTAATATACGTCCCGAAATACGCGTATTCTGCTACATTACTTTCGGGAGGTCGTATACGTATTCCGACAATTTTGTATGAAGTTTCATACCATATTAGACCTATGTTTAAAATTTCAGGTCAAACGGACAAGCCTAGCATCAATTTTCAAAATTGAGCTAAACCTTAACAGAGAGCATGAAAAATCTGATCATTTTCCATGCAGCGCAGGATCGCGTCCCTATCTCCATGTGGATCGCGTCCCTACGGATCGCGACCCTATCTCCATGGAGATCGCGTCCCTATCTTTGCTGGACAGACCAGAATTACGATTTTTATGCTACAAATTCCCAATTTCTCTTATTAAGCCCTTAATACTCGACTTAATCACTAGGGATTGTTCCAATATCAAAACCCATCATTAATATCAAGTTTTAGACAATGGAATTGGTGATTCCAACCCATTTCTAAAACTTCCCGTTTTCACAATTTTAGTCCAAAAACCGAAATTGTTGAGTTTAACTTGCTTCAATTGATTTCTTTCAGTCAATTTAGCATCTATAACTCATTATAAACCCTTAGAATCAAGTTTATCCCAAGAACTCACAATCTAGGGTTCTTGATCAAAATCTCAATTCATCAAAAATAACAATCTACTTCCATTTTCTTGAATTAAGCCTTTATTAACAAGACTAAATGGAAGTATTACATCAATTTAAACTTATGATCATAACTGTAATTGCAGTTTTGTGTTGTTACAAAACCCATCAAGAACAACTATTAAGAACTTGAAGAACTTACCTCCAAATCTTCCAATTATACCCTTTGAAGCTAAGAATCAAGTTACAAGCTTCAAATCTTCAAGAACTCTTCACAATTTGCAGAAATCGTTCAAGGATTTTCAGTCCCGTAACTCCCAAAATCTGCACAAGTCCTTGCTTATATACTTCCAAGAATTGTACTTTGGTCCTTGAAGTTGTATTTCTCAAACTATTGCCACAACTTACATAATTTATGACATAAATTCAGTTTTTTATAACATTCCAAGTCCAAGACTCAAAATATTATTACAAAACAAGTCCTTTTCTGGCCAAAAGACCAAATTACCCTTTTGAGGTAAAATGACCATTTTGCCCTTTTTTACAATAATTACATATTAAATATGTTTTGGCGTTACATATTATATTAAAAACATTAAATTTAAAAACTCGAGTTATCCAAACCGAACCACAAGATGAATATCGAAACTACAAGTGGTGAACTTTAAAGTAAAAAATTAGAAACTTTTGTAGGAATTTAAAGAAAAAGAAGACTAACCAACCTTAATAAAAAGTCTTGGCGTACTCTGCACAAACTTCGCCACATCTATTATAAGCCTCACAACTAAAACAATTCAATGGTCAAAGTAAAATCAAAATAAAAGTTTAAATGAAGAAGAACAATAACCTCAAAAAAATTAATCTGTTGTTTGTTTGCCTCCCTCGTCATTCATTTCACATTTTTGCTTGAAAGAGATAAACGGAAAAAATATTCATTTCACATTTGCCCCTAATTACAGAAAGTATGAACCATCAGAGTATAAGATTCTATGTCTATGGGTAAATGAATTCTTGCAAACATAAAAAGTGATGCTAAGGTTAAAAATGAATGTCGATACCAGGTTTTATTGGTTTGAAATGCTTGATACTAAGCTTCATTAAAACAATGTTTTTGGCAGCTATTATTTTCTGTAAAAACCGCACAAACGGTGCAAAGTTTTTATAAGTCCAAATCTGTTATAGCATTTATAAGGACCCATTCTGTTATTTTCTTAAAAAAATTATGTTATTTTCTGAATAAAATTAATTTTTTTAAGAAAGTTTATTTTCTTGTTAATAGCAACCTACTCATTATCAAAATTGTCCGAAAATGTACAATTTTCTGTTTTTTGTATTGCGTATTACCGAAATGGCCCTTGATGGTAATGTTTGTGTTTTTTTAGAAGAACTGCCTATTTTTGGGCAATTTTTCATATTATTTTAGCATCATACTTTAGAAGGTAGTGCTAATAATAGCAGCCTACTTTATAAATAGACGAAAATAAGTATTTTTCTGTAGTTTGGTAACAAAGAACCCAAAATAAGTATTTTTGGGTTTGTTTGGTTCGTCAATATTTAAAGGGAATTTGAGCCAACCTTATCCATTAAAGAGTAAGGTGATTGTACTCTTTTTCTTTTGACAATGGAATTACCAATTCCATCCCAAGTACTTATAAGCTAAAACTCCGTTACATTATAACATTTTCTCATTCATAAGAAAAAACTTTAGTTGGTATTTCACAACTTTAATACCCTTTTAGAAATTTAACAAAAACAATCTCAAACTAATATCGACCCATACATACATACATACACATACATCAAATATTACCAACTTTCTTTCCAATACTTCATAAGTCTTTTATACACCAGTTTAGTATTCATCTGAAGGTTTGACTAACCAAAGGTCAAACATGACCAAAACCAAAACAACTAAGTTATGCATTCTTTATATATTCAACCCATTTGCAACAAAAGTTTCCAAGTTCGATCAAAATCTAGGTTTCTATAAATCAGATTTTACCTTGAAAAGAAAATTTTGCCAAACTCAATATATATGAAGCTGTTGTTGACTTGAATATGAAAATCGGACCAACTGTGCCCCTTTCTATCTTACTGGCATATCTCATGGTCCAAATCGTCAACCTGTTGTAAAAATACATTTGATAATAACAAATGTTAAACTTCTATTTCCAAAAACCCAAACAAATAAGTTGTTAACCCAATAAGAACATATATTTGGAAATCTAATGTTGCTGAACTCATTTCATGATGCTAACAGAAGATTGATTCCACATTCAGCTTGGATCTACTAAATCTGAAATCAACATTTGCTATGGTTCCAAAATATCAAAAGTTTTACCTTGAATTCTCTGTTCTTGAGAAGAAATTGAGGTTTTAGACTCATCCCAAGGGTGAAATCGGACCAGAAGGACTAATTCCCACCACCACCGACCACTATAAGCGACCTCCGGTGCCTCCTGTCGCCGTCCTGCAACCGCCGGTGACGACTCTGCTGTCATCAGTTTCCTCCAACAACAATTATTGTTGCTTCCAACTGGTTTTCTGACTTCAAACTCTCATTCTCTGAATCTCGATCTGCCTCATCTCCCTTTCGATTCTTTATGTTGCTTGTCGAATCAACACCAATGATCACCGCCGGCGGCTCGGTTACGACGCCCTTGGTTGGAGTCGCACCCCATAGAGACCATAAACAGTCTCGATCTTAGCTTGTCTCTCTGGTTTGCGCATACACACACGAATCACTTTTGTGTGTGTGTGTGTTTCCCGCTTTCCTGACTTCCGATTTTTTTTCCTCCTGATCTTCTCTCTTGATTTACTCTGATCGGAATCGCACCCTTGTGTGTGTGATGCCTGACGTGATTCCTCGCAAATATGACCTCGCCATACAAATAATTCAACCAATTTAGATTGGAAAACAAAATCAAATCTGTAGGGATGTTGAGCAGCAAAAAAATCATTTGGAAGAGAAGAGCGAAGAGGGTGAAAAGAAGACGAAGCTGACTCGCCAGATAAATCGATTGCTAGTGTCAAGGAGACTTACACGGTTTGAGGGAGGGGGTGAGGTGTCGGGAAGAAAGGGAGAGGTGGAAGCAAAGTGGCGGAATGCCATTGGCAAAAAAGAAGCACCCCCTAAAAACTCCAAAACCCCCTCACCCCACCCAAACCTTCTAGAAAACAGTTGTATTTTAATATATAGAGTAATAAACTAATTATTTTTGACAATATATATCTATTAATATTTTAACTACATACTGTTTTTCCTCCGTAACACGCGGGCATTCGCCTAATAATAATTATTGTTCTACCGAACACAATAAAATCAATTATTTTCATTTTCTTTTTCCTATTTTCATTCCGTGTTTAATTCCATTTCTTTCTGCCAAAGCCACCTTAATAAAACTCCATTTAAGTGCACATGTGAATTTTAGGTAGAAAAGAAAGAATTTAATTTTGAAACTGGCAAAACATAAACCCTCGCACCTCATCTCATTTCCAAAAGTTGAAGGCTAAAACCCTATTCGCCACTTCTTCCAGTCTTCCAGATTCTTCTGTTTACCCTTTAACACTAGCAACACACACAACCCTCATTCCATCTTCTCGAAATCGTTTAGCATCTTCGTAATCATGTATCGTTTCGCACTAAATCTTGCTTCTAAATCCAGGTAAGTTCTCATTTCATCATTTCAACAACTTTTAATCAAAACCTACACGATTTATCAAATAAAAACTTCGGTTTTCATGCATAATCTCACTCAATCAATGTTCCGCTTCTTATTGTAATTTGCAGGATTGCAAACAACAAGATTCAACAGGTAATAGATCAACTCTCTCCCTCTCTCTCCGTATTTATTTACACATCTATGTATGTTCATCTCTATCTGCATACGGAAAACAGATTGGAAGTAGGTTGAATTGGAGCAGAAGCTACGCAGCCAAAGACATCAGATTTGGAGTGGATGCTAGGGCTTTAATGCTGAGAGGTGTTGAAGAGCTTGCGGATGCTGTTAGAGTAACAATGGGCCCAAAGGTACTTTCTCATTTATCTTAAACATGGTTTTCGTCAACAGTCTGGTAAAATACTACCGTTTGATGACTTTATAGGGGCGTAATGTGGTTATCGAACAAAGCTATGGAGCTCCAAAAGTAACAAAAGACGGTGTAACAGTGGCAAAAAGCATTGAATTCAAAGATAAAGTCAAAAACGTTGGTGCAAGCCTTGTCAAACAGGTCGCTAATGCTACAAACGATGTAGCCGGTGATGGTAAACACTCGCTCCATGATGGATTTTCATCCTTTTTCACTCTTTTTCTACATTTTTCAATAACATCTTATAACAATTGTTTCAATGGTGTCGTTTATGTCTCAGGTACTACATGCGCTACAGTTCTTACACGTGCAATATTTTCAGAAGGTTGCAAGTCAGTTGCAGCTGGTGTGAATGCTATGGACCTTAGACGTGGTATTTCCATGGCTGTTGATTCAGTTGTCACAAATTTGAAGAGTAGGGCTCGTATGATAAGTACATCTGATGAAATCACACAGGTTGGTTTACTTAATTTCAATCGTTTTTTCTTCTTGATCATATTATATATGAAGTAATTCTTTTGATTCAAGAAGAAATATGATTAAACATTATAGGTGGGTACAATTTCTGCAAATGGTGAACGTGAGATAGGTGAGCTAATAGCTAAGGCTATGGAGAGAGTTGGAAAAGAAGGTGTTATTACTATTCAAGTAAGTTTCATTTAGTTCATAATCCGGAAATTAAATCAGTAAATATCAAGTTTTTTTACTAACTTTTTGTATAATGAATGGTTGTAGGATGGAAAGACATTGTATAATGAATTAGAAGTTGTGGAGGGAATGAAGTTGGATAGGGGTTACATATCTCCTCATTTTATCACAAACCCAAAAAACCAGAAGTGTGTAAGTCCCTGTAATTTTAAATCCAAATTCTTGAAAAAGATTCAAGTTCTTTAAAAGAAAAACTCGAAAGATGGTTCTTGAAAAATGGCCAACTGTTTGATTCTTGATAGGAACTAGACGACCCGATTGTTCTAATCTATGAAAAGAAGATTTCAAGCATTAATTCGATAATCAAAGTGTTAGAGTTGGCACTTAAGGTAAAGATTCCACAAATGATTATTTCATTTTGAAAGATCTTATATGATAATATGATATATTGATGTATTTTGATTTTTATCAGAAACAAAGACCGTTGCTGATTGTTGCTGAAGATGTGGAGAGTGAAGCATTGGCTACCTTGATTCTCAACAAGCTTCGTGCTGGCATTAAGGTTTATTTATTTATTTTGTTTCTAGAACAAATTTTTGTTCTTTGTTTATGCAATTGATTACTGAATATTTTTACTATTTTTAATAGGTTTGTGCCATTAAAGCTCCTGGTTTTGGTGAGAACAGAAAGGCAAACCTGCAAGATCTTGCCACTCTCACTGGTGGCCAGGTAAATACAAATAATACTATTATAATTAGATAAGATTTTTAAACTACAATACCTAATACGAAAAAAATGGTAGTACAATGCTATAATTGGGTAGTTTTTCAAAGTACAACGCCTTAATAAGAAAAAAGATTGAAAGCTCAGTGCTGTAAATAGAAAGGATTAATTAGATAAAATTTTAGAACTACAAGAATACGAAAAAAATTGAAGTACAATGTTATAATTGGGTAGTTTATTCAAAGTACAATGCCTTAATGAGAAAAAGATTGTAAGTACAATGCTGTGAATAGAAACGATGCTATAATACTTACTTCTATAATTAGACAAGATTTTTATATTTTTGACCATATGATAGATCTTTTAATATGGTCCTTTTTCATTTAACCTGCAGCTTATAACAGAAGAACTTGGTATGAATCTTGACAATGTGGAGTTCGAAATTCTTGGATCTTGTAAAAAGGTTTTTTTTTTTTTTTTTTATATTACTTAAATCATTAAAAAAATTAAATTTTGATTTATGGGTTTGGTGTATAATTAATTAATGGGGATTCTTGATTTAGGTCACTGTCTCAAAAGATGACACAGTTGTTCTTGATGGTGCTGGTGATAAGAAATCTATAGAAGAAAGATGTGAACAGGTACTCAATAATTAATTTTCTTAAAAGTCTTCATAATCACATCTTGCCAAATAACAAACTTCTATAATTACGTATATATCCTTATAAAATTTGGAATTACGTATATATCCTTACAAATCCTAAAAAATCACATATATACCCAAAAGATTAATTTAATAATAATAATTAATCATTTTAAAAATTCAAAAAACTATTTTTAACTCTATTTTTTAATAGTTTTAATAAGCTAATTAAATTGTGACATTACTATACTACCCATGTTCCAAGTTTTCCAAACATATCGGTCGTCCCAAAATTTTTATAGTTTTAAAAACTATTTTTAATTCTATTTTTTATAGTCGAATTTGTCGTAACCAGTTGTTTAAGCGTGAAGGAGTTGTCGATTTAGGGGTATTTTAGTAACTTGGGTATAATTTACTTTAAAAACTGTTTATTTTTTTTTAAAGATTAATTATTATTAAATTAATCGTTCGGGTATATATTTGATTTTTCTGGGTTTGTAAGGATATATACGTAATTTCAAAATTTATATATATATATATATATATATATATATATATATATATATATATATATATATGTAATTATAGAGGTTTGTAAGGATATAAACGAAATTCTCCCATTTAAATAAATGTAATCCAATTAAATAAAATCATTTTATCTTTTTAACAGATAAGGTCATCAATTGAATCTAGCACATCTGATTATGACAAAGAGAAGTTGCAAGAAAGGTTAGCCAAGCTTTCTGGTGGTATTGCTGTACTAAAGGTTTGTCCTTTTTACATTTTTTTTATATCATAAAAAATGTTTTTTTTTTTTTTTTTTTTTTTGAGTTTGAAATAATGGAAAATTTGTAATAATGTTAAAAGATTGGGGGAGCAAGTGACACTGAAGTTAGTGAAAAGAAAGATAGAGTTACAGATGCTTTAAATGCCACAAAGGCAGCTGTTGAAGAAGGAATAGTGCCAGGTGGCGGTGTTGCTCTTCTTTATGCATCTAAAGAGTTGGACAAATTACAGACGGCTAATTTTGATCAGAAAATAGGCGTTCAGATTATTCAAAACGCACTAAAGGTCACAATTTAATTGCAAATTAGAACATTTGTATAAGAGTAAATTACAGTTTTGGTCCCTGTGGTTTACAGCAAATTACAGTTTTGGTCCTACTTTTTGAAATTCGTGCACCGGTGGTCCCTGTGGTTTTCAAATCTTTCACTTTTGGTGTCTGTGGTTTCCAAATCTTTCACTTTTGGTGCCTCCCTATGTTACCGTTTGTGTAAACCATAGGGACTAAAATTGAAAGATTTGGAAGCCACAGGGAGCAAAAGTGAAACATTTGGAAACCACAGAGGCCACCGGTGCAAGATTTTCAAAACTAGGACCAAAACTGTAATTTACTCTTTGTATAATGGGTTTTCACATTTTGTTAAAAAAGATGAAGAAATTACTTTTTTTTTTTTCAATTAAAAACAGATGCCAGTTCATACAATTGCCTCTAATGCTGGAGTTGAGGGTTCTGTTGTGGTTGGGAAGCTTCTAGAACAAAATGATCCGGATCTTGGATATGATGCGGCTAAAGGTCTGTGTTAATGGAGATTTAAGTATTTTTTTTTTAAATTAAAAAATTTGGGAAAATATTTATGAAGTTTGTTGATTTGCAGGTGAATATGTGGATATGGTGAAAAATGGAATTATTGATCCGTTGAAAGTGATAAGAACAGCCTTGGTTGATGCAGCAAGGTTAGTTATAAAAACTTTGGTTAAATATATATTTTTAGTTTTCACAAACTAATATTATATTTGGATTATAACGTTGCTTTAAGATTTCATGGTATTTAATTATTGTTATTATTATTATGTGATTTTTTTGACAAAATATGTTTATATGTGATTCATTTCACAATTTAACGCTTCTTTTCATAAGATAACATTTTCTTTCTTTAGATATCAATTTAATTATTTAATTTTCCAAATATACATTACAAGCAACATTTTTGGATGATTCATTACATTCCTTCAAGTGAACTAAACATGATAATGGAATGTAATGACTTATTCCATTACTTGGTTCCGTTCCTTCATGCCAACCAAACATGATAACAGAATGTAACGACTTATTAGCGGCTCACATATCTTACTTTCTATTCATGTTAAAATGCATTATTACAAATATGTTCCAAATTGATTATTTTTATTATTATTTTTGTGTGTAGTGTATCTTCTTTGATGACAACTACTGAAGCCATTGTGGTTGAATTCCCCAAGCCCGCCAGTGAAGGGGCACCGGGAATGGGCGGCGGAATGGGCGGCATGGGTGGAATGGACTATTGACCGCTCTTGTGATACACAAATGATTGACATACATTTTACTGACAAAATAAACACACAAAGACTTGGGTCAAATATGTGTGACACTTTGAGGGTAAAGAAATGCGTGAGTAGTAGTAAAAATGCATCTTTTTTCTGCCAGCATTTGGCTAATGAGTAACATGCAAAAATTATTTAGCGACAGTTTTGTGATCAACAATTTCTTCATCTTTATTTTGATATCATTTGAATGTTTATTAATGTCCCGTTATTGGAATTTAAACCCCCACATGCCCACATTTGTAGTTGCTAAGATGAGTCCTTGACAACTACACACTAATAGTTAATAGAGTAAATTACATAAATTATCCCTATGGTTTGAGGTAAATTGTCAGTTTCGTTTCTATCTTTCCAAGATCTGGATTTTGTTTTTGTGTTTGATGAGGGCAGTTCGAGTGAAAAAAGGATAGGGCCCCAAACCACAGGGACGATTTATGTATTTTGCTCTAATTAACTGCACAAAGTGTTACTCATCTTCTTATGTACGCTTGCCTGTGTTAATTTAATTCCTGCCTACTACCACCAATGCCATTTATACACTCAAAAGCTTTCATATTTTATTTGATTTCTTGTTCATGGATCGAAGGTGAAGTAAAGGTAATATCTATTTTGTCTTAACGGGTAATTCTAGAATTGATGCTGGCAGGCTGGTTTTACAGGATGATATGGTTCTTGAAAGAATTGGCTACTAATGGGCCCCAGTTAGGAAGAAGGGGGTGTTTATTTTAGGGTTTGCTCTAGAATAAATCTCATTTTTTCTTTACTTTAGGACGCTAGTTGGCGTACATAACTTATCATGATTACCATTAATGTTTTTCCAGCTCGTTATGGTAATTAGTTGGCTGATAAAGATGTAAATGTCGCAATATCATTTGGTTTGATTATTAATATCTAATTGAATCTTAAATTGACGTCATGGTTTATCATCGTTGTCATTATATTAGGGGCAAATTATAAAAGGGATATTAAGTTTTCAATAAAGTTTTATTTTGATATTGTGTTGTTTTTTTTAATTAAGTTGTTAAGTTTTCAAAATATTCCAATAAAACAGCAAATAGACTATCTAGGCTAAATGTAAGAATTTTAAGCTATTTATGTTGCTATTTTTTTTTTTTTTTCCATCTAATCATTTTCGAGGTTCCACTGCATCACGAGAGAATGCAACCCTTAGTTCAAAACATTTATCAAACAAACAATCATTAATACTAATTCCAAATATAAAAGCAAAATGCATATTTCTCATCACCCGTGATCAAACTATTCAATCAAATAAATCATATACGCCTTTCTAATTATACATAGTTATTTTATGATGACTTTACCAAAAAGAAGATACAAAAAATAGATTTTATGGTTGGTTCATATGGTTTGTAAAAATTCGGACAACTATTAAGATCATTATGCGATTGGTCCTTGTGATTTTAATTTCTTATGTGGTTTGTCATTGACCATTGTAAAGAGATTTTTTTAAACGATTCTAATTAGTTTTTGGGCAAATTTCAAAAATACAATAAGTTTTCAGAAAATTTCGATTTTGATGCTTTATTATTATTATTTCAATTAAGTCACTAAGTTTTCAATTTTTTTAATTAAGTCATTATGTTTTCAATTTTGACACCTGAATGTCACGTTAGCATGACATGTCAGCATCACATCATCAAAGTCTGACACGTCACCATGCAATGTCAGCAGGTAACTGAATTGACATGTCAAATAGTCAACACTAAAACAAAATTGAAAACATAGTGACTTAATTAGGAAAAATTGAAAACTTATTGACTTAATTGCAAAAACATAACACTGTGTCAAAATCAATTTTTTTTGAAACTTAGTGTCTTTTTGGAATTCGGCCACCATATTCGTTCGTCATGAAATCTTTTTAAAACAAAGTTCATGAAGATGAAGAACAAATAGAGAAAACAAATATCGATATCAAATAACACATACAAACCCTAACTGAATTTCAAAATGAAACCCCTAATTAGATTTCAAAATAAAATCTGAATCCCTTCCAAAATCAAATCCAAAACATTAGGTGTGCTTTATATGGGTGAAATCCTATTTCAAAACCATCGATGCCTTTGCAAACTAGTGAATGATGGGAATGATGAAATTGATGTCTAGTCTGGAACCTGTAGAAATGTTTGACAAAACAAAGTCATCGGTGGACTCTGCCTATGGTGCGAGATGTTGGAGAAGATGATATTATAGGTAAGCAATTAAGCATAGTTTTTGTTCGGTTCATTCTGATAACGAAAGTGTTATCTTTAATTGTTGGGTTACATTAACCATGTTTGTAAGAGCTGGAAAATAGTTCATTTGATGAAAAGTAACAAGGGGGGCCGAAAGAAACCAAAGCCAAATAACTTATTCAAATCGAGTGAACTTTAGTTTATTTGCACAGACCGAAATTCTAGATTGAGGAGGGGGAGAACTTATATTGTGATAATATATTAAAATAATATCATATCCGAATAACATAATGGAATCTTTTAATTTGAAAGAAAAATTGACAAAAAATTGTCCAAATAAAAACTACATCAATATTTGTAAGAATCAATCTTCATAAATTTTCACATGGCAATAAGCATCAATTCATAATCACTCATTAACGTCCTATTATTAAAATAATTAGTTAAAACATATATATATATATATATATATATATATATATATATATATATATATATATATATATATATATATATATATATATATATATATATATATATATATATATATATATATATATATATATATATATATATATATATATATATATATATATATATATATGCTCATGGTATGATAATGATATATAATTTTAAATACCATGGTTGTACACTTGTACTTGTATAGTATCAACCAATTATATATATATATATATATATATATATATATATATATATATATATATATATATATATATATATATATATATATATGTATGTATATATATATATATATATACACACACACACACGTACATATTAATTTGAGAAGAACATATTTTTGTGAGACTATTAGACAACTTTTTGCTAGTGAAATATTCTAATATACTAGTGTTCATAAAAGTAAAATATTTTCTTATCATACACACATGTATATATGTATAGCTATACACTTAAATATATCTTATATTTCAAAAGTGTTTACAATTTTATCATACACAAATAAAATTGCATGGTTAGTCCATATTGTTTGCCAAAAATAAGCATGATGAAGACAAGTACGATAGCTCTTACGTGTTTGGTCCCTGGGATTTGATTTTCTTGCAAGGTTGGTCATTTTCTATAGTGTAAAATGTGATTCATCTTCACCCCAACTCATATTTATCAACCCATCATTACCTCAAAAGTCAAAAGGTATATTTCTAGTATATGTTTTCTTTTATTTACATAAATTGTCAAAAGCAATACTTCTATTTATTAGTTTTAAACAAATAAACAGTCTATCTTTTTATTGCAATAATATTTTACATTATGTTATCTATATTGTATAATATATCTATTTCTAAAGTTTTTTTTAAATAAAATATGTCACAGTGCTTTATTATTTTTTAAAATATACATGAAATTTTATATGAATTCGATACATAATTATTCAAATTTATAATTAGGATGAATTGAAATCATTTAATATATATTATGACTGTAAATATTCATTATTACATTTAAAATAAAATTAGAAATATATAAAAATAAAAAATAATGGACCAAAACTGACAAGTGAAACTTCTACTCTATTTTTGGTGCAGATGAATAGTATTACTCAATATTTAGAGTAATATTATTCATATACCAAAAAATAGAGTGAGTTATGGAGTGGAGGAGAATAAATAGGTTTAAAAATAGAATAATACCTAAAAATAGATGTGAGTTGAAGATGTTCTAATTTGCAAGCTCTATGACTAGAGTTTCTTTCACAAAATTATGTTATTATATTGATATATCAATTGCATTTATATAAATTGTCTTTGAAAAAGTTATGTGAAAAAACTTTTATATAGGGAGTGTTTATAAAAGTTTTTTGGTTTATTATTTGACAATAACTTGACAACAAAATTCACCCAAAAACTTTGTGAAAAAATCCACTAATATGGATGCTCTAAAAGGATCCACAATATGAGAGTTTTTTTATAAAGTTTTTACTGCCATATCAATGCCAAATCACAAATCAAAAAACTTTTATAAACCCTCTTTATAGAAGAGAAAACTTTCAAAAAGTTCATATTGTGAATGTTCCAATGCACTTGCTCTAACTAGTAGGTCTTAGAGGTCACTAATGCACTTGCTCAAACGAGTAGGCCTTAGAGTTCACTAATGCACTTACTCAAACCGACAAACCTAAACTCAATCATACAACACCTAACCTAACAGTGTAACCCACATATGCTCAATTCATGCATCTAATGAACAAACAAAATAGAGGGTGAAAACCAAAAACAAAACGCAAAAAAGAGGCAAGTAACAATCACATTTCCAAAAACTATTCGCACTAGGTTTTGATGTTAAATAAACCAAGTTGGACACATTACACAATATTCTAATGTATGGATTAGATTTGAACATTTCAACACTAAAATGATTCACGTGAGGTTACACAATATTTAATTTTATTTATTGAGCCCCGCTCCGCTCCAGCAACGGTCTCTAACGCGTGTTTGGGGTTCCAGCCATAATGCATTTTAACACTGAGTCAACTCGCTTGGACCTACCACCTTTTGTCATCTTCTATTTGGTTCTTTGCTTGTGGCTTCGTCTTCACTCAAAGCACCATTCTTCATCTTCACGTGTATACTTTTCTCACTTTCCTCTTTTACCAATTTGCCATTTTTTACTTAACTTTTCTTGCCACGTTTTCACACCATCAAATACAAGATCTTGAGTTACGATCACTAACCTCATTGCGTAATTGGCAGGCCTGAAAAAGTAAAGATCTTTGTTCATTTTCTTGGATCTAATATTCCTAACTTTTGGTTAGTTTTCCAATTAGTTAACTTGTAATCATAATTCAAAAGACAACATATGTATAGACTAATATAAACCTAACTTCTTCCCATTTACAAGCACCTTTCCACCATACAAGTTACTTCATCCACCTTCTTTTAAAAGGATAATATTTGATTTTTACCGTCAACATGGTTTTAACAAAAATATGATATAATGATTTAACTACACATATTTAACATTGTTATAATATAAAATATTTTGAGCCTAAATGCAAGAAATAACAATGTTTTGTTTATAATAACATCATGTTTTCTTTCTTTTTACAATAAATACTGTCAAATTTCTTATTAAATCATCACACTTTGAAATATCTACCCAACTATAATAATATTGTACTTACAATTTTTTTTTTTCTAAATAGGATATAATACTTTGAGAAATCTACCCAATTATACTAGTGAAAATTGCTTTGTATATTGATAACATGACTATAACTAGGTAGATCTTAAGGAAGAAATGAAAACATGATGCTATATTAAATAAATTAATGAAAATACATTTCTATTTCTATATAGCCCTTACCCCTATTGTTTGCTAAGATTTTACAATGTTTGTGTTTACTAGATTAATTTAACTGTTTTGCCAAGTTCAAAACATAATTAATTCAAATGAAAACAAGATCTAGACCGGCCATTTTTATTCTTTTAAAGACAAAAATTTTGTACTTCTCTTTTTATATTTTCTCTTGATGGGTTTTTGCGTTTTCCTTTTTTGCAACATGGGTCTCATCTCTTTTTATAACTACACAAATAAAAAACGAAACTTTAATCCAAGAAAAAAAAAACATCAACAGGGAAGGACAGATGGCTTCTAAATAATAAAAGAGTGTTCAAGAAATGGAGTGTCTGCTAACAGTATCTACTTACTCAGACTTAGTTGTTGGGCTGACTCTAAACCAATTATTACTCAAACCTGACAAATTGGAGGCTTGCTACCTTCTTCTTTCTTATTTTAATTATTACTTTTGGTTAAAGAAAACATGATATCAGGGTTTATGAGCATCTTGATTGAATCCAAGGAGCCTCACTGATCACTCCCCTCTTCTGGGGGACACTCTTACTAAGTTCATAAGAAACCATCACTTGCAACAAATCCAGAAATATCAAAGGTATGTTAACCATCTTGTTATTGTGCTTGCATTCCAAATATTAAAGCTTTATGTACCATTTTCTTGAATTCTATATTGATTTTTGGCAAGTAAACTAGTTTCAGGATGGTTGAGGGTGAAGAAATGATTGAAGATGAAGTGTTTGTAGACATCAAACTAACAAACGATGAAATTATTCAATGGGAATTTATGCAACAGCGGAGTATAGAGTGTTTAATAAGGAAGAAGAAATCACTAAGAGCCCGGTATACATATGGCATTATCTTCTCATTAATAAATCTTGTAGCTTGGTTTCTGCGTGACTATGGCCAAAGAATTTCCCTTCATTTCCACAGTAAGTTCCTCTAATAATTTAATTAATCATCAAATATAATGGTTCCATTTGGGTATCATGGTTTTAAAGTTTCTTTTACAGTTCTTAAATCTTGTGGACCCGAGGGCCATGACTGTTTCCAAACAATGGGAGTTCTTCGTGTGAGCTTGGGATGCTTCGTATCCTTTTGAGCGGAACATGTTTAAATCAGATAATTTAAAAAAAAAAAAAAAAAGTATCTTTCACAACTCTTGATTTAGCCTTAACGTATATAATTTTCTAGATATACTTCTTTATGTTGTTTTTGACCACATGTGGAACATCGACACTATTCAGCATTCGTAATACATGGCATTCTGGATGGTGGTCTGTAAAATTTACGATATTGGTGATCATTCTAGTGTTTTCGTTCTTCATCCCTTCAGATTTTGTTCACTTATATGGTAAGTCAAATAGTCAATCGAATTTTCCAAGAATCCATAAACGCCAAGTTGATTTTAAAAAACGACTAAAATCTTAAGTTTTTTCAGGTGAACTTGCTCGAGTTGGCGCAGGGTAATCTTCTAAAAAACGTTATTTACAAAGGGTTTTAATCTTTTTCATCAAAATCAGTTCTTACCTAAATCTATGATCCAGGATATTTCTCCTTCTCCAGCTTGTAAGTGTAATCGAGTTCATAGCATGGTGGAATGCTTACTGGATGCCCAATGAAAGAAAGAAGAAAAGGTTTGATATATTTTTATCATTAATTAGTTATCATCTTCATCATCAAAGTTAACAAAAGTCCAACGGTCTTTTACGTTTTTTCAGCTCGTGTTGTGGATTATTCATGTCAACACTGTTCTACATGGCCTCTTTATGTGGGATCATTGTGATGTATGCAATGTATGCATCCAAACCTTCATGCACTCTCAACATATTCTTCATCACGTGGACAGCAATTTTGCTTCTTGTCATGATGGTTATATCGTTGCACTCAAAGGTATGTATATGTCCTTAATTTATTCATTTCTACATTGTTATGATGTTATTATCCTAGAATATAATCTAACGATCTCCATACTTGGAACAGGTAAATAAAGGTCTTTTATCATCTGGGATCATGGCATTTTATATCGTTTTCCTTTGTTGGTCTGCTTTAAGAAGGTTTGTTATCGACTTATCGTTGCATTAATTTCAGATTACTTTAATTTCTTTAAGCGTTTGTCAAATAACACTCACATGTTTCAGTGAGCCAGTCAATGAAAAATGCAGCCCTCAAAAGCAGGAGAACAAGCATGTCGACTGGATAACTGTGCTAGTAATTAAGCTGACACCCTCCATTAATTTAGACCTAATACTTAAAACTACATGGGAATTTAAATTATTATCGTCGTTTTGTTTCTAGGGTTTCTTGATCGGTGTTTCCGCCATTGTCATGGCAACATTTTCCACTGGGATCGATTCACAAACATTTCAGGTTCCTCCATTTTAAAAGATCTATATCAGTATCTCTAAGTTGTGATCGTGTATGAATAAAGCTTTCTTTTTTGTTCAGTTAAATAAACAAAAAGATCAAATGGAGGATGATATCCCGTATAAATATGGATTCTTTCACCTGATATTCTCTTTGGGTGCTATGTATTTTGCTATGTTGTTCATCAGCTGGAATCTTGATAGCTCAACGAGGAAGTAAGATCCAGATGCCAGTTTCTTCTGTAATGAAACCAGTTGTAAAGATTAAGATTTCATAACATGTTGTAATTTTTTTGTAACAAAACAGATGGAGTATCGATGTCGGGTGGGCAAGTACATGGGTAAAAATAGTTAATGAATGGTTTGCAGCCACAATATACTGTAAGTATTCATTTCACGAACAAACTCTTCACATAATTATGTTGACTTTGACCTTCACACATTGTTGACCATTGAATGCAGTGTGGAAACTGATTTCTCCAATCGTGAGACAACCCAAGGTCATGAATCATGAAGAACCTATGCAAGAACTACAGCTACAGAATTCACCATGAGTTGATCATCAAAAACCTATGCAATAATCGGAGTTTGGCCAGAGAAATTTAATTTGTTAATTTATTGTATCAAGTACCAGAATAAATCGAAATATTTTATGTTATTCATATTGTATGGTTTGGTTAGAACCACTACAACATAAAGCATGTATGGTTTAGATGGTCCATATTTACAGGTTAGATATATGTAAACATGACAACTTAAAGTTAACAACTCCATCTTCTTTATACTTGTATGTAGTATTCGTTGGTATTTAAGCACCATCTTCATACCTCCATAACCATCCAAAACAACAAGCTTCCATCTTTCTATCATTCAATCTTCAAGATGTCGAAACAATCTTTATCAGTGATTTTCATGATCATGGGAATCTTGAGCGTGACAGCGGTGGATCCAGCACCGGCGGCAGCAGCAGCAGGAGGAGGAGGAGGAGGAGAACATGTTTTCGAGCTCTACATGCACGACATTCTTGGTGGCAGCAACCCGACAGCCAGACCAGTAACAGGTCTGCTAGGTAACATATACAGCGGCCAAGTCCCCTTCGCTAGACGCATAGGTTTCCGGGCACCACAAGGCGGGGTGGTCATTCCTAACGCCAATGGCGCCATTCCTACTGTAAACGCTAATGGGGTCCCACTCGGAACTGGCTTGGTCGGCACCCAATTCGCCGGAAACCTGAACCAAAACAATGTTCAAAACCAGATCGCTGCTCAATTGGGACCAGATGGACTAGGGCTAGGGTTCGGGACAATAACAGTGATCGACGACGTCTTGACCGTCGACCAAAAATTGGGGTCGCAGTCATTGGGGAAAGCTCAAGGAGTTTACGTTTCTAGCTCGGCGGATGGGAGTAGACAGATGATGACATTCACGGCGGTGATGGAAGGAGGTGAGTATGGAGATAGTATCAACTTCTTCGGAGTTTACCATATCGGAAGCGCGATGTCTCGGTTATCGGTGACTGGTGGCACCGGGAAGTTTTTGCATGCTTGTGGGTTCGCTGAGGTTCGATCGCTCATACCAGCTGGTCAGATTGTTGCAGATGGTGTGGAGTCGTTGTTGAGGCTGACTGTTCATCTTTCCTACTGAGAATTTCATAAAGAAACGCTTGGGGGATTTATGTGTGTGGTTTCGTGAAAACATGTGTATCTTTGTGTTTGTGTTGTCGGTCTGTAAATCAATGTATCCACGATTGAAGGAATTATACTCGTAAGATTTGCCAAACTCCATGGGTCTAATCCTAAAAAAAATCCGGACATTTGTATGTTTAGTCGAAAGAGTCGCAAAAACTAACACTAGACATATGAATTTAGTCGAAAGAGTCGCTAATTTGACAAGCTAATTTGTTTGACACAAAACAAATGAATTTAGATAGATTTTAATTTGTTTAATTAAATAGATTGATATAATACGACACGATTATTAAACGTCGAAGGTTAGGTTGAAGGTTCAATTTGAAAACGCATCCTTTTAGGGGCGGACGCAGGATTTAGCAATAACCATGACACATGATATGCACTCTATTAAGTAATAACACTTTGTTTTCCACGGAGTTACATCCTATTAGATAAAAAAAATTACACCGTGTGTATAAAATTTAGCCGTGTCCTAGGCCACCACATGACACCAAACAAATCCGCCACTGCCTCCTTTATTTATATGCAAGATTTTTCAATCTTCAAATAAATTCGACACACCCAAAACCAAAACTCGATATAATGAATTTTTTTTTGGTTGAGTCAATTTGTAATGTAAAAGTGATTTTATCCTCTAAGGTGGTGTTTGTTTTTTAAGATGTAAATGGTCTGCAGTCTGCATATATCTGCAGAACAAAAGGTGGAGCAAATGTCTGCAATCTGTAAGAAAAATGTTGTTTGTTTTTTAAAGTTTGTGGACTACTAAAATAAACTATTATCAAATTATGTATTTTTATATATCTAACATTTTTATTTTGTCAATTACTTTTTATCAATAATTATCTATAATTTATATAAAAAAATATTATTTTTAAGTTAGAAAATGTTAGAAGATGCAAAAAGACTTTAGTCCATGTCTGCGAGAAGAAGAATGTCGCAAACCTTTTTAGGTTTGCGGTCTTCTAAAAAACAAACGGTCTGCAATGACAAACGTCTGTGTGCTATCTGTGGGCTGCAGACAAAAAAGCCAAGAAGATCTGCAAACAAAAAACAAACACCCTCTAAGTAAAGACGCATTTTCAGTTTTTTCGTTCTTTTACTTCACAGTCACATTCGACTACTCTATTTTCCTCATTACCTCGTTCATCCGCTTCTACAATTCTACTCTATTTATTTTGCCATCTAAACTTGCTATAAATTTTGGTCTGCCACCCAACTTCTAATCTTTCGGGGTTTTATTTATTTTTTATTTCCGTTTCCCGGTATCAATAAGTAAATGGGGGTAAACTCATTTCATAAGGTCAGACACGTGAATTGCACTTATTGCATGGTTACAAGGCATGCCAGTAATTTCCCAATACCTACAAGTGCATGTATTTTCTTTCAAATTAACCACATATTGGTCCTTCTAAGGAGTTGATACGTGTGTTTTCTAGGCCTCATTAAAAATGTATGTATTTTCACTTGTTTCTTTTATTTCATCTAAAGTTTTTGTGCCTACGGTAAATGACCTTGGCATTTTTAATAAAATTTTGGATATTACATATTCTTTTCATTAAATACCGCCCAATGTATTCCAAACAAGTTATTAAAGGCTTGTCCCTACCATCCAGAAACTTGGACCTTAACACTTCACACATGTTGTTTAACAAAGTATCATATCTTCTTTTCCAGTAAACAATCTTTATTTATAAAATAACCACTGAAATGGGCTCTACCTTAATATTTTGGGAATTTGCTTTAACATTCTATTTTTTAATGCTTCCATGGAACTTTCAAAGTGATTGTGAGTGTTTGAAGACTGACATTTCCATAGATGGTCTTTTTACTTTCCACCCCTTCTATTATAGTTTCATATTCTCATGAATTTGATATAGGCAAAACCTATGCCCAACTTTTTGAAATAGATTTGTTATTGAAGGAATGATACCATACAAAAAAAATTAATAGTTAGTAATATTATTAGTCAGAGAATTTTAAATATGGCACAAAGTACATGAAATATTACATTCTGTTTGTCTAAAATGCAAGTAAAACTGAAACAAGCATTGATGTCTAAACCATCTCCCAAGCGTTGTAAAAACTAACTCCATGAAGTTGTTAATTCTACTTCAATAATAGCATATGCTAATACGTAAATCCCATTGCTTGAATCTAGAGCCATATAAGTCAATATCTATCTTGGGAAGGGACCTTTAATGAATGCACAATTTGGAACCAAAAATCTATTAGTCCAACTTTAAAACCCATCTTCAGAGCACCCAAACAAACATAAATTCTCTTGAGAATTCTCGTTTCAACTGTCAAATTTAGTTTGCTATAAACATGTATTTTCAGTGTGCTTCTAACGTTGCAAGCTTGTAACTCCAACGCATAATCTATAAGTGAAGAGTATTGACTTTGGTTGTCCCCAAACACATGCTTTTGGGCAATATCCTTAGCCCTAAACACTTTCATTCTAGACATGCCAACTTTGTACTTTTTTGAAGCTTCACGTGTAAAGGCTTTACTGGTATACTAGCTTGCCTTCAACTTGTTATATTATGTTATTCACAAGAAGTTGAGATGTGCAAGCTTTGGTGGATCTACTATAAACATAGATATAATGGTTCACTAAGGTCTTGACCAACTAGTCTGTAACGTCCCAAATTCTGTAGTAATTTTTTTTTGTTTTAAAAACAGATCAAATACATAAAACGGGTTGGAAAATAAGAACCATCCAATTCGAAGTCAACATTTAAAAACATATAAAACCGAGTTTAATCAAAATAGTTACAAACATTATTCAGAGGAAGCCTTGAATACCAAAATCCCAAATGCGATACAGTCACGCCATGCTCCAAGCTCAAGTTAGCAAATACCTGAAAAACAATTAGGGTGAAAGGTAAGCACAAAGCTTAGTGAGTTCCCGAAAATACCACACGATTCATCACAAAAAACACAACATTACAGTTAACCCAATGGAGATCCACCGTCATTCGACTCTCGAGCTTGTCCCGATCCGTCGGCAGTAATCGGCTCTCGGGCTTGCCCCGATATGCCGACAATCATTCGTTCATCGACTTTTGTCGGCAATCACGTTCATCGAATTTTGTCAGCAATCACGTAAGGCACATACAAACACATTACTACACACATTAATTAAGGCCATCTACGCACTAACTTCACCCATAGTATAGTGAGAAGACTCACCTGATCCGCAAACCGCAAGCTAGATAGTGCTCCACGCGAGTGTCCTTAGATCTCCACAATACGAATTCCCAATAAATGTAAACTTCACTTAGAACTTTCTAAACCCAAAACAGGATAAACTTCTAAGACCGGTACACCGAATCCTCAAGTTTGACCAAAAGTCAAACTCGTCAAAAAGTCAACGGTCAGAGGTCAAAGTCAAAGTTAACAGTGAACAGCAAGTTAGCGTCGCTATCTTCTCCAGATAGTGTCGCTAACTATGAACAGTCCTAAAACTTCGTCAAGCTCTTAAGCCATTTAGCCAGGAAGTTAAGTCCTTCCAGAACTTATCCAAAATGACTATTGAGCTACAAAGTTGTCACCTTTATGATCACACAAGGCCAAAACTCAAAACCTAAGTCCAAAAGCTCAAAGCCAAACAACCATAAAAACAACTCAAGACGGCTTGGCTCACTCTCTAAATTGACTTAATGGCTCTAGAAATACTACAAGAAGCATAAAGGTCAGAACTTTCCTAACAAGTTCTAAGGACCAAGCTAAAAAGAGACGAAATATCGATTTCTACTATCACAAACACTAGATCATCCTTATAAACACAAAAAGGAACAAGCTTTATACTCACAGAGGTCCAGAAATGCAGATCTTGAACACTCAACCATGAAGAACAACTTCTAGCATCACCATGCACATTCCATATTCCAAGAAATATTCTAAAATGGGTAAGAACACCGAAAATCACTTCAAAGGGGCTTGGGACGATTTTAGGAGCAGAAATATGTCAAATGGCGGCTACCCTAGGGTTTGGCACCCTTGTTTATGGCATGTAATTCGAAATCTAGGGTTTTGGCCCAAACAGAGCAGTTAGCGTTGCTAACCTTATGTTAGCGTCGCTAACTCAAGATTGTGCCATCCCTCAAACTCGCAAACTTAGCGACTCTAACCCTTAATTTAGCGGTGCTAACTGTGTTAGGAATTATTTTAGTGGTTTAATCTTTGCATTTAAAAAGGACTAAAATAGAAAATATTTTTTATTTAGGGGCTGTTTGGGTTTTTTCAGTTGGGGACCGAAAAACCGTGTTGTTCGGTGTATTGGACCGAAAAACCCCATGGTTTTTCGGTGGGATTGTCTGATGGGCTTAGGGTTACAAGGGTTTTGGGCGTAGGGTATATAAGGCTCATGTAGCCGTCATTTTGTAAGGTTGGTCAATTATGTGAGTGAGCTTATTGAGAGAACTTGTGAGTAATTGATCATAGGAACCTTATGTACCAGTCGTTTAATCAATATAACGAGTGCATTTGAAGGTTTCATTACGTGTTATTGTGTGTTTCAATTCATACTTGATTGGGATTCCGCACCATTCAAGTTCGTGATTGATACCAAGTAGATCCAGTGGTTCATTGGGACTTACAATTGGTATAAGAGCCTTAAAAATCCAATTTTTTGGTGTTTTGGTATCAATTATTCGAAACCTTGGCTTAGATATTGGAGATTTTGGACGTTTTTGAGCGATTTTGGACTGATTTGATCGGTTTTGGGTGTTGTGTTCTTGGTGTTCTTCGTTGTTCTTGGCATCTTCAAGTGAAAAACCATAAAAAACGGCGTCTTTGATCTGAAAACGTCATTTTTGGATCTGTTTCAGCGTTTTTCGGCTAGATCTGGAGTTGTTCGGTCACGCTCCCAGGGTTGTTCGGCGGCGGTGCTGTAGCTTCTAGGGTTTTAGAGTTTTTCGGTCAAGCTTTGGGTTTCTCGATCCACTAAGGGTTGTTCGGTTAGCCCATTAGTGTTGGTCGGTGCATCTTAGGGTTTCTAGAAAATCGGTTGTTATAGGTTGTTCGGTCTAAGTTTCTCGCTTGAGTTCTTTGGTCAAGCAGTTGTTCGGTGTTGGTTTTTCGGTGTGAACCTAGGTGTTCGGTGAACAGTGATTTCGCTAAAAATACAGGATAAAAAATTTCGAAATGTGTTAAATTTGTTGGGATTGGAAAACTCTTCTATTTAACACTAGAACAGAATTACAATAGGAGGAGCAACTCTCACACTCGACTATTACAAAAAACCAACCCTTTCTCTAACACTTAACCTCTAAGTGTTTCTCTCTAACTCTATATGTTTTGGTGTGTTTTTGGATGCCTAAGAACTGAAACTTAAGCCTCTATTTATAGCTAAACTAGCCACTAAATCTATAGTATATGAACACATTGAATTCTTGGAAGAGAATATCAAATTTGCCACATTAAGCTTTGTCAACAATGGTGGCATCTAGAATGGAGGGCTTCTAGATGGAGGCTGGAAATCAACAAATCTCCCCCTCCAGCCTCTTTTGAACAATCCTTAACCCAACTATGTCAGCACATAGTTTGTGTTTGTCTTGTGTCACCACCTTGGTCAACATGCCTGCAGGATTGTCATTTGTGTTGATCTTTGACAACTTCAATTCTCCTTTCTCGATTGCTTCTCTAAGCCAATGATAACGGATATCGATATGCTTAGTGCGAGAATGGTACATCGAATTCTTGCTTAGGTCCATAGCACTCTGACTATCGCAATGAATGATGTATTCTGCTTGGGGAAACCCCATTTCTTGAAGAAACCGTTTTAACCATATAAGTTCCTTCCCAGCTTCAACAGCAGCAATGTACTCGGCTTCTGTTGTTGACAGTGCTACACACTTTTGTAACTTGGATTGCCATGAGATAGCTCCCCCTGCCAAAGTGAAAACATAACTTGATGTTGATTTCCTATTATCAAGATCTCCTGCCATATCAGCATCTGTATAACCTTTCACGATTGGCTTTGCTCCCCCGTAACACAAACATAGTTTTGAACTACCCTTCAGGTATCGCAGTATCCACTTGACTGCTTCCCAATGTTGCTTTCCTGGATTTGCTAAATATCTACTCACGACACCAACAGCATGAGCAATATCTGGCCTTGTACACACCATCGCATACATAAGACTTCCTACGGCTGAGGAATAAGGGACTTTCTTCATCTCTTCTTTCTCTTTATCAGAAGAAGGAGAATTTTTCTTACTTAACTTGAAGTGATTTGCCAACGGAGTGCCAACATGCTTGGCGTTTTCCATGTTGAACCTTTTGATCACACGTTCAACATACTCCTCCTGTGACAAGAATAATTTTCTTGATTCTCTATCACGGATAATTTTCATGCCCAATATTTGTTGAGCTGGGACTAGGTCTTTCATATCAAAGAACTTAGACAAATCCTTCTTCAAGTTGTTGATCATGGTTGCATCTTGACCCACTATTAGCATATCATCCACATAGAGCAAAAGGATGACAAATTTCCCATCTGGAAACTTCTTCAAGTACACGCAGTGGTCTGCAACAGTTCTTTTGTACTCGTGACTTACCATGAACGAGTCAAACTTCTTGTACCACTGTCTTGGGGCTTGCTTAAGACCATAAAGGCTCTTCTTCAACTTGCAGACGAGATGCTCTTTCTTTGGGTCTTTAAACCCATCGGGCTGCTCCATGTATATTTCTTCATCTAAATCACCATGAAGAAAGGCTGTTTTTACATCCATCTGCTCAAGCTCAAGATCTAGACTGGCAACCAATCCGAGTACAACTCGAATAGACATCATCTTCACAACCGACGAAAAAATCTCATCAAAGTCAATTCCCTCCTTCTGTTGGAATCCTTTGACAACGAGTCTCGCCTTATACTTCACAATGTTTCCTTTTCCATCTTTCTTCAACTTGAAAACCCACTTTTTTTTCAAGGCTTTATTTCCTTTGGGAAGTTTCACCAACTCATATGTTTGATTCTTGTGCAAAGAATTCATTTCGTCTTTCATGGCCTTCTGCCAATTGGCTTTGTTAATATGAGATTGAGCTTCCTGAAAGCTCTCTGGCTCCCCCTCGCTGGTAAGAAGGATGTAGTTCGAAGTTGGGTATCTTGAGGAAGGAACACGAACCCGATCAGATCGTCGAACTTGAGTTTCTTCATTAGAAACATCTGGCAATGACTCTGAATTATCAAGAGGTGGAAGCTCCCCCTGCTCAACACCTCCTTGATCTTCATCATCAACTTCATTATTCTGTTCATCAGTCGGAACATCATCTTTTGTTTCAGATATCATTTCTGGAACTTTGAAGCTTTGTTGCTCGTTAATCGATGCCTTGAAATCATAATACTGGTCTTCATAGAAAACAACATCTCTGCTTCGAATAACCTTCTTTAGTTCTGGGTCCCATAGCCTGTACCCGAACTCTTCATCTCCATATCCAATAAAGATGCATGGAGTGGATTTGAGGTCCAACTTCTTCCGCAATTGACTTGACACATGTGCAAACGCCTTGCACCCAAATACTCTCAAGTGAGAATATGTTATGTCTTTACCTGTCCATATCTTTTCTGGAACTTCAAAATTCAATGGAACTGAAGGTGACCTATTTATAAGGTAACAAGCTGTCAATACAGCTTCACCCCAGAATGGCTTTGGTAGTTTAGCCGCACTGATCATACATCGGACCTTCTCAACAATGGTACGATTCATTCGTTCTGCTACACCGTTATGCTGTGGGGTACGTGGGACAGTCTTTTCATGCCTAATACCATATTTTGTGCAATATGTGGAGAACTCACGAGAATAGTACTCACCTCCATTATCTGATCTGAGACATTTCAACTGCTTGCCAGTTTGTCTTTCCACCATTACATGAAAAGCTTTAAAACGATCAAATACTTGATCCTTTGACTTGATACAGTAAGCCCATACCTTTCGTGATGCATCATCGATGAATGTCACAAAATACCTGCTTCCACCAAGAGATTCTACTTCAATGGGTCCACATACGTCGGAGTGGACAAGGCTCAACAACTCAGAGCGCTTATTTCTTGTGGAGCTAAAGGAAACTCTGTGTTGTTTCCCAAATAAGCAATATTCACAAGGATCCAGGGCAACATCTTTTTCCATGGAAATGGACTTCTTCTTTTCAAGAGTTGTTAACCCTTTCACAGTCATGTCATGTGTCCTAGTCTTCTATGCCACAGATTTGGTGATGTCTCTTCTTCTACTGCATTGAGACTTGGTTGAATCAACTTTGCATATGACTTATAAATAGTACCACAAAGCTTTCCCCTTGCAATGACCATAATGACTTTTAACAACTTCCAGTTGCCATTTCCGAAGTGGTTGTCATAGCCCTGAAGGTCAAGAGCTCCAATTGAGATAAGATTCATTCTTAGCTCCGGAACATGTCGAACATCTTTCAACACCAATGTACACCCTATATTGGTCTTTATATGTACATCACCGATACCAACAATGTTAGAGGAACTAGTGTTTCCCATCCTCACGGTACCATGGTTTACGGATTTATATGTTGCAAATAAATCCCGGTCCGGAGTGGAATGATATGATGCAGCGGTATCAATCACCCACTCGTCATCACGAGCGCCTACGTGTAGGCATGCATCCTCCTCGCATGCAACAAGGGCAATGTCTTGTGAAATGTTGACCATGGTCTCACCATCCTCCTTGCTTGAACTAGTACTTGTTTCAGCCTGTTCTCGTAGAAACTTTCGACAATCGCTCTTTTTGTGGCCATAATGATTGCAGTAGTTGCAGTGGCCTTCAAACCATGTACTTGAAGACTTTCCCCTTTCTTTTGATCTTCCTCTAACTTGAGATCTTCCTCTACTTTGACCACGTCTACCTCTACCTCGACCTCTTCCTCTGCCACCAGTTCTACCTCCGCCTCTTTATTTGTTTTCTGTTACGAGGGCAAATGACTGGTCTATACCAGCTTCTTTTCTTCTGGCTTCCTCATTCATGAGAGCGTCCGTGACCATCTCCATTGTCACTTTGCCACCGGGGGCAGAATTGCTAAGAGTAACAACAAGTGTTTCCCAATGATCAGGTAGAGAACTTAGCAACAATATTGCTTGCTCCTCATCTTTGAGAACCCATTCAGCGGAACTGAGCTGATTTACGAGATCTTGGAACTGACTCGTATGCTCGGCTATGGATGTACCACTTCGTAACTTGTGGTTTACCAGGCGCCTCATTAGTAGGGTCTTGTTGCGTGCCGTCTTTGCTTGATACATACTCTCAAGTTTTTCCCAAAGTTTGTATGCGTCTGTTTCTTGAGAGACATGATGAAAAACACTGTGGTCAATCCATTGTCGAATTTGTGCCACGGTTTTCTTATTCATTCTCGTCCAGACATCGACTGTTGTTTTTTCAGGTTTTACTCCCTTGGTTTCTAAAGGTTCTGCTAGATCCTTTAGATTAAGCAAATCTTCCATCCTCGGCTTCCACATATTATAATTTGTGGGCGTAAGTCGGACCATTATATCCGAACTTGTAGATTCCATGAGAAAGACTTTGTAGTTTACGTTTTGTAAAATTTGGGGATGGAATTAGGCAAAACCGAGCTCACGGTTATATCTGGAAGGGTCGAAATAGGTGGAATATACTTTTTCAGGGTTAAAATACACTTTTTGAAAAAGTTATGGGCTAATTTGTAATTTTTGAGAAGTACAGGGGCTAATTTATAATTTAGAAAACTATAAGGACCAAACTGGAAGTTTCTGAAATATAGGGACCTTTCTGAAACTTTTCAGAAGTATAGGGACCAAAATTGTAACTTTCAGAAAAAACTGGGACCAAAACGGAGTTTTATAGAATTAGAGGGACCTGTTTGCAACTTTCTGGAATTTCAGGGGGCCAAAATGCAGTTTTTTGAAACTTGCTACATTGTTGCTACAGTGTCGCTACAGTGTCGTCTTCTCCGATCGTCTTCTCCGGCGAGTTTTCCGGCGAACTGGTTTTTCCGGCCACTATTCCGGCAAACCTTTGACCAGTCTTTTGGAGGTCTTCTGGTGGTCGAAAAATTCTGAAAAAAATATTTCGGAATCGTGGGAACGAGTACTTTACAATGGTGTGCCCGGAAATCGATTTTGAGAAAAAACAAATTCGACCAAAAAACGATCGGTACCGAAACGAGGCTCTGATACCACTTGTTGGGATTGGAAAACTCTTCTATTTAACACTAGAACAGAATTACAATAGGAGGAGCAACTCTCACACTCGACTATTACAAAAAACCAACCCTTTCTCTAACACTTAACCTCTAAGTGTTTCTCTCTAACTCTATATGTTTTGGTGTGTTTTTGGATGCCTAAGAACTGAAACTTAAGCCTCTATTTATAGCTAAACTAGCCACTAAATCTATAGTATATGACCACATTGAATTCTTGGAAGAGAATATCAAATTTGCCACATTAAGCTTTGTCAACAATGGTGGCATCTAGAATGGAGGGCTTCTAGATGGAGGCTGGAAATCAACAAAATTTTGGTTTTTTGCCAGAATTTTTTTTGGTGGTTTTCGATCAATATTTTGGCATTTGAAGGCTTTTCGGGACACTTAAACCTTTAAAATGTCTACCACAACAGAAGTCGTTTGTGAAAAACCATGCACTCTAGATTGCAAAAAGATCATTGCCAAATATCGTGAATTAAACGAAAATCTTGTCAGAGAAGTCTTTGAACTTGAAAACCTTGTCTATAAACATAAAAAGAAACTGAAGCCTTTACAAGAAAAGTTACATGCTAGAACCTCAGACTATCTCAAAATTCAAGATGAACTTACTATAAAAAATTGCCATCTTAAGTTTGCTATTGAGGACATTGCTAGATTAACTGCTGAACTTGATGCATTAAAATCAAAATTTCAAAATGTTTAATCAAATTTTAAAAAGGTTTACACATCAAGTGATGTAGTTGAATCTATAATTGAACATCAAACTAAATGGTCAAAAATACACGGTGAAGGTCTTGGATACAATGTTGTTCCACCTCTCTATAATAATAACTTTACTCCATCCTTGGAAACTGAAGAATCTGAGGAATGCTATCTTTCCAGTTTCATTCCAATGGATCAATCTGGCACCGCTGAGAGTACTGAAATGAACTCTACTGATCCTTCTACCTCATGTGCAGATACAGTGAACAAGGAGGATGAAATCAAGGAGAAGAAGATTGCTAAAACATGTGCCCCTTCTAAACCTTGTGGTGATGGTTTGAATTCAAAAATTCCAAATGTTGGAAAATACAAACCACCAAAGTTTGTGAAAAAGGGTGACATTCCCTGTGGACAAAGACTAAGTCCCACAAAATGTGATTGTGCTTGTACTTGTGGTAACTCCTTGAAGAATTCAAAAGGACAAGGACCAAATCACAATCTCTTTTATTTAAAAAGACAAACATGCTTTAACTGTGGGATTGCCGGTCACATCGCCAGGAACTGTCCACATCACCCATATATTCCCTTCTATGCACAACACTGGCAGAATGTGCCAAGAGGGAGTACTTGCAAAAGAAAGCCCTCAAGATCTCGATCAAGAGAAGGTGATTGGAATGAAGCCAAGGCCAAGAAGCAGGCCCCCAAGGACAAGAAGACCGATTTGAAAGATAACTCTGCCAAATCGAAATCGGTAAGATCGAGTTCCTCTCAAAGATCGTCCTCGAGTCCACACTGGCAACATAAGCACAAGTCAAGGGGGAGTGCTGCTTCAAACTCAAGTATTGACACACCCATCAGTTCAAACAACAAAAGACCCAAACCAAACTACCGATGGGTACCCAAAGGCCAATATTCCAATTCATCTAATTGTCCTGCTAACTCTTCATGTTCTTTATTTGATAAGCAGGATATGATCTTGGAACAAGTGAAGTGTGTGGATAGCAATGGAAAACCCAGCTTCAGAATGGACTGGGTTCCCAAGACCAACTAATCCTGCATAATGTGCAGGTACAGCTATGGAGGAATATCTTCAGACCCTGGTTTGTTGATAGTAGCTGTTCCAAGCACATAAATGGAGACATTTTTCAACTGCACAACATTCAAATCATTAAAAGAGAGTATGTGTGCTTTGCGGGAGGGAGGAAAGGAAAAGATGATCACGTGGGGTTCGTAACCAAAAGATGTGTTGAAGTTTGAATAGATAACTTCGTCCTGAACTGATTTGAGTCGTTTTGATGACTAATAGTTCAAATTTTTTGTAGATTTTGTACAATTTTTGGTTAAATTTGCTCATATTCGAACATTCTCCTCTATGCACAAATTTATGGGGAGAATTAAAAAAACAAAAAAATATAAAATTCAAAATTACAAAAATATGTCTTTTTCTTATGTCCTTACTTTGAGAGAATTGAAAATTGAAAAAATATGTTTTCGTTTATTGTCTTTATTTTTCAGAAAATTATAAAAATCAAAATATTGTTCTTTTACTTGTTTCGCATGATCGTCAATGTTCCTGATAAATACCAATCAGGAATACAGATCAATCCTATGTCAAAGATGTGTTTCATTATCACCGTGATTCACTAAGACATTCATTACCTAACAATGACACACCGAGTTATACCACTCACTGCTGAGGTAACACTTAAGTCCTAGTGATTCTTACTGTTACACCATAGTAAGTTTGAAGCACTGACAACCGCTTCTTGACCAAATCTAAAAGTTTCTTCTGCAACACCAACTTCTAGACACTTGAGTAAAACCACTCAGAGTCGAGAGTTACAAAGTCTGTGTCGATGGTTAGATTGCATACCGTAATCTATCACACGCACCAATCCATTCTCAACCACCTCTAACTTTCTGTTGCAAGAAATAGTCGACTCACCATTTTAAACCAAGTGGTGATGATATTTTGACACTCTGTAACACCCGAATTTTTTTTAAAACAAAATACACCCAAAAATTTTCATTTTTAAACACATTTTCAAACATACAAAACTAACTGTTTAGGTGTATAAGTTTATACAAAAAGGGTACAAGTGTATCAAGGAGTACATAACAAAAGTAAACTCCTTCTAAGCCGGGCTGCTACAACGAACAGTCCTATCAATGAGCTACATCTTTACCCTTAGTAGGGTCACGCTCACCTGCAGGGACAATTCACACATACACTGTGAGCCATAGAGCTCAATGAGTAATCATATAAACAGTTTAACATGTAATTTTGTATAATTAAGTTATCAAAACTCAATACAAATGCATATCCCTGTTTGAATCAACATTTGGATATCAATCGAATCTCCTAGCCTCAAAGGCCGTTATTATTTGGATATCACATCCAATCTCCTAGCCATATAGGCCGTTTATTTTGGATACGGAATCCAATCTCCTAGCCACGAAGGCCGTTAATATTTCGATACGAAATCTGTAAGACCCGTATCCTGATTATAACATATATTTAAAATAAGAGTGTTAGGAATTATATGATTTTGGTAGTTATAAAGCTAAGAAAAACTTTAGTTACAATTTCATATAAAAATCAGCATTTTGTGTCGTTTTTAGAAAAATCATAATTAATTCTAGAAAAATCGTTTGGACCTCAAACCAGTGCACAAAGTTTACAAATTGAGTCTAGTACAATTACCAAAAATAATAGTAAGCTTGAAAATGACATTATCTATGGTAAAAAATGCAATCTTTACTGATTAGTTCGGAATTGATAGATTAGATAGTCTGTTTTCAAAAATTCATAATAAATCATAGAAAACTTGTATAAATACGTAAAATACATACCTGGAAAGGTATTGAGATAAGTTTTTGGAATATCAAATAAAAACGTGAATTTCGTGGGTTTATAGTCGGCTAAACCAGTCTTGAACAGACTGATTCTAGAAGGTATTAATTTCAACAAAGTTATATTATTAAAATCTTTTGTCAAAAGTGTCATGCCATTTTTTATTCAAGAATTCAAGTATAAATACCCCTCAAAACATCTCATAAACCACACAACTAAATCTCAATCCAATATATAGAGGTTTCTAAGCACTAGAGTGTAAGCAAGTGAGCGGAAGGAAGCTTAAAAGCCTAACGAAGGAGTTATAGATCTCGACGACTGGTCATAAGGTAACTACAAACCTTTCTATAGCTTAATTAGGTATTGTAAAATAGTTTTTGTTAAGAAGTGGAATATTTAATAAGTATAACATATTTTATATTATACTCATTTCTAACAATAGTAAATAAAAACCTTAAAATGTCGTTATTATAACAATTCGTAATTTCCGAAAATAATACCGATTGATTTACTTACGAGGACGGTGACTAGGCCGATTACTTGGGATCTGGTTGTTGGATTTTCCGAAAGGCTAAAATGCTGAAAGGATCATGCCACCCCATCTAATCTTCTACCTGGCCGTTCTTTACTTGATAAATCATGGAGTATCATATTGGAATTATTGAAGGGTTTAATGATGCGACTATAATATAGTTAAGGATTAAGAAATGATAGATTTCTTATTATGTTAACAGTTAAAGTTGAAGGAAATACAAAGCCGAGAAAGATAAACGATATAGTCAACTATAATCAGGTGAGTCTTCTCACTATACTATAGGTGATATTGCATGCGTAGGAAGGATGATATGTTAGACTAAGGTGATCTTACCTGTTATGATAATTGTATGAATTATTGCTATGATAATGATTGTTTGTGGACGGAACGGGATAGCCCGCGAGCCAATAGGCGGAACGGGAATAGCATGCGAGTCATTAGACGGAACGGGAAAAGCCTGCGAGCGATAAGACGGAACGGGAACTGCCCGTGAGTCTTCAGGCGGAACAGGGATAGCCCGCGAGTCTCACAGACATATGAATGGTTATTGTGTGTTGTATGTTATGTGATGGATCGTATGGTATTTTGAGGAACTCACTAAGCTCCGTGCTTACCCTTTCCCTATATAAACTACTGTTTCAGGTACATCAGGTACCATGGATGGCAAGGCGTGACGTGTATACACTGTGCTGCTTCATTGGAGGACTGTTTTTGAATGAAAGTTCCGCTATGTTGTGATTTCATTAACTTTTGTTAATCCTGGGATGTTTTCATTAAACTTATAAGTTATGGAATTTTGTCAAAATTAATTAAGTGGCTTTTCTTATATTGAAGTATCCGTTTAATGTTTTTTTAATTTTAGCCTAAAATTTTGGGATGTTACAAAATCCAATCTCCTAGCCATAGAGGCCGTTAAACCTTATCAATTGGGTAACTTGGCTAAATTCTAGGTTACCATTTCAAATGCTAAAGCTACTTCAGATTTCAAGAGTTCAACCAATACATATCATATTAGACATAGTACAGATTACTCACCTGATGTTGAAGTTCTATACAGTCCTAGCTAACTCCACAGAAGCTACAATGATCCTTCAAGGTTTTCCCGTTACCTACATAATCACATACATGCCAAGTAGAGGTGAAAACCTTGTTTTTCAACCATCTAGGCTTGAAACTTGATAACAATAATTAAGACTCGGGATTAGAAGCATTTCAACACATCCTAAACGAGTGTATATGCTCAAGTTCTAACAATTCACAGGTGGTCCTTTACCACCACCCGAAACCAACCCAAAACAAGGAAAATCAAACACTCCTTCGGACTAAAAGGTAAACCTTACCTTCAAGAAGCGAAATACCGAAGATTACTTCAATCTGTCAAGTTCTTAGCTTCCAATTTAGTCCTAATGCGATTTGGGGGTGTTTCAAGGGTTTGAGAGAGGTTTTTGATCGAGAGTTTTCCAAGAAAAGGGCTGAAATCGCATTTAAGAGGAGGTAGGGTCGGCACGAAACCCGACCCGTATCACTAAACCCGACCCGGGTTCGGATCCGCATCACGACCCGTGCTGATGCACACGCCCCAGGTTACGCTAAACTCGATTTTTTTCTTCCGACGGAACCCGACCCGGCTTTCAAAACCCGATCCGGGTTTTTTTAATGCAGCTCGACCCGGGTTAAATAACTCGATCCGGGTTTGACGTTGTTTCCATTTCGTTGAGTGTTTAAGACTATTACACGACCCGGGTTGGCCAACACGACCCGGTTTATCCCTTTTTAGCATTTTTCACACAACAACTAAATCTTAAATGTGTTAAAACCATCCAAACACTTATGATATTATTTTGTATTGAAATAATAATACGATTAATATAAAATAACTTACCGTGAGTGACATGGTGTTACAATTCTTCCCCCCATTAAAAGATTCCGTCCTCGGAATCAATTAAAGAGTCGAGGGTATTTCTCCCTCATTTCGTCTTCAGTTTCCCACGTCATATCGGAACCTCTATGGTGTCGCCAAAGTACTTTAACCATTTTGATCTTCTTGTTCCGCAATTGCCTTACTTTTCGATCTAACACTTTCTCGGGTTGTTCCGGGTATCTTAATTTTTCATCAACTTCTATTTCAGCTAGAGGTATTCGTTGGGATTCATCGAATAATGTTTTCCGCAAATGAGACACATGGAAAACATTATGAATACCTTGGAGTTCTTCTGGTAACTCTAACCGATACGCCACAGCTCCTATTCTTTGTGATATCCGGAACGGTCCAACGAAACGAGGACTTAGCTTTCCTTTCTTCCCAAATCGAATCAAGCCTTTCCAAGGGGATACCTTAAGCATCATCATATCCCCTACGCGAAATTCCAATGGTTTTACCCGCCTGTCAGCATATTGTTTCTGTCGGTTTTGGGCAACTTTCAAATGTTCCCGGATTTGTCTAATCTTTTCTTCAGTTTGGGCTACGATCTCGGGTCCGGCCAATGGCTTCTCCCCCACTTCAGTCCAGCAAGTCGGAGTACGACACGGTGCTCCGTACAATGCTTCATACGGGGCTATCTGAATACTGGAATGAAAACTATTATTGTAAGCAAATTCTACCAAAGGTAGATGATCTTCCCAACTCCTGCCAAAGCCTATCACGCATGTTCGAAGCATGTCTTCTAAAGTCTGAATGGTTCTTTCGCTTTGCCCATCAGTTTGCGGGTGATACGCGGTACTTATTAACACTTTTGAACCCAACTGTTCTTGAAGACTTTGCCAAAATCGAGAAGTAAATCTACTATCTCGATCGGATACAATTGACGACGGTAACCCATGTCGACGAATTACCTCTTCAATGTATATTTTCGCCAACTTTTCGATTTTGAAACTTTCACTAATCGGTAAAAATTGCGCCGATTTCATCAATCGATCAACCACTACCCAAACAGTATCATGCCCACACGGTGTTCGAGGTAGTTTTGTTACGAAATCCATTGTGATACTATCCCATTTCTTTTCTGGAGTTGGTAACGGTTGAATTTCGCCATACGGTTTCTGATGGTTCGACTTTACTTGCAAACAAGTCAGACACTTTTCTACATATCTTCCAATATCTCTTTTCATTCCTGGCCACCAATACATAGGTTTTAGCGTTCGGTACATCTTGGTACTACCCGGGTGCACGATATATCTACTATAATGAGCATCTTCCAAAAGTAAACCCCGCGCCTCACCTTGCTTGGGCACCCACACACGGCCACTAAAGGTTTTCAATTGCTGAGAGTTTTCAACAAGATGCTTTATATACCCGACCATTCGTTCACTTTCACGTTCTCGGGTTTGCACACTTCTCCTTGTGCCATATGAATCAACTCGGGTAATCGGCTCGCTACACCCATACGCGCGGATGTAACTTTCAAAGGATATTCTTTTCGACTCAGGGCATCTGCAACTACATTCGCCTTGCCGGGATGGTACAATATTTCGCAGTCGAAATCTTTGAGTAAATCCATCCATCTTTGCTGCCTCATGTTTAATTCTTTCTGGTCAAATAAATACTTCAGGCTTTTATGATCCGTATAAATAACAAACTTCACACCATATAAGTAGTGTCTCCAAAGCTTCAAAGCCAAAATCACTGCAACCAATTCGAGATCATGTACCGGGTACTTCTTCTCGGCTTCTTTTAATTGATGGGATGCATAAGCGATTACTCGACCCTTCTGAATCAATACACACCCAAGACCCACTCGTGAAGCATCACTATAAACTACATATTCTTCTCCGCTTTGCGGTAAGGCTAACAACGGAGCTTCACATAAGGCTTGCTTTAATTTCTGAAAGGCTGCTTGTTGGTCAACTTAGTCAACGGGGCAGCAATCGAAGAGAAATTTTCTACAAATCTTCTATAGTAACCTGCCAGTCCAAGAAAACTGCGTATTTCTGTCGGACTCCGAGGCGGTTCCCATTTCATCACAGCTTCAATCTTTGTTGGATCAACTTTAACACCTTCATTATTAATAACATGTCCAAGAAACTGTACTTCTCTTAGCCATAATTCACACTTGGAAAACTTCGCGTATAAATTTCCTCGGCGAAGTAATTCCAATATTTGGCGTAAATGAATACCGTGTTCAGCCTGGCTTCGAGAATACACCAAAATATCGTCTATGAATATTACAAAAGTATCAAGGAATGGGCGACATACTCTGTTCATGAGATCCATAAATGCTGCCGGAGCATTGGTTAACCCAAAAGGCATAACCAAAAACTCATAATGACTATAACGAGTACGGAATGCTGTCTTTGGAATATCTGATTCTCGAATATTCAACTGATGATATCCCGATCTCAGATCAATTTTTGAAAAATACGTCGCTTCCTGAAGTTGATCAAACAAATCATCGATTCTCAGTAACGGGTATTTGTTTTTCACCGTGATTTTATTCAATTCCCGATAGTCGATACACATACGCATCGACCCATCTTTCTTTTTTACAAATAGAATAAGCGCTCCCCACGGTGACGAACTCGGTCTAATGAAACCCCGATCCAGAAGTTCTTCCAATTGCTTTCTTAGTTCCTCCATTTCTGAAGTTGCTAGTCGATAAGGAGCCCGAGCAACAGGTGCGGCTCCCGGAACTAATTCAATTGCAAATTCGACTTGTCGGTCTGGTGGTAACCCAGGGAGTTTTTCAGGAAAAACGTCTGGAAATTCGTTTACAATTTTTACACTTTCTTTTCCCGTCTGATCTGATTTAGCAAAAGACACGTATGCTAAATAAGATGTCCCTCCTTTACTGACACTACTCCGGGCTTGAGCAAAGGAAATAACCGGCATTCTCAGACGCGGTCTTTCGCCCTGGATTTTAATCCATGCCCCTTTTGGTGTTAAAACTATAATATTCTTGTTTCTGCAATCCATGTTAGCATAATTTGTTGCTAACCAATCCATACCCACAATTACTCCAAATTCCTTGGTAGTCATCGGCTTCAGATCTATAGGGAAAGTGGTCCCGTAGATCTTAAGCTGACAACCTTCAATATGTTCTGACACCCAAACATACCTACCATCTGCCACTGCTACTTCCAAACTTTCATCCATAGGAGTTAGGGGAACATTTAAATGAGACATCATAGACGTTGACACAAAACAATGTGTAGCTCTAGGATCAAATATTACATATACTGGAATTGAATTTAGAGTGAATATACCTGTAACTACGTCAGTCTTTTCACGGGCCTCTTCCCCTGTCATTTGGAATGCCCGTGATGCCACTGGTCCTCCCCGACCCTTTACCTCTTCTTTCTTTCCTCCCCGCTCCTCTCTGGGTTTATCACTAGGTGCTCCAGCTTTTATCTGGGGACAATTGGGGCGAATATGATCTGTAGCCCCACATTGGAAACACCTCCGCTCCGCCCGACAGTCTCGAGCGATATGCCCTTGCCTTCCACAGTTACGACAACCCGACGATGGAATATCAGTTCGACAACTTCCAAAGTGCTTTTTCCTGCACTTTTCACACCACTTTGCTTCTTCTTTCGAACCTTTACCTCTAAAATTGGACCCCGTCTGTTGTGACTTTTTTTGAGGCGTCCACGGTTGTTCCTCCGCTTTCCGTTTAGTTTAACCGACCTTATTTTCCTCCTCCTGCCTCTGAAGTTCCGTCTCTCTTTCTGTGGCTCTATCCACCACCTGTCGGAAGGAAGATAACTGAAGCGGTTGCACAATTTCTCGAATTCGGGTTTTCAATCCCCACATGTATTTATCAATTTTTCTCTTCTTAGTGTTTATTTGGTGTTCGGAAAATCTGGCCTTTTCTAGAAAACTCATTGTATATTCTTGCACCGTATAAGACCCTTGTTCCAAGTGCAAAAATTCTTCCTCTAACCTTTTTACAGCCACCTCGGAACAATATTCTTCGTTGAAATTGGTTTTGAACTGTTCCAATAATAAAGACTGGGTCAAGTCGGGATCCAACGCCTTACTGAACACTTGCCACCAGTGTAATGCATTACCAGTTAATTGATTCGTGGCAAACTCCACCTTGTCCCCTTCAGCACACTTACTGAATCGAAACACCTTCTCTGTATGCATCAACCATTCCATAGCTTGGACCGGATTATCCGTCCCTGAAAACTCTTTGGGCTTGCAGCCCAGAAAAGTTTTATAAGTACATTCAGTCTTTTTCCCGGAACTTCCTTCTCCTTTGACTTCTTTCTCAACATGAACTCTACTTTCCCCTTGACTCTCATTTTCAGGCTTCCTGTCGTGAACTTGCTTGCAGTACTTTCATCATGTGCATTTATTAAGGTATGTAATAATTCACGTACCACATCGGCTACAATGGTGCGTAAATCTGGTGGATTTTCATTTACTGATCCACTCGCACCTCTTCCAACCGAGCCTTGAGAACGGGCCCGACCACCTCTCGAGGCTCCACGCCCCGAATTTCCTCGCGTAGGATTACTTCTAGTACCTCTCATACTTCAGAATTCAACAAATTGTTAGGTTATATATAATAACAAACTTATATGCAACCAGATGTTCAACATGTCTATTATCTCTCAAGGTTTAAGTCCAGGGATCTATTCTACAGACACCTAGTTCACTTAAACCACGGCTCTGATACCAACTTGTAACACCCGACTTTTTTTTTAAAAACAAAATACACCCAAAAATTTTCATTTTTAAACACATTTTCAAACATACAAAACTAACTGTTTAGGTGTATAAGTTTATACAAAAAGGGTACAAGTGTATCAAGGAGTACCTAACAAAAGTAAACTCCTTCTAAGCCGGGCTGCTACAATGAACAGTCCTATCCATGAGCTACATCTTTACCCTTAGCAGGGTCACGCTCACCTGTAGGGACAATTCACACATACACTGTGAGCCATAGAGCTCAATGAGTAATCATATAAACAGTTTAACATTTAATTTTGTATAATTAAGTTATCAAAACTCAATACAAATGCATATCCCTGTTTGAATCAACATTTGGATATCAATCCAATCTCCTAGCCTCAAAGGCCGTTATTATTTGGATATCACATCCAATATCCTAGCCATATAGGCCGCTTATTTTGGATACGGAATCCAATCTCCTAGCCACAAAGGCCGTTAATATTTGGATACAAAATCCAATATCCTAGCCACAGAGGCCGTTAAACCTTATCAATTGGGTAACTTGGCTAAATTCTAGGTTACCATTTCAAATGCTAAAGCTACTTCAGATTTCAAGAGTTCAACCAATACATATCATATTAGACATAGTACATATTACTCACCTGGTGTTGAAGTTTTATACAGTCCTAGCTAACTCCACAGAAGCTACAATGATCCCTCAAGGTTTTCCCGTTCCCTATATAATCACATACATGCAAAGTAGAGGTGAAAACCTTGTTTTTCAACCATCTAGGCTTGAAACTTGATAACAATAATTAAGACTCTGGATTAGAAGCATTTCAACACATCCTAAACGAGTGTATATGCTCAAGTTCTAACAATTCACAAGTGGTCCTTTACCACCACCCGAAACCAACCCAAAACAAGGAAAATCAAACACTCCTTCGGACTAAAAGGTAAACCTTACCTTCAAGAAGCGAAATACCGAAGATTACTTCAATCTGTCAAGTTCTTAGCTTCCAATTTAGTCCTAATGCGATTTGGGGGTGTTTCAAGGGTTTGAGAGAGGTTTTTGATCGAGAGTTTTCTAAGAAAAGGGCTGAAATCGCATTTAAGAAGAGGTGGGGTCGGCACGAAACCCGACCCATGTCACTAAACCCGACCCGCGTTCGGATCCGCAGCATGACCCGTGCTGATGCACATGCCCCGGGTTACGCTAAACTCGATTTTTTTCTTCCGACGAAACCCGACCCAGCTTTCAAAACCCAATCTGGGTTTTTAATGCAGCTCGACCCGGGTTAAATAACTCGATCCGGGTTTGACGTTGTCTCCATTTTGTTGAGTGTTTAAGACTATTACACGACCCGTGTTGGCCAACACGACCCGGTTTATCCCTTTTGTAGCATTTTTCACACAACAACTAAATCTTAAATGTGTTAAAACCATCCAAACACTTATGATATTATTTCGTATTGAAATAACAATACGATTAATATAAAATAACTTACCGTGAGTGACGTGGTGTTACACACTCTTTGTCAGTGATCTCTGCTACAACAGTAGTAGTAGATGTGAGGCATCAATAACCATTTTTACCTACAAAACTTCTAATTCAAGAGTTGGATGACTCAGTGTAATAAACCATACACTGATGACAATTCGAAAGTGTAGCCGATGGGTATGTCTTATAACCAAGACATGTTACACGCTCATACCTCTCTTGAACCCTAAACTTCTTCTAATTCAAATGTTTGTGATTCTATATGGTATTACCTCGCATTGATGAAACATTGAAATTCTGGGTCAGTGATCGTTGTTGTTTACCACAATAGCTGTGAGACCCCAACAACTTTACCTGATTCAAAATTAGCACCAGAATGGTACACTCCGTAGAGTTTGGATACCATTGAACGTCTTGCCAATATCCAAGTTGACTTGTCAACTTGTCAACTGCATTGAGATCTCCGATCAAGGATATGCAGGGGCCTAAATCAAAACGGCCACGAGTAGTTCACCGATACTCAAACAATCACAGTGCATTCCTCCGGGTTCACACAGATACTGCGAGAAGACTCATTCTGAGCCAAGGATGAATCCTTGAACAACTGTGGTGAGAGTTTTTAACTCCGTGACCCACAGGATTTGCTGTCAATGAATATTATCGAGAAGCGCTAGTCAAATGCAACGTTCAAGAATTTCAACACAAAGTTTGTTCCCGAAGAAGGTGAAGCTGAATTCTATGTGAGAAGTTATTTGAATTCCTCCTCAGTCAACTTGTTACTACATCAACACCTGAAGTGATCAAATGAAGAGATGAAGAGTCAGACTCAAATCAAAATCTGGATGTGCTGATTCAAGACACTTACTTATGCCTAAGGAGCTTACCAATCCTAATATGAAGGCAACCTGCATCGAAGACAAAGTTGTCATTACAGCTGTGCTGAATTTTTATCAACATCTATACCTGTCACCTGCTAAGAGGAAGGTTTTCCCGCTAAGGAGGAGATTGTCAATTTGAGGGGGAGAGTGTTGAAAATTCTCTGCAGTGTTCAACTGAAGACCAAGAGAAGCCTGAAGATAAATGAAAGCATTAAACCAAGGGGGAGATTGTTAGGAATTATTTTAGTGGTTTAATCTTTGCATTTAAAAAGGACTAAAATAGAAAATATATTTTATTTAGGGGCTGTTTGGGTTTTTCGGTTGGGGACTGAAAAACCATGTTGTTCGGTGTATTAGACCCCATGGTTTTTCGGTGCGTTTTCTGATGGGCTTAGGGTGGGTTGCAAGGGTCTTAGGCGTAGGGTATATAAGGCTCATGTAGCCGTCATTTTGTAAGGTTGGTCAATTATGTGAGTGAGCTTATTGCGAGAACTTGTGAGTAATTGATTATAGGAACCTTATGTACCAGTCGTTTAATCAATATAACGAGTGCATTTGAAGGTTTCATTAAATGTTATTGTGTGTTTCGATTCATACTTGATTGGGATTCCGCACCATTCAAGTTTGTGATTGATACCAAGTAGATCTAGTGGTTCATTGGGATTTACAAACTGCATATTTTCTCAAAATCTCATTCCTTTAACATTGAACTTGGGCATTCTCGGATTAGGGTCTACATAGTATTCTTATTCACTAGTTTTGGAGATTAAAAGTACCTAGGCACAAGTTTTTTTATTGGATTTTACACGTTTGTCATTACATTTAATTGTACTTTTGGTCCATTTCTCAAACTCGTTCATCTTTGGGATGATACCCATACACTTCACCCTTATGCAAGTTTTATCAATGTTCTCTTAATGTAGGGCCCTCTTAGTGTGGATGGAGTGATGATGAACCAATGAATATTTTGTTTTGAATATTTGACCCATCTTAAAATATGGAATATAAACTACATTGAATGAGTAAGTGACGGGAATATGAGCTACACTTAATGAGTAAGTGACTGGTTTGTTAAGTTCTTTCAACATCTTTTCGCTCTTTTCTTTTTGAATGCTTGTTGATTCAAATAGTTGCGTATTAATTACTTTCGAATCCTCTTGATCATTTTCAAGATTTTAACATATGGGTACTGGGGTTTTTAGTTAGCCACTCGACTTCTTGGTTAACTACATTTAAGAACTTTCTTATGTCAACGTCTCTATTGTCCACTACATTTTATACATCAACTCTTAAATCATTATCATCTTCACCACTGTTGGGATTCGATCACATAAACATATAATCACATGCAGCGGAAGACTAATAAGATCAAATCACAGAATTCTCCATGAACAGAGTTCAGGATCATACAGTTCATAACAATTATTACAGCAAAACATAAACAGAATGTACATCAGGCTTATCTCCTTCTTTGAATCTAATGAATAATATCTTGCATAGGATGAACAAGATCTAAAGTGTGAATCATTCTAATTACTCGTACCTAGGAACACCAGAAAAACAGACATATTAGACATTCTTCTATGCTTGAAAATCAATTCAGAAACCCTTGGAAAGGGTTTTGGATTTCGACAAGAAGATGGAGGGAGAAGGGAAGAGGTGGTGGCACCTCTTAGAGGATGGGATGCCTTAGAGTTGAACCCCAAGGCCTCTATTTATAGTGCAAGGCTCCTAGGGTTTTAAACTTAGGAGCCTTTTTGCGGCCGCACCCCTGGACTTGTGTCCATTGATTAAACCTTTAATCAATTACAATCCAGTCTCTTTTAATTTATTCTAAATTAATTCTAAATTAATTTATCAATTAATTTATTGATCTAGTTTCTAATTAATTTATTTCTCAATAAATTAATAAACTAATAATTTCCTTTTATATTTTTTTGACTCTGTTTGTTTTTCTAGGTCATGAGGGCAACCCAGAAGGACTCTATCATCATTAGAAATACTACCACTAGTTGATGACATTTGCCATTATTCCAACAGTCTCCTACTTAGACAAGTTGTCAACTTGTATGGTCTCAATATTATTTGACAATTAGCAGAGAGTGTGTCATCCTATGCAAATGTCGAACTCTGATCAAAGAAAAGAGACGACTCCTAGATAAGTAATCAATTATTCCTCTGTTCTACAAGATATCGTAATGAACCTGGGCTATAGATAAGGTCAAGCACGATAGTTGAAAATTATGTTTCCCGATAGAGATTTATAATGACTCTGTCAGACTACTGATCGAACACATCAATCTAGTCTGGGTTTGGCCAAACACTTAATGTCAGCATCAAATCATCAAGGGGCCCACATATATCGCTTCTCTTTGTTAGGGCAGAAGGAACATATAAACTCTGATTACATAGTTTCTGTCTATTTCATCGTGTCATACACGGACATAGCCTTTATAACTGTTGGATTAGGTGTCTAAGCCATGACTAATACTTTGTATTTACCTAATTGATAGTAGCAAAGTCCATTTGGGTTGCCCTCATGGCTAGAGGTTTAGCAGAAAATCCAGGAGAGAAAAATATTGATTTATTATATGATTAATAAATCAATAGAAATAAAATAAATAGTTTATTAATATATTATGGTGATAATATATTAATTAGAAACTATATTAATTAATTAGAAATTAATCTGGAATTAATTGGAATTAATTTGGTGATTAATTTGATTAATTAAAGGTGTAGGGGCTGAATTGTAATTATTCAATAGTTGAGCAAGTGACAATTATGGTAGTTTAAGTGGGCAACGAAATTATGGAGGGATTATCCATAATTTCGATTATTATATGTTAGGATAAATAGATTTGAATTGATAGATAAAGGTTTATCTTATTTGAATTCAAAAAGGTTTATCTCTAAAGGCTTATCTAGTGGCCACTTGGAAACTATAAATAGAGACCCCTAGGCACCATAAAAGCCACGACTTTTTCCTCTCTTCCCTCTCTCTGGAACTTTCGAAAACCCTAGTTTTGGGTGTGACTTCATTTGAGGCAAGGCACTTGCGTTGCTTAGCTTGCAATAAACAACTAAAAGGTTAGTTTTTATGATTTTATTCTTTTAGTTATTTTCTTGTGGCCTTTAGGAATTTATTATATGTTCAATTAGAAGAAAACATAGATCCAATCTAGGTTGCATGTGAACTTAGGATTTTAGTTCATAGATTTGCATAAAACCTTTCAGTGGTATCAGAGCATTTCGGTTGTTTTCTTGTTGAATTGCTATAATTGTCTTCCTAAAAATTAGGGTTTAATGCTTATAAACCCTAATTGGCCATATCAATTTTAGGGTTAGGGTTTTGGAAACCCTGGCCCCTCCCCTCTATGATTTTCGATTTTTTCATTAAGGTTTTAGAAGGATTTCTATTTTTGGTAACTTTAATTATTTAAATGGATAACTTTAAGCCCATTATTTGTTAATTTCGAAAATTAGGAGGTTTAAGATAGGTTTAAATTAATTTGATTAATTTGTGATACCTATCTAGTTTTAATTAATTTAATTAATTGTTTAATTAAAAGATAATTAATGGTTTAATTTAATTTTAAATTTAATAGTTTTATATTTCGAAAAATTAAAAGATAAAACTAGGAATATTTTAAAAGTCTAAAATATTTGGATTTAATTAATTTAATTAATTTTTAATTAAAAGATGAATTAAATCTTTTAAAGGTTTAATTTAATTTTAAATTTAATAGTTTAAATTTCCAATAAATTAAAAGATAAACCAGGAATATTTTAAAAGGTTTAAAATACAACTTATATATATTATAACTAAAAGTTAATATTATATGTATAAGATAATTGGTCAGTCAAATCAATAGTAGGCCTCATTCACGAAGCTGGTCTATAATGAGTGTATAAGGAAACTGCCTATAAAATGGCGGTTGAATGGGTGTGCACTCTCACCCACCGCTCTCTTGATCAATGGAGGGTCGTTAGATTAACGGGTTTGATAGGACAACTTAATCTCATTAAAAGTATAATGTTATTAATGAAAGTACTAGAACAACTTTATAAAATCCCAAATCTAGTTACTTTAGGAAAAATGTGAAAATATGCTAACCCATGAAATTGCACATTACACTTTATGAGACATTAGTGGAGCGTGTGTGGTTAACCGACACACTAATAAGGGCTCATAAAGAGTGGTAATGGGTTTCTCATGATTTATCATTGTTGATGGAGCATGTGTGGTTAATCGGCACATTAATTAGAGATGATAAATGACATTGAGGTTACCGAGCATATTTGCATGGTTATTCACATCCAGTTTGTGATCCTCGGCATCCCAGTCACAAACAGTGGAGCATATCCGAGATTAAACATGCCATTGAATAGTTCAATGAATCTCAACAGATCTAGGAATTTCATAAGACTGAAATTGATAAATGTTTATCTACCTTAATGACCATTATGTTGTGATTACGGCATCCCTTTTCACACCATAGTTGGGGTATTTTGGATCCTAGCCTCATTAAATAATATATTGGTTAATTGTTTAAAAAGGATTAAAATTAAACTAATTCAAATTTTATAGATGTCTAAATATAGTGTCAATTCTCCTCCTTCTCCTCCTTCACCCATTTCTGAGAGTCTCAGAAAGCACCTATTCAATATGGTAAGGCTGACTGGCCTTGGCTATGTGATATGACTTTGCAATTAGAGAATGATTCTTAGTTTTGCTGGCAAACCATATCTGACTGAGTGTCCGCTCCTTGTTCTACCAAAGCATGGCATCGCACAGTAGCTTGTGATGAGCATGACCCCTTGACTATTAAGTCAAAGGAAGTTCGTTGCCTCATGCTATTTATCATTAACTCCAAGTTCTGCAGGGATTTAGAATTCTTGGGGTCAGATAAGTTAGCACAGCTGGTTGAGGAAAGGTTCCGAGAACTGGTTGAAAAAGGAACGAACTAGGATATTCAAAGAGCTTGAAGTTGCAAGCTAGAAGGAAGTAGCACCAGTTTGCATGTTCTCATGATTGAGGGATACATGGGCAAACTGTATAAAATTAGGTCACCCCTTCTGATTGGGAGTTAAGCATTAGCTCGACTCGCTGATCTGTTCATCCAGATGAACATAAAGGGTAACCAGATTAAGACAATCATGGAAATGCATTCAATGTCAACTCTGTATGAGTCGTTCATGGAGAAGCATAGTTCCATTGATTTAGCTGCTTCATGATTAGTATTAAGGCGCATCAAGAAATGATCCAGATCGTCTGGACCGATTGTTCGATGTATCAAACTAGGAATCCACAAGGTGGGACACAGTCACAGAAAGATTGGAAAATGCTCCAAAGCCGAACGGTTTGGCAACTCAGGAATATCTTAAAACTCATAACTCCTGATCCTTAATTCCTTGATACAGAATGTGTTTATCACATTTGCTCTGTATGCATGGACTAGGTAGGATGCGAGATTTTGTTGCAAAGGAGCACATTCAGATTGGATCTGAAGCTCATGCAGTTTTGGAGTTTAGTTAGATACTATGACCTTGTTATTAGCTTATTAGATGCGTGCGACATTACCTGTTCGAGGATATTTTGGTTTTATAAAATGTTAATTTTTCTTTTAATACATGTTTATCCTTGAAATGTTGTATGGGTGTGTTAATTACATGAATGGTAATGACTTGAATGATGATGCATCCAAAGTGTTTGCATTCATGAATTGTGTTTTCTATGATTGTTAAAAGATATTTTATAAAATCAATTCAACCAAAGGTCCAGTTGGAAAGGACTTTGGAATCATTTGACTTAGAGTCACATGATGAATTGAGTTCTTAATAAAACCATATGTGGCAAGAAATGAATCACCCAAAGATCCAGTTGGACATGACTTTGGAATCATTTGACATAGAGTCACATGATGATTAAGTTTTTTATAAAGCACATATGGCAAGAAATGAATCACCCAAAGATCCAGAGGATAGGATTTTGGAATCAGTTGACTTAGAGTCAGGTGATGATTGCATATCTTGAACAAATTAACAAAGTCATAAATTTACATAGAGATGTAAAAGATATTAAGATTTTGAGCAACATACACATAAGTTTCTGTGTATTGCTCGAATCTTCGAACACAACATAATTAGTTATACTTCATGATATTTGCCAATTAGTATGACAAATATGGCTTCGCTTATCAGAATAAGTGATTGATTGAAACCTTGAAGTGTTCAAGGATTTCAAAGTAAGTATAAGATCAACAGAACCTGAGTGACAACATAGACTGAGAAAATGTTTCACAGTTTATCCTCTTCTAAGAACATTAATGGTTATAATGTATCTTAGGGAAGATGATGGAGCATTGGTCGAAATAGTTCGATCCTCGATGTATAAGATACATTTCCAATTGGTTTTTCGATGAATTGAATATTCAACCAGTCAGACCATAGAAACCATACTCCGACCATATCTTAGACTAAGTAGGTTATGCAGACACTGTCTGAAATGTAAAGCTGGGATCGTCCCACTTGTACATAGAAAGTCCAGGGTCATGTAGCGTTCGTCCAAACCTCATGACTAGCCTGAACCTGATCAGCAATGTCGTTTCATTGGCTATCCCATTGTACCCGTGAAAGAATAGCTCTTTTAGAAAGGACTCATGTTCTAAGGAAACAGTGGGAGTTAAGACAGCCCTGTATGAGATCAGGATTAGCCAAGTGAAAGAACCTTTAGTCATCACTAGGCTTTGGACAGGAATCAGATTCCTGTTAAACCTGACATACTCTTCTCTTAACCAGTAGTATTAGTCACCGTCATAAAGTGTTGTGATCTGGGTGACATACCAATCAGTGGTAAAACACTAAAGTTGGTACGGATTAGCAGTCCGACTACTTGGAAGCATTGGTGAGCCCGGTTGTTGCCAAATAAGAGAACCTTAGGGTGAGACACGTCTATGTAACAATTTGATTGATTTTACACCTGGTCTAAAAACCAGTGGGAGTAATTGAATCATCAAAAGAAAGCGACATTGATAGAAATGTACTTACTGAACATCTGGTTGAGTGAGACGATACTCAGAGTCAAGCAAATGATTCCGAGAGAAGCACTCTCAATAGATGATAAAATCCGAAAGGATACTGCGTGGCACATTGTGAGACGTTAGTGGAGCACGTGTGGATTACCGGCACACTAATAAGGACTCATAAAGAGCATGCAAATACAGTAGGTATATGGCCCCGAGATTCATCCCACGGGCACCTCGCAAGAAAGGAAATTCGGATACTCAAAATGTGCCAAAAGTTTTGGATTTTGTGAACAGCCTGAAAGATTCCCATAAGTATGTCAGAAAGGTTTCAGATTCTCAAAATGTGCCAAAAAGGTTTGGATTTTGTGAAGAGTCTGAAAGAGTTAAAGCCAGTGGGAGTGTCACTGTTATCTACTATCTCCATATGTGGGTTACATACTGTTTCTAGGAAACGTCTTTTTCATTACAAAGTGTAATGACTTGGTGTTAAGAGATGGATTTCTATGAAAGACTTAATAGATATACGACATACTCAGGTGGTTGTAAACGTCTATAAGATAGATCGAAACACTGCCAATATGATCTTGTTGAGATTCAAGATGCATAGCCCCAGAAAATGATTTTTCCTATCATTGCAAAGTGTGATGACTTGGCATGAAAGAAATAAAGAAGGTGCAACATACTCACGTAATTCACAAACATCTATTGGATAGATGAAATCGTCAGCATAGACCTAGCCATTGTAAGCATAATCTTGATAAGATTCAAGATGCATGAAAAGAGTCTCCGAAAGGAAATAGTTTTTCGAAAATCATGACACAAGGATTATAAATAATCTTTGGATTCCGAAAGGGTTTGGAATAAGATTAGTCCGGGTTCCACAAGTTTCTTGGATCGATCAAAATGTCATGAACATATCCTGATGACTTGATGCTTAGGACATAGTAAGTTGGATTCGGGACATTGTCTGGCTGGGAATACTGGATGGTTTGTTTTCATTGGGAAATGATTGGGGTGAAAGTAATAGTAATAATTTGAAAGATTTTTTCAAAGTGGTAATTTGACGTTAAAGGACTTCATGGTTAAAGAATCTCGTTGGTATTCTGATGGAGCTTGTGTGGTTCACCGGCACATCATAGCACCTCGAATCAGTCTTAGGGTGCAGTCAAGTAGACTAAAGACCCCTAGAACTATAGGAAGTCACAGTACACATTACCAGAATGGAGTTAGGAGAGAAAAAGACAGGATAACGTATTGAGATGTCATCGGAAGAACATCTGATTGGATCATCTACAATAAAGTGCATCAATATAAGATACGTTAGATACATAGAAAGAGTGAAAGTTTCATAAAGACATAGCTATAAAATTAGAATTGAAAGTTTAAAAGAAATATTGAAACCGATAATAGTTTATGACAAGATCCGACTTGGTGATTACCTCGTAGAGACTTGGTAATAAGCAAGAGTAGTTGCCAGTCAGATCTTTATGTTTCGCTTTCGCATGTTTTGCTTCCCGAATAATTTAATTATTCAGAAAGGTCCACAGTTGCTCATACTTTGGGAAGTAAGTATTGAATCAAGACTGTCATGAATTGGTTTGTAGACTGTCTAAGGAGTTAGACATAGCAATATGATTGCTACAACATTCATGAGTACTTAGAAATAGAAATTTGAGTATTGGATAAACCCACGCTCAATAGATTGTTTCATGGATTATATCACAAGCAATGTTGAGACGATAATATCTTATGATCTTGAAGTGGAGAGATATGAGTTATAATTTACAAGGCAGTTGTTCATTGATGGTACGAAAACGCATCGGTAACTCGATGTTATAAAACGTGTTGTTGTGAATAATTTGACTGGTAAAAGATATAAGCATATAAGTCGAAGCTTATTCGTTCCTTGACCCTGATGGGAAACATATATCTGTAGGCCTCTCGATGATTTTGAAGTTGACTAAAGTGCTGGCCAGCCATGACTGAATTGATGTGTTCAATTATAAGTCCTAAAGTCATAAGCAGAATCGGAAATCGGGAAATAGAGTACCAGACATAGATTGATCTCAATCCATGTCTCATGTCCAGAAATATCTTGTTGAACGAAGGATCATATGATCACTTATCTAAGGACATAACTAACTATGTCAGAGTTCGGCAACAGTTTCTAGGAAGCTATAGTTTGCTGATTAATTAGAGGTTAAATTAGTAATTATAGTCATAGACTTATCCAAGTGGGAGACTGTTGGATTAGGTGTCTAAGCCATGACTAATAATTTGTATTTACCTAATTGATAGTAGCAAAGTCCATTTGGGTTGCCCTCATGGCTAGAGGTTTAGCTGAAAATCCAGGAGAGAGAAATATTGATTTATTATATGATTAATAAATCAATAGAAATAAAATAAATAGTTTATTAATATATTATGGTGATAATATATTAATTAGAAACTATATTAATTAATTAGAAATTAATCTGGAATTAATTGGAATTAATTTGGTGATTAATTTGATTAATTAAAGGTGCAGGGGCTGAATTGTAATTATTCAATAGTTGAGCAAGTGAAAATTATGGTAGTTTAAGTGGGCAACGAAATTATGGAGGGATTATCCATAATTTTGATTATTATATGTTAGGATAAATAGATTTGAATTGATAGATAAAGGTTTATCTTATTTGAATTCAAAAAGGTTTATCTCTAAAGGCTTATCTGGTGGCCACTTGGAAACTATAAATAGAGACCCCTAGGCACCATAAAAGCCACGACTTTTTCCTCTCTTCCCTCTCTCTGGAACTTTCGAAAACCCTAGTTTTGGGTGTGACTTCATTTGAGGCAAGGCACTTACGTTGCTTAGCTTGCAAGAAACAACTAAAAGGTTAGTTTTTTCTGATTTTATTCTTTTAGTTATTTTCTTGTGGCCTTTAGGAATTTATTATATGTTCAATTAGAAGAAAACATAGATCCAATCTAGGTTGCATGTGAACTTAGGATTTTAGTTCATAGATTTGCATAAAACCTTTCAATAACTACCAGTTATGGATAACATTTGAGTAGGCCGATGTATGATAGAATCATGGAGCAGATCCTCATGCATCTTGGTTTGAAGAATAAAATATATTATCATCCTAGATTACTTGTTACTTAATCCATGAAGTAATCTCTAGGTGCGGGTTGTTTCAATACTTGAATCCCCATCAAGCACTCATGATAGCTAGTCGCAATCACCATGCTATGTCTGATATTTATAGACAATTTACTAACACTCCATGACAGTCTTAAATCACTACTTGCTTCTAAGAGTACGACCGATTGTGGAGGTTTGAGTAAATTAATACTCACGAAGCGGGTTCTAAACATGCTAAAGCAAAACATAGTAATACATTAATGCAAATGGTAGCTCTCCAGCTCATTATCATGTCTCCACATATAATCACCAAATCAGATAAAATTTATCTACTGTTATATGTTTCAATAATCAAACTAACAACTAAAACACTTGAGTCATATTGCTCATAAACTTAACGCCTATAGACCCTAGTATGACCTTCATGCTTGGTGCGCGTCAAAGTCTTAGTGAAACGATCATCGAGATACTCTTTCGATGATACCCTATTCACTATGATGTCCTAACTTGGTTTGTAAGCATAACAGCAATCCCTGAGTATATGCTTCGACTTCTCATGGTCCTCGGGTTCCTTAGTCAAGGTGACTAGACCCTCGGCAAGAAGATTTCAAGGAGTTCATTGATGTTGAGGACAACACTAAAAATTCCAACGTAATCCTTCAACCATGTAGTATCCTACACAACATCACTAGTTGCTATACACTCGGACTTGTATTGATTTCAACTTCGAATATTTGCATGTTATCAATCCTCCTTTAACAGGAACACTTATCCTGATTAAGAGACATCTATGCCATCACTATGACCAGTTACTCTTAGCTCTTCCTTTTCCTCCATAAACCAAGAACACATTTCTTGTTTTCTTTAGATATTCTAAGAAGTCATTCACTGTTGTCCAATGACTTGCCAGGGTTGTCTTGAAATCTACTCACTATGCTCTAAGCATGCGGGATGTCAGGTTAAGTACATGTCATATCATTTGATCGATCCTATAGCAGAAGCATATGGGACTCGACTCATTTCATCCAGTTCTTCTCTAGTACCGGGTCATTGATTCCACAATCAATTTTATGCCATGGGGAAAACATTTTCATCAGAGTCATGCATCTCGAATTTCCTTAAGATCATACTCAAACATGTACTTTGCCTAAGTCCTTTTCTAGACGTTTTTATCTATCTCTATAGATCATTATTCCATGTATGTATATTGTATCTCCTAGATTCTTTATAGCGAAACATTTCCAAAGCTAAGTCATTACCCTTTGAAACATTGGAAAATTGTTTCCTATAAGCAATATGTCAATAACATACAATACTAGGAATACTCCCACTAGCTTTGACATAATCTCAGGACTGATCTATGCTTCATGAAAATCCAAACTCTTTGGCATTTTATGACTGCAAATATTCCAGCTACGAGATGCTTGTTTAATTCCACAAATGAATCTATCAAGCTTTGTACATTCTATTTTGGATATTTGACATGTTCAAAAACCCCTTCTGGTTGTGCCATACACACAACCCCTTTGTTTTCCATTTAAGGAAAGCGATCTTAAAATCCACTTTGCAATGTCACAAAAATATATATGTGGTAAATAATATCCTAACAGATTCTTTCTCAACTGCTGATGAGAGTGCCTTTCCTCAGAATCAATTTCTTGAATCTGATGGCCCTACTCGACCAGTCTTGCTTTGAATATGTGTACATTCATATCCATGTTGTTCTTCTTTTGAATATCCAATTACTTCCACTGGTTTTAGGCCAGGTGTAAGATCCATCAATTAAAGCATGGACCGAGTCTCTCTTTCTATATCCTTTATCATTTTGCAGCAACTGGGCTCACCAATGCTTTCATGTAGTTGGATAACTCATCCTCACCAATTAGTGTTTTACCACTAATCAGTGTGTCATTCTATGAGACCATAACACTCATGAGAGTGACTAACCTTACTGGATTTGCAAAGAGGATGTGGAAATATGTCAGTTTCTTCTAGGGGTGAGAATAATAACCGAAAAACCGAACCATAACCAAAATAACTGATAAAACCGAACCATTATAACCGAACCATTTATTAACCGAATGTTTTGGTTTATATATTTGATAACCGAAATATAATGGTTTGGTTATGGTTTTACAGGGAAACCGAACCTATATTAACCGAACCGCCAATAAATATAATAATATATATTTTATATGTTATAAATTCAGTAGGAAACATTATATTACGGTTCATAAATATAATAATATATAGTTTATATGTTGTAGTTTAATAGGAAACATTAAATTGATAAAGATCCAAGCCCAAAAAATCCAAAACAATTGAGGATAGATAGGTTACCAAGGTTGGACGTGGTCATCACATTCCGTCGTTTCGTCATCTTCTCACTATCGTGCATGTAGCAGCCATTGCCAATACTCAATAAGTCGATCATCTCATTATCAGTAAGTTTATATTTATTGTAATCTTGATTATGATACGCTTTAATTTACGTTAATTGTATTGTAATCTACTAATATTCTAAACCGTGAAAAAGAACAACTTTTGCCGTTTTACGCTTCATATCAATGTGCTGATTAGAGATTAATTTGCCGCTTTACGCTTCATATCAATTTGTTAATTTGTTAATTGTTTGTAATCAATTTGCCGCTTCATATCAAATTGTTAATTGTTTTTAATCAATTTGCCGCTAGCTTTACGCTTCAATCTTCATATCAATTTGTTAATTTGTTAATTGTTTTTAATCAATCTGATACAACTTTCCGCTTGTATGAATTGACAATTTACTCGATCCTCATGTTTAAAAACCAAAGCAGAACTTTCAAGTTTTGACACAGTCAAACGTAATAAATGGTCATGAAATGGGATCAAAGCTATTTAAGAGTTAAATAATCCCAATCATCAAGTTGTGGAAATGATGATACTGAAAAGGGAATTTGGTTCTTTTTGTAATTAAAAAAACAAGATCATATGATAAATGTAATAAAATTTTAAATGTAAATCAAATTTTTTTAACGTTTGCATGGATTTTAGTATATACTAGAAAAATAATAAAAAGTTTATATTTTTTTAACAGTTAATATCATTATTTTGACTTTTGAGATAATTTAACTTTTAAATTCATACAAATCATAGAAAGTTATAAATAAACAAACTTTAAATTTTTATGTAATTATGGTTAACCATTATTAAACCATTAACCAAAACCATTAACCGATTAAAACCGTTAACCATAACCAATATTAACCATAACCAATGGCTACTAAAATGCATTAACTGATTGTAATGGTTATGGTTCGGTTTTGGCCACTAACCGAACCAAACCGCCCCATTCTCACCCCTAGTTTCTTCAACAGGAGTCTCATCCTCTGGTTGAGTGCTAGTGTTAACTAAAGGTTCTTTTTGTTTGACTCTTGAAGCTCTTCAAGATCATTCTCACTCCCACTGACTTCTTTGGATATGAGTTCTTCCCAAGAAAGACTCTCCTTCGAGCCACAAACAATTTGTTCTCAGAAGGCTTGTTAAAACAAGTATCCAAAGGACTTGCGGGGTTAGCCAATGAAATGATGCTTCTCTGATCCGGGTTCAAGCTTGTCATGAGTTTTGTGATGAACGTAGACTTCATAACCCTAGATTTTCTATGCTCTAGTGAGGGATGAACCCCACTTCATATTCTAGAGGATGTCTTTGCAATCTACTTAGTTTGATACGAGGTTTAAGATGCGTGTTTTTGTTTTTAGGGTATAACCCTTTGAAACTGATTTGGAAGTGTAGTTTGACACATCATGGATCAGACCATTTCAAACAATGTTTGATTTCTCCTTTCAGACACACTACTTTGCAGTGGTGTTCTGTGAGGAGGCAACTGTGAAATTAATTCACAGTTCCTAAGATGTTCGTAGAATATGATACTCAGATATTCTAGCCCAGTTGATTCTCTACTTCATTTTGAAACTCTTTTAATACTTCAAGGCTTCTAACCAATGTTTATTCAAATAAACATATCCATATTTACTGAAATCCACAGTAAACGTAACGAAGTATCGCTCATCATGCTTGTGGCGGATTTGAACGATCCACAAACATCTCTATGAATTAGTTCCAACAAATCCTTTGCCTCTTTCACAGTTTCTTGTGAATGGCATTCTTGTCATTTTCCATGTCGGAAAGATTCGTATACATCATCTGACTCTGAGTCAAATGATTCCAAGTCCTGTCCACTTGGAGCTTGGTGATGCAATTCTTGTTTAATGGACAAGGCGACAATGCCACAAACATGATTTATCCAACACACTTTCGAATGAATCAACATTTAAGATTATGTTATTACTACTACTAACACATTCATATATGCCATTGTAAGAATAAATTTTGGATATGAAACAACTATGCTTACAAGAAAAATCACCATTTTTATTATTAAAAGAAAAGTATAAAATATCCTTTAATAATGTATTATATAATACGAAATAATGTTTTATGCCAATTCTGGAAAGTAGCAAAAATATAATAATCTAACTAAACTCCACTAATTAGCACGAAATCTCTAATCTTTGTAACAGCAACAATGCTTCTGCATCTCTTGATCAGATCAAGCCTCTGTGCTTCAACTTCTTACATTTATTTAGTCCCTGCATACAGCGCAGATGTGATGAACACATCCTGTATCAAGGATTAAAAAATGAGAAGTTTACATACTATGGAGTTCAGATATACTTGATATGTCAAATTCCATGACCCTGATCTTCTTCAGATCCTTCAGGCATATTGGGTAACTACGTTTCTAATATCCCTTCAGCTGGCAGTAAAACCATATGGCCTCATTCGGGGTTACTGGTGGGTGCTTTGTCATAATCAACTTTTCTCTTAAAGCCTTGGTCAGACCGTCCAACCTTAGCCCTTCCCTTCTATTGGGATGCGAAACTTTCTTCTTCTTAGCATTACCATGACGAATGGCAAGACAGGAGCTGTGGAACTTGAGCTACGATGTTGCTTTAAACTAGCCTCGACAGTTTTCAACAAACCGTGCAGCTCTTATCAAGGTCATGTCCAGATGGTTATTTCACAATTCATAAAGCCCTTATGACATGAACCAGGAAGCAAGTTAAGCACCACATCTATGGCCAACTCCTTTTAAAATGGACACCAAGATTATTCAATTTGTCTATGTACGATTTCATCTCATGAACATGCATACACACAGACGTTCCTCCTTTTAGTTTATATGCCTTAAGGGATTTAACGATCTCGAATCGTTCCCGCTTTACTTGTACCCCAACACTCTTGAAACAATTCTCGAGTTCGGAGGACATATCAGCAAACGTTAGGCTATCAATCTCACTAGATCGGGATTGTAGTGGACGAGGAGGAGGAGGAGGAGAAGGAATATTTGTGTTAAGAATTATAGTAGACATCTAGAAGACAAAAGTTTTAAGTAAATGATTAATTGTTATTTGATTTTTTTAGATTATTCGATTCTTGTTTTATAATAAAACATCAATCCAAAATCCAAAATAATGAATAAGTTTTGCTAAAAACCAATCGAAAAATATCCATATATTCAAACCAAATAGTCTAATCCAAATTATCCAATTTAATTTTATCCAAATAATGAACAACTATAAATGAAAAGACATGTTGTGTGAGATTTCAAAACGCAAAGGATCGACAATGCAAATGAAATTTCCAAAAGGACTTGCAACGTTTTTGCCAACCTAAGAGCATAATAGTAATTTTAAATCAACCATACAACAAATATACCTATATACCAAAACTGTGATAAAATAAAACCAAAAAAACAAACAATATAACAAAAATGATCCTGAACTTTAATATTTTTGGAGTATGCAATTTTGTAAAACATAAAAATTTTCAAAACGTCAATGATCACCAATGCAAACAAAATCTCCAAAACATGATATTTTTTTTTGCTAACCTAGGGTTATAATAGTAATTGTAGATCAACCGTACAACAAAATAAAACCATAAAAACTAAAACCACAATAAAATGTAGCCATAAAGACTGATAGTGGCTTTTGGAATATTCGATTATGTAAAAACATAAAAAACAAAATAATTAAAAAGCATTTAAATTGCTTAATTGTAAAAAAACAAACGTTTTTTTGTACTTAAATTGACATACAAGTAAAAGGTAACGTTTTGATTAGGACACCTTTTAATGGAGACACACAAACACAGAAACGATTAAATCACGGCATCACACTCCCATTTACCCACTCGAGAATGTGGACGGACGATTCACAGCACCTACATTGTCGGTATATCCCTTCACGACGGCCAGTTAACCGGTTTCTTCTTCCATAACCACCACTTCTAGAGAGAGAATCAAGCTTCTGTAACCTTTCAAGAAATCAAAGATTCAATCGTTGGTGTTGATTTAGCCAGGAGATGCAAAACTCAACTCAATCATCATCCACCACCGCCACCACTGTGTACATCATCTTAACCATCACCACCCTCCTTTTTCTCCTTTTCTTCCTTTCCCCGTTCCCGTCCCCACCACCACCGCCGTCGTTCTCCGACCCATACCTCTTTCCCCACCGCCCATCAGCCGCCCAATACCACAACCACCAACTGCTGTTCCTCAACAACAATAAAACCACCGATCAATCTCCACCCGCCTCACCCACCATCGCGTATTTCATTTCCGGATCCTCCAACGATTCGGCTCGGATCATCCGACTTCTTTTGGCTATCTACCATCCTAGAAATCAATATCTTCTTCATCTTGACCGTTCTGCTTCTCAGAGAGAACGTGACTTTTTAGCCCTATCTGTTCAATCGATTCCCGTGTTCTGGGCCGCACAAAATGTTAATGTTATAGGGAAATCTGATCTCGTTTCTCGTAAAGGATCTTCTTCTATTTCTTCCACTTTACATGGCGCTGCTATTCTTTTGAAGCTTTGCCCTGATTGGGATTGGTTTATTAATCTATCTGCTGCTGATTACCCACTTGTTACTCAAGATGGTAAATCCTCAATTCCCAATAATTGTCCAATTAACTTGTTTCTGACCCCCTTTTCCATACTCATTGTTCTAGGGTTTATCTGTTTCAAGTAAGATAATCTCCGACTGTTATGTCTCGTTGGTTTTCAGAATTTTTTTTCACTAAACATTCATCCTGAATTGATATATTTTCTCGGTTTTCTATGAATTTTCCATAATCATGATTCATAATCGATTTAGACCCCATGACGAGTTTCATTTTCGACCTACCCAACTGGTTGTTGTTGCGAAGTCCTATTCACTTTTGTTAAAAAGTATCGATCTTGCAATCATTTCACTTTGTGGGTTCTCTTGGTGTTTGGTTCCATTTTTTTGTTGTTACCAAATATTGTCTTTATTTTGTACACAATGTTTAATTACAACTTAACCTAATTGTTCAATATGACATAACCAATTTCAGATCTTCTTCACATTCTATCATATCTGCCTAAAGATCTCAACTTCGTGAATCACACAAGCTACATTGGCTGGAAAGAGTATGACAACATTACTTTTACCTAATTTTTACTATCAGTTTTTTGAGTGGCTATTTTGGAGTTTTATATATTTTTTGTTGTTTACAGATCGCGTATTTTAAAGCCTGTTGTGGTTGACCCGGGGCTTTTTCTTATTGAGCAAAGTGAGATCTTTTATGGCACTCAAAGACGACCATTGCCAGATGCTTACCGCTTGTTCACAGGAAAGTGTTTAGTGTTACCAATTTACTACTATACCCCTCCCTTTTTAGTTTAATTTACTTGAAATTGTTGTGATATAAAAAAAGGGCTAAGTGCAAAAATTAACAATGTGCTTTCATTCTTTTGTCTATTATGGCATGTTACTTTTATCTATTTCTATTACAGAATTGTACTTTCAGTTTTTTCTATTAAGGCATTGTACTTTGAAAATTCTTCCCAGTTATAGCATTGTACTTTCAATATATATCTTATTAGGACATTATACTTTGAAAAATTACACAATAATAGAAGTTAAAAATTGTTTTATGTTTAGTTGGATTGCTAAAATTGGTAGATTTTTCAAAGTACAATGCTGTAATATGGACAAATGAAAGTATGATGCTATAATAAACAAATCAATGAAATGTACGTTGCTATATCTTGCATTTAATCCTATCAAAAAATCATGAAAAACAGCTGCAACTTTTTTGTCTGTGTTTTATAGCATCTCACTTTTACATCTTTCTAAAATTTACTTATTAGGACTTTACTAAAATTTACTTATCATGAAAGTGCAAATTGCTATATATTAATTAACATTGCTAAAATTGGGTTGATATTTCAAAGTACAATGATGTAATAGGAAGAAACTAAAGTAGGATGCTATAATAAACACATTAATGAAATTAGGTTACTATATCTTGCATTTAAGCAATCAAAATTTTATGAAATAGAAACGTACTTTACTATATATTGCATTTAAACCTATCAAATTTTCATGAAATAGAAACGTATTTTCATTTATTTGCGTAAATACCATCCCACTTTCTTATGTTTCTATTACACCATTGTACTTTTGATTTTTTTCTATTACGACATTGTACTTTGAAAAATCTACCTAATTCCAACATTGTACTTTCAATATTTTTCTTATTAGCATGTTATATTTAGAAAGAGTACCAAATAATAGAAGTGAAAAATTGCTTTATTTTTGGAAGCATCACTAACATCAGGTAGATTTTTTAAGGGTAAATTTAAAAAAAGACACTAAGTTTTCAAAAAAGTTCGATTTTGACACTGTATTATTATTTTTTCAATTAAGTCACTAACTTTTTAGTTTTTCTCAATTAAGTAACTATGTTTTCAATTTTGTTTATTATTTTTTCAATTAAGTCACTAACTTTTTAATTTTTCTCAATTAAGTCACTATGTTTTCAATTTTGACCACTTGACTGGTCAACTCGGTTGTCAGCTGACGTGGCATGGTGACGTGTCCGTTTTGATGACGTTGCGCTGACATGGCATGCTGACGTGGCACCAAGGTGTCAAAATTGAAACAAAATTGAAAAACATAGTGACTTAATTGGAAAAGTTTAAAAACTTAGTAACTTAATTGATAAAACAATAGCACAGTCTCAACTAATAACAAAAATGTTTAATGATCCTTCCAAATATAAAGCAATAACAGAGTCACTATGTTTTCAATTTAGTTTATGTCATAAAACTAAAATACGAGTTGAAAGTTCTTTAAAATATACACAAAAGAAAAAATCAAGAAAATCAGTCAAACTAATAACAAAAATGTTCAATTCACACCCCTGCAGGTACACCATCGTCAATTCTAACCCGCAAATTTATCGAATTTTGCATATTGGGAACCGAAAACTTACCAAGAACCCTTCTCATGTACCTTTCCAACAGTCTTTCATCCCAATCCGTATACTTCCCAACCGTATTATGCAACTCACCACATCTAAACAAAACCGTTGTAAACCACAACTTACAATATTCCGCTTACAAAACCAAACACGAACCGCGTAAACTCAACTCAACCGACTTCAATGATCTAATCAACAGCGGTTCAGCTTTTGCTTCACCTTTTCTTTACGATGATCCGGTTCTTGACCGGATTGACCGCAAATTACTGAACCGCGGTCAGGGCAAACCGGTGCCAGGTGGGTGGTGTTTGGGTGAATTGGGTGATGAAGCGTGTGGGATTTGGGGTGATGCGGATGTTTTGAAGCCGGGTTTGGGTGCCAAAAGGTTGGAAAAACGTGTGGTTCGATTGTTGTCGAATGAGAGTCTTTATTCTAATCGGTGTATTTTTGAATGATGTAGTGATGGTTTTTTTTTTTTTTTAAATAGTTTTGAAGTTGGGAATTTTGTTGTATATTGGTGTTTGGGTTAATTGAGTTAACTGGAGATGATTTGTTTTGGTTTATGAAAGCTTAGCTTGTTGGTGCCGTTAATGGAGTTACTTATTTCAAGTCGTACTAAATTTTGATGTGTTTTGTAACTTTTGTTATATCTGAAGCGGTAGAAAAGTAATTTGATTTTGTTGAAGAGTTATTTATTGAAATGAACGTAAATATTGGAGTAGTTTCTTGATACGCATTAGAATTCGTCTAATAACATAAAAAGAAACCACTAATCAGGTGAACATATTATGGCGACCTAGCTATTGCATGTTTTTCAAGTTTTAGAATGATGATATCTAACGTGTAAAGTTTATTGTTCATAAAACTATTTTTATGCCCAATCAGTTACATAAATAGACCGCCTAGAAGCTTGTTACAAATTTGTAAGGTGCATATAATTTTTTGTATATAATAGGCAGTGAGGACGATTGAGAAAAATCATTACAAGCGAAAAAAACCATTACAATACAATATTTGGGAAAACTTTCATGAACGATTTATGATGAAGAAGACAAGCAAACAATGCAAAGGAAGACGATGATCTAGCATATATTAGGTTTTAGATCCAAGTAAGTCGATAAATAATCCTCAATTTTACATATTTTAAATATTTTCCAATTTGTCGACCCACTAATGATCTTTATTTGTTTTGTATTGTTTTAATATGGTTATAGAGAAGACAAATAAGCTGGTTAGAAAGATCCCAACACGTGGGTAATCTTTGTGAATTTTAATGAATAACTTGGTATAAATTCTCGTTGTTGCATGAAAAGACAAACAAACAGCTTACAATGATTAATGTACTTATAATCTTAGTGCGAACTAGCATTTACAGAAGGCACAAAATGTCAGTAGTAGAGGATCTTTAGTGACCATACATTTGCTTTTGCGGATAGGATCTCGTTAACACTAATAAAAAAACGTATTGATAAAGTTTCATGTTTTATAAGTGTTTAAGATATAATAATCAAGGCACTGCCTATATCAGTTGATTAAAATTATTAAAAAATATATATATGAAACCGTTCCCTCTGGTATATGGTGGAGAAGCCTATGTATTTATTGCCTCCTAAGTTTTTGCACCTCTTGTTAATTTGCGTTTTTTTAACCTAATTATCTGATTTATTAGATTTTTGATGTAACATTGTAATATAATTGTTTGTTCTCTAATATTTTATTAAAAGTTTATGATGTTTGCTAATTATATATGTGTTTTCTAGTATTATTTATGAGATTATAAACTTTTCAATAATCAACTAATTATGACAAAGCCATCAAACATATTCACATAGAAAACAAATATTACAATGCATATTATGAAAACCACTACCGCCATCACTAAAACAACCCTAAGTACCCTAAGTAATATTACATTTGCAAACTTCCGTTTTTCATATTTGAAACTAATGCTTTTGTTCTGCTTCTTAAATTCCAACAACATTTTTTTCTTTGAGTTCCTTCGATTCCAACACTTGATCTTCCAACTTTATATTACCCTTTATATTCTTCATCCTCAACTCCGACTATATTTCCAACAGTTCTGTTTGCATATATTTCAACTCATCATGCATTTCAAGAAGCAAATCTCTGTATGTTTGTAAATTTAGTTAATCGTCTATCAATATGATAATATTTACAATAGTTCCTCTTGTCCTATAAAAATTCAACACAACATATGAGTCTAATGCACTTCCTACCAAGATATGTTACACCTTGAAATTAGGACATCCGAGAAACCTTCTATCGGAGTTCGAGGGAGTATATGATGTAAATAACTACTACAAAAGGGATATAAAACTCAGTTAAAATGGCTAATAGAACTTGATTTTGAAGTCGAGTTATATGAAGGCAGGTCCTATGTGAAAGTCTAAAAGAGCCCGTTTCTGCAAACCAATCCTATTAGAGAAATTGAGCAAGATTTCTATTAATGCAACCAATTCTACTTCAAGAATAGAGTCTGTCTCCCTTTATGCAACTGTCTGTGATGAAGCAAAATTTTGCAAATAATTAATCCTCAAAGTAATAATCCTTATAACATTAAACAAAAGAGCATAAGCATTATAAGTTCACGAAGTTTTCCATTGTAACATCAATTCCATTATTCAGATATTTTGAATTCTAACTTCCTTTATAATTAATTACATAATGCACATAGCTTCATCAGACTTAAAACCTTATGATATTCGAAGTCTACGTATTCACGCAATTTTGTGAGTTTTTCCAAGAATGCCAACCATGCCAAATTTTGTCATGAAGTTCAAATACGAACTCAGACAGACCTTATAATCAAGAACTGTCACACCCCCAAACCGTATTGGCGGAAACGTTCGAGGGTGGATGACTTCATGAACAATATCATAACAATGTCGAAATATAGTGATTTCAAGCAAACACAACCATCATAAATAATTGCAAAGGTTACATAGTTCAATGTTTCATGTTTCGATTACAATTAATAGATGATTCAAAAATACACAAAAATGACGTCGTAACGTCTCTTCACCAATGCTCGTGGTTTACCTTATCAGTTCTGAGAATACAAAGTAGTTGAAAAAGTGTCAACAATTAAGTTGGTGAGTTCATAAGTATTTTGTATGAGAAAAATCATTTTCTTTGTAAACGATAATATTGTAATCCAAGAAAATCCAATATTTCCTTATAAAAATGTCCAAGTCTTTTAAAAGTCCAAAGACTAAAATGTATAGCGTAGTTTGTAGTATAAATCCATTTCTTTGTAAGAATAATAGTGTTGTAACCCAAGAAAATCCAATATTTTCCTATAAACAGTGTCCATGTCTTAAAAACCCAAAGACTAAAATGTATAGCGTAATATGTAGTACAAAGTCATTAAAATGTATGATTCAACGTAAGCAATTTATAAAGTTGATTTTTCTCATGCGAGACTCCCTATAACCATACTGTGACCATGTAGGCATGTTTCGACGTTCTTCAGACGTCGGCCTGTTAGACATTTGTCACCTCAGACCTGCCGGTCTAGCTGTAGCTAACAGCTTAGGTGCGGGGTTGTCAATCCCGTATAGATCTATACATAAATATCACGCTCTCTTACCGAGACTCTAGTTATAAATTTCAGGACTTATAGTATGTACTTAAATAAGCACTGTGAAGATCCATCTCACAAAAATGTATGTATATCAACTTGTTTACGTATATTTGTTAAGAAAGCCTTTGTTTTCACCTTTACCATTTTCCCATGATAAAATAGTAATGTATAATAATTATATATTTTTATATAATTATTTGTCTTGTTCAAAACGTCATAATAACCTTTCAATAAACTATTCCTATAATAGTCAAACTAAAATCCGTCGTAATAAACATATTTTTACGAACATATACGAAATAACTTATTTAGATGATTATAAACAACATATTTTAAGATATTTTCCACAAAAATGGTGAAATAACTTGGTTATAACCATTTTTACTAGAAAAGTCGTATTTCCGGTCACAAAAACGTAGTTTTTGCTAGTTTTCGTTTTTGTGACGTTTATATTAAAGATCTAGCATTTTTACACAATATGTTTATAGTTTTGTAACTTTTACACAAACATAATACATCATAATATTCACAATACATAGATCTAAACATATTTCATGTCAAAAACATTTTTACACACAAAACACGTTTATAAACTTGTGTAAATCGTTATTTATATCATATAAACTTGTATTCTCCCCCTAAAAGTTTGGAAAAGATGAAAATGAGGGGTATGAACTAACCCTTGATGCGTGCTTTAGTTAGAAACAAGGTTGTTCTTGCGGGATTTTCGGTAGGAATCAAGATCTAAGCTTTGAAGCTCGAAGTACTCTTGGACAAAGCTATTACCCAATGGTTTTACGTAGATGTTAGTGTGTGTAAAATGAATAAAAGTAGTGTAATAATATTTAAAATCACAAAAGGAACTAACTTACCAAAAATGAGGTGTTTTACACTTGAAATGGTGGTGGAAGGTGGTGGTTTGTGGTGGTGGCCGAGGATGCTGAAGAGGGTGGGGAGATGAGGGTGAGCCGAAAGTGAGAGAGTGAGTTGGGAGAAAAGAGTTGGTGATAGTTCAAATGAGATGCAAAGATTAGTTATTAGGTTTTTAGTTAGTTTTTAAATTTAATTAGGTTTTAGAGTTTGACTTTAGCTCTTAGGCTTTCTAATCAAGTGTAAGACCTTGAGACTTGTAATTTCACCATGGGGAAGCATGGTTCAGCCGATGGGGGGGGGGGTAGGGGTGGGGTGGGTTAATTTTATTAAAAATAGCAATCTACTTATATAAATAAGTGATTTTTATAAAATCGTAAGACGTTTTAGCGTAATTTTATGAATTTTTGAAGAAATGAAGTTCTAAAAAAATATTATGTATAAAAACATTGTTAAAAATTTATTTAGATTGAGTCGTAGCTTGTTAAACGATGAAATACGCGTTTAAGTGCATTATTCTTCCGATTACGCGATTTTCAGCATTTAACCGAAAATTGTATTTGACTTTGAAATTAAATACCAGATAGTATTACGTTTCATAATATATGATTTATTATTCCATATTTGATGTTTAAGGCACCACGTTTTGTATTTTGAGTCCAAACCCTGTGTACATTTATCCGTTCACAGCGGTTTAATTGTTATAACTTTCACATACGAACTCCGTTTTCGACGTTCTATATATCCACAGGTTCGTATTTACGAATACATTGTTTTATGAATATTATTATTCTCAAAATAATAATTGTATGATTATCAAATTCTTACGCTATAGCAGTTTACTATCCGTATTTTCGGCGTTTACTCGATAATTGTTTTGAATTAGCGTACGTAGTATTATAATATCTAATAATACATCGTAAAATTATGGAAAAATTACTTTTCAACATATGGATTAACGTATGATTCGTTTGACTACATTTGACTTTCGTTGACCGAAATTTACAATTGTCACATCATCTACCCGTTAGAAAGAATTTCGTCCCGAAATTTAGCACTTGAGTAGATCCTCAAGGGTTTGGGAAGAGATGTGGATATTTCTGTTTCATTTGGTCCTCACGCTCCCAAGTAAATTCAGGTCCACGCTTGACACTCCAGCGGACCTTCACTATCGATATGCAGCTTTGTTTCGTTCTTTTGATTTCTCTGTCCATGATCTCTACAGGTTCTTCAACGAAATGGAGGTTTTCGTTCACCTCAATCTCGTCAAGTGGAATGACAAGGGTCTAATCGAACAGACACTTCTTTAGGTTGGATACGTGGAAAGTGGGATGGACATTGCTGAGATCCCGTGGTAGTTGAAGTTTGTAGGCTACCGGACCGATCCTGGCAAGGATCTCAAATGGTCCAATGTATCTGGGGTTTAGTTTCCCATGCTTTCCAAAGCGTATCATTCCTTTCCACGGTGAGACCTTCAACAGCACACGATCTCTAACTTGAAATTCCAAAGGTTTGCGTCGTTTATGTGTATAGCTCTTTTGTCGGTCACGGGATGCTTTCAATCGTTCATGGATCTGAATGATTTTCTCCGTCGTCTCTCGTATGATCTCCGGACCAGTGAGAGTGCTGTTAGGTACTTGTCCTCTGGCTAGCTGAGTGTCACCCACCTCAGCCTAGCACAGAGGGGATCTGCACTTGCGTCCGTATAAAGCTTCAAATGGAGCAACTTTAATGCTCGTGTGATAACTATTGTTTTATGAAAATTCAATGAGCGGTAAGTGGGTGTCCCATGCCTTACCAAAGTCTATCACACAAGCCCTCAACATGTCTTCCATCGTCTGAATAGTTCTTTCACTTTGTCCGTCCGTCTGTGGATGTTACGCTGTACTCATGTCGATTCTGGTTCTTAAGGCTTTTTGCAATGATTGCCAAAATCGTGACGTGAACCGACTATCTCTATCTGAGATAATAGAAATTGGCACACCATGCAATCGTACTATTTATTTGATGTACATCCTTGTAAGTTTCTCCATCTTGTCGGTTTCCTTGATTGGCAGGAAGTGAGCGGACTTAGTTAACCTATCGACGATTACCCATATGGTGTCCAGCCCACCAGTTGTTTTGGGTAATTTGGTTATGAAGTCCATAGTTATGCGCTCCCACTTCCACTCGAGTATTTCTGGTTGTTGTAGTAAACCCGAGGGCTTTTGATATTCTACTTTAACCTTAGCGCAAGTCAGGCACTTGCTCACGTAAGTAGCAATTTCCGCCTTCATGTTTAGCCACCAATATAGTTTCTTGAGGTCCAAGTACATCTTATCAGACCCGGGGTGAATGGAGTATCTAGTTTTGTGAGCCTCATTCATGATAATGTCTCTGTATCCGCCGAATCTCGGTGTCCATATTCGATTCATGAGGTAACGAGCTCCGTCATCCTTGCGATGTTCTTAGGTTTTAAGGCTTCTAGTTGCGCCTCCTTGATTTGAGTAGACAAATGGGAATGGATTGTTAATGTCATTGACTTCACTCGGTGGCCCGAGTACTCCTTCCGACTAAGGGCATCTGCTACCACATTGGTCTTTCCTGGGTGATAACAAATTTCACATTCATAATCACTTAGCAGCTCTACCCATCGTCATTGTCTCATGTTAAGCTCTTTCTGGTTGAGGATATGCTGGAGACTTTTATGGTCAGTGAAGATCGTACACTTAGTGCCGTATAGGTAGTGTCTCCTGATTTTCAATGCGAATACTACTGCCCCCAACTCGAGATCATGCGTGGTGTAGTTGATCTCGTGGGTTTTAAGTTCTCTCGAAGCATAGGCAATGACTTTTCCTCTTTGCATGAGCACGCAACCCAGACCCTGATTCGATGCATCGCAGTAGACCACGAAGTCTTCTGTTCCTTTTGGAAGGGACAGAATAGGAGCACTGCACAAAGCTTTCTTTAAATTCTGGAAGGCGGCGTCTTGTTTATCTTCCTACTTGAATGTTACACCCTTCTGTTTCAGGGCAGTAAGTGGATTCACAATTTTGGAAAAGTTATGTATGAATCTTCGATAGTAACCAGCAAGGCCCAAAAACTGACGGATTTCTGTTGGTGTTCTTGGTGCTTCCCAGTTTTCGATGGCTTTGATTTTGGAGGGATCTACATGTATCCCTTCCTTGCAGACTACGTGGCCCAGAAAGTCCACCTTTCGAATCCAAAATTCACATTTTGAAAACTTTGCATACAACTTCTCTGCTCTCAACATCTCCAAAACTTGTCGTAGATGTTGACTATGTTCCTCCTTACTTTGTGAATAGATTAGTATGTCATCGATGAATACTATCACGAATTTATCTAAGTAAGGTTGGCATACGTGGTTCATCAGGTCCATGAACACTGCAGGCGCATTAGTCAATCCGAAGGGCATCACAACGAACTCGTGATGAGCGTAACGAGTTCTTAATGCCGTCTTAGGAACATCTTCTTCTTGAACTCTGAGTTGGTGATACCCTGACCTTAGATCAATTTTTGAGAAGTAACTCGATCCTTGAAGTTGGTCGAAAAGGTCGTCAATTCGGGGTAATGGATATCGATTCTTGATAGTGAGCTTTTTTAACTCCCGATAATCAATGCACATATGTAATGATCCATCCTTTTTCTTCACAAAGAAGACCGGTGCTCCCCAAGGTGAGAAGCTCGGCCTGATGAACCCTTTACTTAGCAGTTCGTTAAGTTGGCTGGACAATTCCGGTATTTCTACCGGGGCTAATCGATATGACGCTTTTGCTATAGGGGTGGCTCCAGGAATCAAATTGATTTTGAATTCGACTTGTTGCGCAGGTGGTACTCCTGGAAGGTCTTCTGGGAATACGTCGGAAAAGTCGCAGACTTTAGGAATCTCTTTGATGCTCTTTACTTCTTTCTTCTCGTCCACCATGTGGGCTAGGAATGCATGGTATTTCTTGTGTAGGTATTTTCGGGATTTGATGCAAGACACAATTCGAAGGTTGGTACTAGGTTTATCGCCGTAGACGACAAGGGTCTTGTCATCCGGTAGGTGAAGTCGGAATCCTCGTTCGTAGCACATGATGTCGGCATGATGGGGAATTAGCCAATCCATACCAATAATCACGTCAAAGCTTCCTATTCTAATAGGCATTAAGTCGATTTGGAAGGAGTGATCGTCTAGAGTAAGTGTACAACCTATGTATATGTCGTTGGTACTTTCTGTTTTGCCATTAGCCATTTCTACTGTAAATGTTTCATTGAGTGGTTGGGATTTTTGTTTTAGTACGTATTTAAACTCGTGGCTTACGAAACTCCTCTTTGCACTGCTATCGAATAGTATACAAGCATTTGAGTTATTGACGAGGAATGTACCGGTAACCACAGTGGGATCCTCCACCACTTCTGTGCGTCCCATAGCTAAAACCCTTCCGTTTCCCCCAACAATCTTGTTCTTCGGGCACTCCCGCTTGAAATGCCTCGTTTCTCCACATCCATAGCAAGCTTGACTCACCCCAGCATTAGAGGCTTGGGTGGTCTGTTGAGTTGACGCTCGATAGTATCGTGAGGTATGCCCCTTCTTGCCACAGCTTGAACATTGCATTTCCCTAAAAGCCCCGTGATGGTGAAAGTGACACTTGTTACATTTGGGTAATGTCCCAACATAATGCTTTGTTGGTGCTGGGGTAGCAGGGACAGTGGCGGCATGGACTGCCACGATTTGTTGTCTCTTGGCACTCTCTTGGTTTGGCTGGCCTCTCCCTCTATTCCAGGGTTTTCTTTTGTGGTTTCTTTCCTTCGGTTGCTCAGTTTTTGTAAGACCCGTTCCACCGCGGCGCGGCTTGGCAGGATCCGCGGTGCGGCTCTGGAGGGATCTGGATTCGCGAATGATTGGTACGCGCGGCACGGCTCGGGAGGATCCGCGGCGCGGCGTGCCGCAGATGTGAAAAACCCTAACTCGGATTGAAACCCCTATATAAAGGGTCCCAGCTCTAGGGTTCGTGTTTTTGGAGGTTTGTTGAAGTATATTTGTGATGAAGTGCCCAACTATCCGAAGTCCCAGATCAAGACCCCGAAGCCAAACAATAATAGAAGACACCGAAGTCTGAAGACTCCGAAGGGATTGTCCTTGAGGATCCGAAGACTTACTTTTGTAATAGCTTTTGCAGGCACGCCTAAAAGTACATTACGTGTTGCATGAATCTAGCATCCTATTGGATAGTACACTGATAGGATATTCTCTGTAATAAATTTGTACTATACGTATCACTGATCATGTATAAATATCAGTGATGCCATACCGTGTCGAGTGTGGGTTGATCATCATCCAAATTGTAAAACCCTAATCGTGAAATACAAGCATTCGGCACATGTTATCCAATTCCTGTTATGTTCTTGAAGGTTCATTCTATAATTAATTGTGTGTGTTGCTTATCTTTTCGATTTATATTGTAAAACACTTAGTCAATCCATCCCTTAATTGAATTCAACACCCAACAAGTGGTATCAGAGCGGGACAGCTCGAAAACTTATTCCATTGAAGCACATTTTTCTTGTTACAGTTCTAGATCTAGCTTGTTTCCTAGATCTAGGTTTCCACAACTGTGATCAACCTTCTTTGATAAGTTTTTCTTAAAAGATCCGGTTGAAAAATCAATCAAAATGGCTGACTCTACAACAACTTACGCAAACATGCTCAACAACTTACCGCTACCGCAAAACCGCAAAACCGCAAAAAACCGAAACCGTAAAACCGCAACCGCAAAGCTTGGTGCGGTACGGTTTTAGCTTGAAAAACCGCACAAATTTACCGAAACCGCACTGCAAAATTTATTATATATATATATATATATATATATATATATATATATATATATATATATATATATATATATATATATATATATATATATATATATATATATATATATATAATTATGATAATAGAAAGTTATGTTTAATAATAACACTAATTATGATAAGAGAAAGTTAGACAAATGGTCCGTTTAACATAATTACAAAAATTTGACACGCATTGATTAAAATATATATTAGGCAAAAAGCAAACTAAAAACAGAAGCTTATCATGTATCTATGAAACATTCCCCTGCTTCTTAAGTTTAGCGTCAAATTAAGGGAAATTATTGAAGAAAAAAACTTAAGCATCTTTCAATTATCATTAAATAAAAAAACAATGAAACTAGCTTACAAAATCCCACGTAATTTATCAACTGCAATAATCAAGAAAATAGATGACAACTATTATAATGTTTTTCCCCCTCGAAGCCTTTATAGCATATTTCCTCAATGGGAAATACTTGTCTTTCTTCTACTCTATTTCCGTTTTCAATGATACCTGCAACACAATAGAACTTATTTATGCAAAAATGCAACAATGTTTTCCTATAATTGGATAGGTTTTTCAAAGTTTTTCTAAATGACTTTTATGTATTTGAGCTTTGCTGTTGTTGACTTCTTCTAAATGACTTTTATGTATTTGAATCTTCAAGTTTTTCATATTACTAGTTTGTAGTTTGGATGCTTTTAGTATTTGCGGTTTAAAACCGAAACCGCACCGCTACAAACCGCAACCGCAAAATAAACCGCAAAACCGTACCGCAAAAAAACTGCAACATATGGTTTTACACAAATAAAAACCGCACCTAACGGTACGAGTTGCGATTTTATGCTAAAACTGCACCACACCGCACCACGCTCACCCCTAAGATTGACTATGGATTCGGAGGAGGAGGAAATTATGTTTTTCCTTTTGGTTTGTTGTTATTGGCTGAAATCAGTATCTAATAGAATTGAACGGGCAATTGATAACAATTCACAATTGAGTGGTCATGCATATACGCAAGAGTTGCTACATGGTACGTCTAGACAATGTCATGAGTTGATGCGTGTATCACGTGCAACGTATGTACTTTTATGAAACCATTTTAGACAAAACAATTGGGTGCAAAGCAGCAGGTCAATAAGCGTTGAAGAAAAGATGGCTATGTTCTTGACAATTACAGGACATAACGAATGATTCCGGATGATAAAACGAAGATTTCAACACTCCACGCAAACTGTTCATAAATGTTTTCATGAGGTTCTAAATGCAATGATGATTTTTGCAACGGAAGTTATCGTGCCAACATATTCAAATGCAACCGTACATGTCTCAGACCGACATAGAAGGCTAATAGAAAATTTTCCCGGTGCAATAGGTGCGTTAGATGGAACGCTAGTACATGCAGTTGTGCCCGCTGATCAACAAACTCGTTATAGAGGACGAGGAAAAGGTGAATGCTTTCAAAATGTATTAGGAATTTGTGATTTTAATATGGTATTCACATTTGTATGGGCTGGCTGGGAAGGCATAGCACATGATTCACGTGTTTTGAAAGAAGTTGCATTTAACCCGACTTTTGGCTTTCCATTCCCTCCACCAGGTATAAAATATTTATTAATTTTATTAATAATTATGATTCCATCTTTTTTAATCTAATAGTTCTGTCACTCATGTTTATAGGTAAATATTATTTGTGTGATGCTGCATACACCAACACTCGTGGATTATGGCTTCGTACCGTAACATGAGGTATTGGTTAGCCGATTATCACCGAAGACGTGCGACAACTAAGGAAGAAAAATTCAATCATGCTCACGCACAACTCAGAAATGTTATTGAGCGATCTTATGGTGTTTTTAAGCAGAGATTCCCAATACTGAAGCAAATGGCTCCTTTTCCTTTTTTGGTGCAAAGAGACATAGTGATTGCTTGTTTCGCTGTCCACAATTTTATAAGGAAATACGATGCTCATGACGAATTGTTTATGGCGTCCGGGGAGAATATTGATCAAGGGCAAGGATAAGAGGGTGATGGTCAACACGTGCATGATATGGAATGGGGTTCACAAGCCAATGAGTACATAAGTAATTTGCATGATCAAATTGCGAATCAAATTGCGTAAAATTAACCTTGTAGGATTTATTTGAATTTTCGTATGTCGTTGTGGACTTGAAAGCACTTATGTTTGATTTGGATTTCTGTTTAATTTGAGTTGATGTTTAATTTGACTGTATGTTTATTTCAGATTTTATATGATATTTTATATTATTTTTAACATTATTCAAGAAGTTGGTTCAGTTAATTTATAAAACAGCAGCATTTATTCAGAATAAAATAATACAGAAGGGTAAAATTGTCATTTTTTTCATTCAGCACAACAATTAAGAGGTTCCAACTGTGACAACCGTCAAAAATAGGTCAACAAAAGTCAAAGAAAATCAACAAAGTCAACTGAGGCGTACATTGGGCCAACATGTTGTAATGTAAGTTTCATAACCTTAGATTATACAACTGAATATTATAATACTACACGCACTAGTTGAAAACAGTTATCGAATGAGCACTATAAATACGTAAAGTAAATTACAGCAGCGTAGAAATTCGATAAACACACAAATATTATATTGATATAAATAATATTCATAACACGATGTATTCATGAATACGAACCCGTGGATATATAGAACGTCGAAAACGGAGTTCGTATGTGAAAGATACAACGATTAAACCGCTGTGAACGGATAAATGTACACAGTGTTTGAACGCAAAATACAAGATGTGGTGTCTTAAACATCAATTATGAAATAAGAATTCATATATTATGGGATGTAATAATATCTAGTATTTAATTTCAAAGCCAAATTCAATTTCCGGTAAAATACCGAAAATCACGAAATCGGAAGAATACCGCGCTTAAACGCGTATTTCAACATCCAACGAGTCATAATTCAATCAAAATAAATGTTTGACAATGTTTTTATACGAAATAATTATTTAGAACTTTGTTTCGTCAAAAACTCAAAAATTTAACTAAAACGACTTGCGATTTTATAAAAATCACACATTTTATATAAGTAGGATGCTATTTTTATGAAAACTAACCCACCCCTCCCCACCCCCCTACCCCAATTCGGAAGCCACCTTGGGAGAACCAACACATCAAGATCAAATCTTCTAGGTACTATGCATGAATCAAGAGAAAGTAAAGGCTATTAATAAAAAATGGGTAAAATCTAACTTTAGATATTATGATCATATCTTCATCTTGTCAAGGGATACACCAACATCATTCACTCTCTTCTCTCTTCCTCTCTCCCTCACTCTCGGCCTCATCTCACCATAACCAACCTCTTGATTCATCAAGCATTGATACAATCTAAGTGGTAAGTTACGCTCCTCTCTTGATTCTAAGACTTTCCATACCAACTTCATCTCTTTTACACACACTAACATCCAACAAAATCCATTGGATATTAGCTTTGTCCAAAGGTCCTTGAGCTCCAATCTTCATCATCTTCAAGAATCTCGCAAGTCCTCTTGGTAAGTCATGATCATCTAGTAGTTTTAAAGTTCCAAATACTTCCATTTACTCTTTTACACAAATACTCACGGAGATCCATTGGATAATAGCTTTTTCCAAGAGTCCTCCGAGTCCTAGAACCAAACTCTTCACTCTCCTACCAAGAAACCTTAAGATCTACCACTCAAGGTGAGTTCATACCCCTCATTTTCATTTTTATCCAAGTTTTAGGGGGAGAATACAAGTTTTAACCATGAATATAATGTATTATTGTAAAGTTTATGATATAATCTTGACAAATGCTATGTTTACATGTTATATTCTTGAAATGCTAAGAGATCCATGTTAGTCATCTTATTATAAAGTGAATGGCACAAACAAAATACTTATAATAAACTATTACACATTTGTAGCTTAAAGAAACAAGTATTTAGACTTTTACACATATTTGTTACAAATGATGCTATATGGTTTAGGTTATGAGGAAATGGACATAAATGTGTTGTTCATGTGAGTACTTGGCAAAAGATGTAAAAATAAGTGTTTTGTTGAAATAGCCAAGTACACATGATGACACATCTTTTACTCCAAAACTATTATATAAGTAAAAAGAACGTTATTACGACGTAACTAAGTTTTTCTTGAATAATTAACGCCAAAGTAAGTTTGGGGTTATTATTTACAAAAATTTGGATTTTCGAAATGAAGAGGAACATATCATAGTAACAAGTACTAGAAATGCCATTTGGGAAAAATTATTATTATTTCCAATATATGACGAGATTTGAAAATATGTTGCCATCACTTTACTAAAATGACTTATATGAACTCTTCACTATGACTTAGTACATGACTCCAAAACTATCTTGATATTCACATGTTTAGATGTTTAGATGTAAGAAATGATACATTTCAACTCATTGACAACATTTAGATCTAAATATACCAATACGACGGGAAAACAATTGTATATATTATTAAGGGAATAATTTGTGAAACGAACGATAAAGTACACTAAAAGTTATAGGAATAATTATATGAATATATAATTATTAAATATACTAATTATCATGGACATATTTGGTAATTATCAATACAAAACGGTTTTCACTACGCTACAAATAAGGATATGACATTTGCGTTGGGTAACTTTGTGAGACATCGCTTCACGGTACTAAAAAGAGTACACATTAAAATACTGGATTATAACCTTAATCATGTATGAGCGGGATAGTTGTATATAGATCTATATGGGATTGACAATCCCCACCTATGGTTGTTAGCTAGAACTACGATCGACGGATCAAGGGTGACAAATGTCTTCACTATTACGACGCCTGAAGAACGTCGTGCCAGGTCACTAGGTCTTAGCAAGGTTATAATAACTCACAAATTAACAACAAACGTCCTATATTTGGGAAAGATATCTTCAAATGGTTCCACTTAAGTGTGAAACTACGTGTGACACTTTTCAAAGGTTCAAACAGGAATTTTCACTATTTCACTACGAAACAAATATCGCTAACATATTTCGAGAACTTTTCACTATGACACTATGGGTTTTCCACTACGACACTATGAGTTTTTCACCACTATGCTAAGAAAGCTTACACCATTTCTCTATGGTTTTCATGAAGAAATCACTTGGTTTTATCACTACAAAACTCTTATGAACTCACCAACGTAATGTTGACACTTGTAAAATTACTTGTATTCTCAGGTAACCGTTAAACAAGAACAGGTAAAACCTTTTGGCGAGACGCGAAGTCGTTTCCGATTAATACTTTTGTTATCATGATGTAATTGGATCGAAGCAATATTACTAAACTGTGTAACTTTTCAATTATAATGCATGATGGATGTTATTTACTTATGTTTGGTTGTATACAATGGTTGTGATACTATGCACCGTTCCACCCTCCGACGATTCCGCCATCGTGGTTTGGGGGTGTGACAGATTGGTATCAGAACAATTGTCTATAGCCAACTAAGTATGTTCTTCCATGCAAGAAATACAACTATAGATACGGGGACTTATACCTCTGCAAAAATAAAATTCTAAAGCATATAATAATAATTTTAGAATATAATAATAATATTCTTATAAAAGTATACATATACAAACAAAGATAGTATCACAATACAATAACGTTAGAGTTAAGTTGAAAATTATGATCAGACTTAGCATAATATGTTATCAAATCATGGGAAGACGTAGCCTGATCAACTACGTTTAACTACGGTTTGACTGACATATAACTAAGTGTGAGGATAATGGACAACGAAATCAAAACTCGGGAGCTATACCAAAAACTCGCAACATGTAGAATTATAAATGCGTTAATAATATCAGTTATTATTAAAATTATTATAATCTACGTATTTATATACATTATTTTCTTTATTTTTTCCAGTTATGGAGACCGCCTACAATGGAGACGCACAGCATCCGATGCATGAAGAGAACGATTGGAGTGAAGAGGACTCGAAAGAAGAAGCCGAAGTGGAGGACCACGCAGGAGAAGTGGTCAACGGGGGACGTCCTAGGGACGAGACCACACCCCTGCACATCTATCATGGGGCCTCCCCTAATTTGGGTGCCATCATACATGACTGGGCCATCGAAGGAGGGGTGCCTTCTCCATTCGGTCCTTATGATCCATTCCTCTCTCCGAGACTCCGCGTGGTGGGAGATCGAGTCCTCCCGGTATTGGTGCCCTATGTGTACCGTCTCGATGCCCGTTTTCGGTCACTGCACTAAGTAGCAAGAGAGACCACAAGCAAAGTAGGAGATGCTGCTGGGAGAGCGAGGTTGCTAGGTCAACTGCAACTTCAGACGCATGGAGAGATCACGACCATAAAAGAAGAACAAGAGAACACAGCGAACTGTATTGCCTCCATGGAAGAAAGAATGGTTGTTTTGGAGCAGGGATACGAGGACGCCCTGGACAGGGCGGCAGCCGCCGAGAAGCGTGCGGCAGCCGCTGAGCAGCGTGCGACGGCTGCTGAGCAGCGGGCAGATCAGTCCTCTTGTCTGGCATGGGAGATGTCTGAGCAACTCGCCAGACTTTGTGGCATCTGATGGATGGATTATGAAATAGAAGATTTCTCGACTCGGCTTTTAGGAAGAATTATTTCTTCGTATTTTCCCTCTATCTAAATATGATGTAGTAGGATGCGTCGATGAACGCCTATTTTGTTAATGTAATGTAACGAAAACCTTGCGGATAATATATTAAAAATTTCAGTTTGAATTAACAAATGATTGTTGTATGAAAGAATTACTACGATTACTTGTTGGTTGTGACGATTTAAATTCTATGTTAATATCGTGCTTACTTATCCATTTTGTATTAACCGCAACTACTCACGAAGTTCGTCCATCCTTAAGACAGAACAATGCCACCCAGGAGGAATACAAGAGCCAACGCAAGAGCTGCAGAAACACCAGTGGCGCCACCCCCACCTTTGAACGCGGCTGCTATCGAATCAATGACCGCAGAAAGAGTGGCGGCCGTACTAGCAAACCACAGCACAGCCAGACAAGAAGGATCGGGGCAGGGGACTAACAGCTCCCAAGGCGAAAGCCGTGGACACCCTCGCCCGTGCACATACAAAGACTTTTCACTTTGCAAGCCCAAAGCATTCCTTGGTGCTGGGGGAGTGATCACGTTGACTCGCTGGTTCGAGAAAACCGAGTCAATCTTTGAGATTTGTGCTTGTCCTAACGAATCAAAGGTCAAGTTCGCTGCATGGACCTTTGTGCACGCAACGCTGTCATGGTTGAACGACCATGTTAAAACAATGGGCCTCGCAACGGCCAACGCTATGAGCTGGGAGGAACTCAAAGTAATGATGCTCGAAGAGTACTGCCCAAGAATGGAAATTCAAAGCTTGGAACAAGAATTGTGGAACCTGACTATGAAGGGTTCTGATGTGACAGCTTATACAAATCGCTTCAACGATCTGGTTGTCTTATGCCCGGGAATGGTTACCCCTGAGTATGTGAAGATCGAGAGATACATTTGGGGGTTGGCACCACAAATCCAAGGAATGGTCACTTCATCCAGACCGACCACCTATGACAGTGCCAAACACATCGCACACCAACTAACCGAACAAGCTATCCGTCAAGGGAACATGGCGCATAAAACTGACCCTCCGCAAGGAGGAGAGAACAAAAGAAAATTCGGGGGCAAGAAGAAAGGAAAATATCAACAAGTGTCGCAAAAGAAACAAGAAACGGTGGCAGTCTTCGCCGCTACCACTCCTGCCGCCCCGGCTCAACCAAAACAATACGTCGGACCCCTCCCAAAGTGTGCCAAATGCCCATTTCACCACAACGGTGCTTGCCGGGAGCTAACCTGTTTCAACTGTAACCAGAAAGGTCACACGGCCCGTTTCTGTAAAGTCCCAAACCAGGGGACCAATCAAGCTTCTAATTTAGGAGCAAGCCGCACTTGTTATGGGTGTGGCGAAACTGGACATTTCAGGAAAGATTACCCGAAGGCAAAGGGGTCGGGCGGAGGTGGTCAAGGAAGGGTTATGGCCTTGGGAACGAAAGAGGCAATCCAAGACCCCACCGTGGTGACCGGTACGTTCCTCATTAATAACTCCTTTGCACATGTACTTTTCGATAGTGGCGCGGAAAAGAGTTTCGTTAGTCATGAATACAAGCAAATACTAAAACAAAACCCCCATTCGTTAAACAAAAACTACACGGTAGAAATGGCAAATGGGAGAACCGAAAGCACTAACGAAATTTACCTAAACTGTACCATAACTCTAAACGAACATACTTTCTATATTAACCTCATGCCAATGACCATTAAAAGCTTCGACGTAATTGTTGGCATGGATTGGTTAGATCCTCATCATGCAGACATTATGTGCCACGATAAAGCCATACCACTTAACCTTCCAAACGACGAAACCCTCATAGTACATGGCGTCAAATCAGGAAGGAACCTTCAAATTGTCTCATGTCTGAAAGCCCAAAAGTATTTACACAAGAAATACTACGCCTTCTTAGCATATGTTGTAGATGAGAAGAAGAAGGTGAAGGAAATCACTGACATACCAGAAGTCTGTGATTTTCCTGAAGTGTTCCCAGAAGATCTCCCGGGGGTACCACCAACCCGTCAAGTTGAATTCAGAATCGATCTAATCCCAGGAGCAGCTCCCATAGCAAAATCACCATACAGATTGGCCCCTGCCGAGGTGCAAGAGCTGTCTAGTCAACTACACGAACTGTTAGAAAAAGGATTCATTCGACCGAGCTTCTCACCATGGGGAGCGCCGGTTCTGTTTGTGAAAAAGAAAGATGGATCCTTCAGAATGTGCATTGACTACCGCGAGTTGAACAAGTTAACCGTCAAGAATAGATACCCCCTCCCAAGAATTGATGACTTATTCGATCAGTTACAAGGATCCAGTTACTTTTCGAAAATCGATTTGAGGTCCGGGTATCATCAATTGAGAGTTCAAGAAGAAGACATCCCGAAGACGGCGTTTAGAACACGATATGGACATTATGAATTTTTCGTAATTCCATTCGGATTAACCAACGCCCCTGTAGTATTCATGGACCTTATGAATCGGGTATGCAGGCCATTCTTGGACAAATTCGTGATCGTATTTATCGATCACGAAGCAAAGAAGAACACGGCCAACACCTACGTTTGATTTTGGAACTACTCAGAAAAGAGAAATTGTATGCAAAATTTTCTAAATGCGAATTTTGGATACGAAAAGTAGACTTCTTGGGCCATGTAGTTAGCTAAGAAGGGATCCATGTCGACCCATCCAAAATCAAAACAATAGAAAACTGGGAGATACCAAGAACCCCGACGAAGATACATCAGTTTTTGGGTCTTGCTGGTTACTACCAGAGGTTCATCAAAAACTTCTCCAAAATAGCAAAGCCCCTCACGGCACTAACGTAGAAAGGTGCCCGCTTCGACTGGGATGACCCCCAGGAGAATGCATTCCAAACACTAAAGCAAATGCTGTGCAGCGCACCAATCCTGTATCTCCCAGAGGGCACAGAATACTTCGTGGTGTATTGCGATGCGTCAAAACAAGGCTTAGGATGCGTACTCATGCAAAGGGAGACAGTTATTGCCTACGCTTCCAGACAACTCAAGCCACATGAGGCCAACTATACCACACACGACCTCGAGTTAGGAGCCGTGGTATTCGCACTAAAGATATGGAGACATTACCTCTATGGAAAGAAGTGTACGATATTCACCGATCATAAAAGCCTGCAGCATATCCTCAACCAGAAGGAGCTCAACATGAGGCAACGAAGATGGGTCGAATTACTAAGTGATTATGAGTGCGACATTCGTTATCATCCGGGCAAGGCAAACGTAGTAGCAGATGCTTTGAGCCAGAAGGAGTACTCGGGACATCGAGTAAAGTCGCTAACGATCACCATACATTCACACCTCCCTACTCAAATCAGGGATGCCCAACTTGAAGCCCTGAAACCAGAGAACGTCACCCATGAGGCTCTTCGTGGGATGGACAAAAGTTTCGAGCTCAGAGAGGATGGCACACGGTATTTCATGAACCGAATCTGGACGCCAAAGTTCGGTGGGTTTAGAGAGTTGGTTATGGAAGAAGCCCACAAGACAAAGTACTCCGTCCATCCTGGGTCGGATAAGATGTATCTTGACTTAAAGAAGTTCTACTGGTGGCCTAACATGAAAGCAGAAATCGCCACCTTTGTGAGCAAGTGCTTAACCTGTGCAAAAGTCAAGGTAGAATACCAGAAACCCTCGGGTCTGTTGCAATAGCCGGAAATACCCGAGTGGAAGTGGGAGCGGATCACCATGGATTTCATAACAAAATTACCCAGAATAATTGGTGGACATGACACCATTTGGGTGATCGTAGACCGATTAACAAAATCTGTGCACTTTCTACCAATCAAGGAGACTGATAAGATGGGAAAGCTGACGAGGGTTTACCTCAAAGAAATTGTAAAATTGCATGGTGTGCCAATATCAATCATCTCGGATAGAGATAGCCGATTCACTTCACGCTTTTGGCAATCATTGCAAGAGGCCATGGGAACCAGACTCGATATGAGCACAGCTTACCATCCGCAGACAGATGGCCAAAGTGAACGAACCATCCAGACACTGGAAGACATGCTTCGTGCTTGTGTAATAGACTTTGGCAAAGCATGGGACGTTCACTTGCCACTTATTGAATTCTCCTACAACAACAGTTACCACACTAGCATCAAGGCCGCTCCATTCGAAGCATTGTACGGGCGTAAGTGCAGATCACCCTTGTGTTGGGCCGAGGTCAGCGACACACAGCTAGTCAAAGGTCAAGTGACAAACAGCACCCTCACCGGGCCAGAAATCATTCGAGAAACAACAGAAAAGATCGTTCAAATCCGGGAACGATTGAAGGCCTCCTGTGATCGACAGAAGAGCTATGCAGACAAAAGGCGTAAGCCGTTAGAATTCCAAGTGGGTGACCTTGTCATGTTGAAGGTCTCCCCGTGGAAAGGAATGGTACGCTTCGGCAAGAGAGGAAAACTTAACCCAAGGTACATTGGACCATTCAAAATCCTAGCAAGGATCGGTCCTGTAGCCTACAAACTCCAGCTACCCTAAGAGTTGAGCAAGGTACACAGCACCTTCCATGTGTCAAATCTCAAGAAGTGCTTGTCCGACGAGACCCTGATTATTCCCCTTGACGAGATCGAAGTCAATGAAAACCTACATTTCGTAGAGGAACCAATGGAGATCATGGATAGAGAAATCAAAAGAACCAAACAAAGCCGTATCCCGATAGTAAAGGTTCGCTGGAACGCCAAACGAGGACCTGAGTTTACTTGGGAACGCGAGGATCAGATGAAACAGAAATACCCACAGCTGTTCCTAGAAAACCCTGTGACCGATACCTAAAACTAAATTCCGGGACGAAATTTCCTCTAACGGGGGGATGATGTGACAACCGTCAAAAATAGGTCAACAAAAGTCAACGAAAGTCAACAAAGTCAACTGAGGCGTACATTGGGCCAACATGTTGTAATGTAAGTTTCATAACCTTAGTATTATACAACTGAATATTATAATACTACACACACAAGTTGAGAACAGTTATCGAATGAGCACTATAAATACGTAAAATAAATTACAGCAGCGTAGAAATTCAATAAACACACAAATATTATATTGATATAAATAATATTCATAACACGATGTATTCGTGAATACGAACCCGTGGATATATAGAACGTCGAAAACGGAGTTCGTATGTGAAAGATACAACGATTAAACCGCTGTGAACGGATAAATGTACACAGGGTTTGAACGCAAAATACAAGATGTGGTATTCATATATTATGGGACGTAATAATATCTAGTATTTAATTTCAAAGCCAAATTCAATTTCCGGTAAAATGCCGAAAATCGCGAAATCGGAAGAATACCGCGCTTAAACGGGTATTTCAACATCCAACGAGTCATAATTCAATCAAAATAAATGTTTGACAATGTTTTTATACGAAATAATTATTTAGAACTTTGTTTCGTCAAAAACTCAAAAATTTCACTAAAACGACTTGCGATTTTATAAAAATCACACATTTTATATAAGTAGGATGCTATTTTTATAAAAACTAACCCACCCCTCCCCACCCCTACCCCAATTCGGCAGCCACCTTGGGAGAACCAACACATCAAGATCATGTTAGTCATCTTATTATAATGTATTATTGTAAAGTTTATGATATAATCTTGACAAATGCTATGTTTACATGTTATATTCTTGAAATGCTAAGAGATCCATGTTAGTCATCTTATTATAAAGTGAATGGCACAAACAAAATAATTATAATAAACTATTACACATTTGTAGCTTAAAGAAACAAGTATTTAGACTTTTACACATATTTGTTACAAATGATGCTATATGGTTTAGGTTATGAGGAAATGGACATAAATGTGTTGTTCATGTGAGTACTTGGCAAAAGATGTAAAAATAAGTGTTTTGTTGAAATAGCCAAGTACACATGATGACACATCTTTTACTCCAAAACTATTATATAAGTAAAAAGAACGTTATTACGACGTAACTAAGTTTTTCTTGAATAATTAACGCCAAAGTAAGTTTGGGGTTATTATTTACAAAAATTTGTATTTTCGAAATGAAGAGGAACATATCATAGTAACAAGTACTAGAAATGTCATTTGGGAAAAACTATTATTATTTCCAATATATGACGAGATTTGAAAATATGTTGCCATCACTTTACTAAAATGACTTATATGAACTCTTCACTATGACTTAGTACATGACTCCAAAACTATCTTGATATTCACATGTTTAGATGTTTAGATGTAAGAAATGATACATTTCAACTCATTGACAACATTTAGATCTAAATTTACAAATACGACGGGAAAACAATTGTATATATTATTAAGGGAATAATTTGTGAAACGAACGATAAAGTACACTAAAAGTTATAAGAATAATTATATGAATATATAATTATTAAATATACTAATTATCATGGACATATTTGGTAATTATCAATACAAAACAGTTTTCACTACGCTACAAATAAGTATATGACATTTGCGTTGGGTAACTTTGTGAGACATCGCTTCACGGTACTAAAAAGAGTACACATTAAAATCCTGGATTATAACCTTAATCATGTATGAGCGGGATAGTTGTATATAGATCTATATGGGATTGACAATCCCCACCTATGGTTGTTAGCTAGAACTACGATCGACGGATCAAGGGTGACAAATGTCTTCACTATTACGACGCCTGAAGAACGTCGTGCCAGGTCACTAGGTCTTAGCAAGGTTATAATAACTCACAAATTAACAACGAACGTCCTATATTTGGGAAAGATATCTTCAAATGGTTCCACTTAAGTGTGAAACTACGTGTGACACTTTTCAAAGGTTCAAACAGGAATTTTCACTATTTCACTACGAAACAAATATCGCTAACATATTTCGAGAACTTTTCACTATGACACTATGGGTTTTCCACTACGACACTATGAGTTTTTCACCACTATGCTAAAAAAGCTTACACCATTTCTCTATGGTTTTCATGAAGAAATCACTTGGTTTTATCACTACAAAACTCTTATGAACTCACCAACGTAATGTTGACACTTGTAAAATTACTTGTATTCTCAGGTAACCGTTAAACAAGAACAGGTAAAACCTTTTGGCAAGACGCGATGACATTTCCGATTAATACTTTTGTTATCATGATGTAATTGGATCGAAGCAATATTACTAAACTGTGTAACTTTTCAATTATAATGCATGATGGATGTTATTTACTTATGTTTGGTTGTATACAATGGTTGTGATACTATGTGTTGTTCCACCCTCCGACGATTCCGCCATCGTGGTTTGGGGGTGTGACACCAACCAAACAGCATGTTAACAGCTCAGCTCTTAACAATACAGACCCTTTTAAACTCTCAAACCTCTTAAAATTCAGATCTTAAAAATTAAGTGGTTGCCAAACAGGCCCTTAATGCAGCAGATATGAATAAACTCGAAAATGACGAAAGAGCCATGCGGTAGCTACGAAGTGGATTTGGTCCTGATGTCAGTCATCACATAGCCGATGCGAAATCTGCCAAAGAGATGTGGGATAATCTTGAACTTCGTTTTGGAGGCGACAAGATTTTTCACACAAGCAAGGTTCAAGAAATTCTAGCAGACTTTGGGAATTTCAAACAAGAAGAGAATGAGTCCCTTGAAGCATGTTATGAATGTCTTAGTAACATGATCTATACCCTGGATAAGTATGGAGAGACCCGAAGCCAACAAGAAATCAACATCAAATTTCTCTATAGTCTTCGCAAGGAATGGAGACCCATCATGTTAATGGTCAAATCTTATGAGAACATTAAAAAGTACAAGTTAGCTGCCGTGTACAATTTGCTCAAGTCTCAAGAACCTGATATTGTTGGTTGAAGGAGTGAAACTACTGGATCTGGACCACTGGCACTAGTTTCAAAAGAAGAAGACGAAGATAGTGATGAAGAAGTTGCTGCTTATATGGTTGATAACAATGGTGAAACTGTTGCTCTCTATGCTGCAAATAGCCGAAGATTCAAGAAAACATTCATAAAAAACAACTCAGGGAAACCATTTGTCAAGAATTTCAACTAACCTAACTTCAATCCTAAACCAAAACCTGAAATGTATACTCCGAAGGAGGAAAACTCAAAGTCTTCAACTCTGAAGCCATCAGAAACACAGGCTTCAGAGTCTTCAAAAGAGAAAACCGAAGAGAAGAAGATTTCTGGTGATTCAGGCTAAGACTGCAATTATTGTCGAGGTAAAAATCACTTTGCTAAAGATTGTATGCTTCGCAAACAAAATGAGAAGAAACCTCAAGTGAAGGATGAAGCTTACTATGCAATGAAGATGGAAGAAGTGAGGAAAAAGACCAAAGACTTAGCCCTGATGGCTGCTGAGGATTATCAAGGATCTTATCAAGTTTGGTCCTCTGATTCAGAAGATGAAGAAGTAAGAAAGCCAACTCATAGTGCTTTCATGGCATATGATGATGGTAAGAGCTTTCTGAAAAGTACTTCTGAGGAGATGGCTGATGAGGAGATGCTGGGCTATGGAACAACTGCTGGTCTTGGTTTCATGACTTCGGAGGTGAATGAGATGATCGATGCTGGGAATCTGAAGACCTGGTTTGACGACACTTCGGATGATGATGAGGAGATTTGTTTGATGGCAAATGATACATGCCTGACCATTCCTGAGCAGGTATCCAAACTTCTCTCAACTTTTAAAATTCCTATTTCTCAATCAACTCAAATAAAATAACTCATGATTGTTTTGTGATGCATAAAATGCTTATTGATGCGAAAACTAGGGAGACGCTCAGTGAGAGCAGGAGATTCTCAGCTTGAAGGGGAGAGTAGAAAGTTTGAAGATAGCCCTAGAAAAGTCCAACCTAAGAATCTCATTGCTAGAAGAGAATAGAGAAAAACTTTTGAACAATCATGATGTAATTTTGAGACAACGCAATATATTTTGTGAAACTGCAAAACGTTTATATGCTCATATTACATGTATTTATCATTCAGCTGATGTGTGCAATGTTCAAAACATAGACAACTATTACCTTTTATTGAGTTTAAGCTTAAGGAAGTATATAGTATATCTTATGAGTGTGAATCTATAGTATCTGGGTCCGAAGTGACCAATTCTTCGTATAAACATGGTTTGATATCTGTAGAAAAACATCTCACTGCTGATAAATTGTTGAAATTATTGCCACAAGAAGTTCCAATCTTAAAAAGGAATGTTCCTCAAATTGAAAACAAGGAAAAAGTTACTGTTGAAACTGCATCTGAGAATGATTCTCTAAGCGATTCGGATATGGAGGAAATTGATTGTTCTTCATTAACTTTATTAAAATCATCCTCCGCATCCGCACCGCCCTCCGAAGACATATCACAACCGTCTTCGATGGACAAAGGAAAAGCAAAAGTTGTTTGTGAATCTAAAACTTTTGAAAATAAAGAAATTATGAAATCAAAATTACAAATCTCAGATGATTGTGTTTCTTATGATCAATATCTCAAGGACAATTCAAAAAGACTAGTCAATGTGGCCTGTATCTATCCGAAGATATCTTATTTCAAAAACGCAATTTTTGTGAAACCTGGTGGATTACTTTTAGTTGAACACAATTTCAAACCGTATTGGCGGAATAGTTCAAGGGTGGATGACTTCATGAACAATATCATAACAGAGTTGAATAATAGTGATTTCCAAGCACACAACCATCATTAATCAATTGCAAATGTTACAAAGTTTAATTGTTTCATGTTTCAAATACAATTGAAATGATATCAAAAATAGACAAAAACGACGTCATAACGTCCCTTCTTGTAGCGTCTGAATTAGCTTATCAGTTTCCTGAGAATACAAGTAGTTGAAAAAGTGTCAACAATTAAGTTGGTGAGTTCATAAGATTTTTGTATAAAAAATGTCCTTTGTTTGTAAACGATAGTGTTGAAAACCAAGAAAATCCAATATTTTCTCATAAAATGTTCAAGTCTTTAAATCCCAAAGACTAAAATGTAATTATGTAAACTGTAGTGTTACTTTCGTTGAAATGTATATTTCCACGTAAACAATTTATGAAAATATTAAGTTGATTATATTCCCATGTGAGATACCATATAACCATACTGTGACTAATTGGCCTGCTGCGACGTTCTTCAGGCGTCAGAATGTTAGACATTTGGACACCTCAGACCTGCCGGTCAAGCTGTAGCTAGCAGCTCAGGTGCGGGGTTGTCAAGCCCCGTATAGATCTATACTCAAATATCGCGCTCTCTTACCGAGACTCTGGTTATAAAAGTTCAGGACTTATAGTAGGTACTTATAAAAGTATTGTGAAGATTCATCTCACAAAAATGTATGTATTCCAATCAACTTGTTTACGTATGATTTGTATATAAAAACTCTTGTAATCATCCATTATCATTTTTCCCATGATAATATAGTAATGTATAATAATTATATATTTTTATATAATTATTTTTGTCATGTTCAAACGTCATAATATCCTTGTGTTCATAAACTATTCCAATAATAGTCTATTTTTAGTAATTGCGTCGTAATAACCTTATTTTGCGAATAATAGTGATGTAACTTATTCAAATGATTATAAATATCATCTTTTGAGGTAATTCTCACAAAATGGTGTAATAACTTGATTATAACCATTTTTGCTAGTAAATAGTGCCTTTATTTATAAAAACGTAGTTTTTACTAGTTTTCGTTTTTATGACGTTTTTATTCAAGATCTAGTGTTTTTTTTGTATATTTTATTTGTAGTTTTTAACTTTTACACAACTTAATATGTCAAAGTGTTCATAATACATGGATCTACTCATATTTCATGCCAAGTTCATCTTTATAACATTTTTGTCCAAGATCTAACATTTTTACACACTTTATTTATAGTTTGGAAACTTTTACACTAACATTATATATATCATTATGAATATCTTACAAAGAGTTGTCCATATTTCATGTCAAAAGCATTTTCACACAAATATTAACCTTATAAACTTGTGTAAATCAACATATATAACATTTAATCACATATAAATTTGAATAAAACAACATATATAGTAATAGAACTTGTATTCTCCCCCAAAAATGTTTGAAAAGATGAAAATGAGGGGTATGAACTCACCTTGAGTGTAGATCTTAAGGTTTCTTGATAAAAGATGGAAGAGTTTGGTTCTAGGACCCGGAGGACTCTTGGACAAAGCTATTATCCAATGGATTTTCGTGAGTATGTGTGTGTAAAAGAGTAAATGAAGGTATTTAGAACTTAAATCACTAGATGATCATAACTTACCAAGAAGGCTTGAAAGATCCTTGAAGATGATGAAGATTGAGTTCAAAGACCCTTGGACAAAGCTATTATCCAATAGATTTTGATGGATGTTAGTGTGTGTAAAAGGTGTAAAACTTGTGTTATGTATGTTAGAATCAAAAGATGAGTGAAGATTACCTCTTGAACTTGTGAAAGAAGCTTGAAATGGACGTTTGGAGATGGTGATGTTGGTCTCGGCTTTGGAAGAGAAGAAGAGAGGGAGAGAGTGCCGAGAGCAAGAGAGGGAAGAGAGAAGAGAGAGTGTGGTGCTAGTTAGGTCCAAGTGATTTGTTTAATTCCTTTGAAGATCTAGTTCATTGATTTTCTATTATAAAATTCCTAGCATCATCTTTGCCTAGATTGGGAATAGTAACCAAGGATTTGGGATTTGATGGCTTGGGTGGCCTATGGCTGCCGATGGGGTGGGGTAGGGGGGTGGGGTGGGGTTGGTTTTTATAAAAATAGCAATGTACTTATAAAAATGTGCAATTTTTATAAAATAGTAAGACGTTTTAGTGAAATTTTGTGAGATTTTGACGAAACGAAGTTCTAATTAATTATTTTGTATAAAAACATTGTCAAACATCTATTTTGATTGAAATATAATTCGTTGGGTGTCGGAATACGCGTTTAAGCGCAGTATTCTTCAGATTTCGCGATTTTTGACGTTTTACCGGATATTGCATTTAGCTTTGAAATCAAATACTAGATATTATTACGTTACTTATCATATGAGTTGTTATTTCATATATGATGTTTAAGGCACCACATTTTGAAATTTGAGTCCAAACCCTGTGTACATTTATCCGTTCACAGCGGTTTAATGGTTGTAACATCTACATACGAACTCCGTTTTCGACGTTCTATATATCCACATGTTCGTATTTACGAGTAGATTGTTTTATGAATATTATTATTCTCAAAATAATAATTGTACGATTATCGAATTTTTACGCTACAGTAGTTTGCTGTCCGTATTTTTGACTTTTAACCGATAATTGTTTGATTTAGCATACGTAATACTTATAATATTAATAATTCACTGCAAAAGTTATGGAAAATAACTTTTCAACATATAGATTAACGTACGCTTTGTTTGACTACAGTTGACTTTTCTTGACCAAAATTTACAATTGTCACATCTTTCAATTAATGGAATCATGTGAATGTGTACCCCTGTCACAATCTTCTGAAAAGGTTATCGCAAAACCAAAAATTGTTGTTTCCAAGCCTCCGGTACAAAAGCCTCAGATTTTGAAAAGACCTCAAATTCTTCAAAAATCAAAACCAGCAATAGTGATTACAAAACCAATTCAGAAACCTATTGCTGCGAACTTGAAATCAAAACAAACTCTAAATCTTGTGAAAAGAAAAACTCCCTTCGGAGGTTTGAAACCAACTGAATCAATTGCTTCAACTTCTGGTACTAAACCATTTAACTCAAAGGTTTCAGAAGTCAAAAATCAACATGACAAACCAACTTTTACACCAACAAACCCTAACTTTCCCAATCCAAAATTCCAAAAACCCACAAAGAAAAGATTTTCCAAAGGCAACAATCTGATAGATACATTTCATCAATGGCTAGACAAAAATTTGGATTTGTTTAAAGATAAGAATCTCTCAATAAATGATTTCAAATTGGCATACGAAGAGTACCTTTGTACATTTACGTTGTGCAGTTCAATTTCAAAGAAATCGACAATTGAAAATTCTTAACAAAATTGGAAAAGAAAGGATTTGAAAGAAAATCTCACTGCAAAAACCAAATCTTCAAAATCATCAATGAATTCAAAATTTTCAAGTGAAGAGAAAACATCAAAAACCTCGAAGTCAAAATCATCCAAACAAAAATGGGTTCCGAAGTCTTGCATTTTGTCTGTCACTTCGGACTCATCAAATTTAACAAAAAGCTTTTCTGAATCTTGTTCAGACTCTTCGGAATCATGTTCTTCACATGAGGCTTCGGAGAATCTGATCAACTTAAATGCAAATGAAATATCAGAAGAGGCCGTAGAAAAATGGATTCAAGAATCCTTCGCTTACCCTGAGGACCCAAGATTGATTGTGTACCAACTCCTTCTTGATTAATTGCAGGTAATGTCTACTGAGCGGTACGATATTAAATGGTACATGGATAGTGGCTGCTCAAGACATATGCCAGGAAAGAGGGAATATCTTAGAGATTATAGGACATTGGATGATGCTAGAAATGTACGTTTCGGTAACAATGAAACATGTCCAATTCTGGGTTATGGTAAAATAACAAATGGCCAATTCACAATCAGCAGAGTGGCATTTGTTGAAGGGTTAAAACACAATCTTGTGAGTATATCTCAATTGGTGGTTGGAACGGGTAACGCAGTCACATTCAACAACCAAGGGAGTGTCATCACAAAAGAAGAAACAAACGAAGTCTTGCTCAAATCTGAAAGGAAGGGATCAATGTTTCCTTTAAATCTAAAGCCTGTAACTGGTGGGCAATCCTTATGTCTTCTCTCAAAAGCCAACTCCGATGTTAGCTGGCTTTGGCACCGAAGACTTGCTCATTTGAACTTCAAAGACTTAAACAAGTTAGTGGCTATGTATTTGGTTCGTGGAATGCCTGCTCTCAAATTTGATAATGATTCACTTTGTTCTGCTTGTGAGCATGGCAAGCAAACAAAACAAAGGCATCCAACCATGATCAATCCTAAAATCACCGAACCCCTTTCACTTCTCTATATGGATTTGTGTGGTCCATCCGCAGTAGAATCAATTGGAAAGCAGAAGTAAATTCTTGTGATAGTTGATGATTATTCAAGGTTTACTTGGGTACTTTTTCTAAGAAACAAATCAGATGCTGCTGAAGAAATCATTAACTTCATAAAGAAGATGGAAGTGATGCTAAACAAGAAGGTCCGAACTGTACACAGTGACAACAGTTTGGAGTTCAAAAATCAAACTCTTGATGGATTCCTAAAAACCAAGGGGATTAGTCACAACTTCTCAGCACCATACACTCCACAACAAAATGGTGTTGTAGAAAGGAGAAATCGTTCTTTGTGTGAAGCAGCTAGAACAATGCTTAATTTTGGAAATTTGCCCATGTACTTCTAGGCCGAAGCAATTTCTATAGCCTGCTTTACTCAAAATAGATCCTACATTCACAAGAGATTTCATATTACACCTTATGAAGTACTCAACCGAAGAAAACCAAATGTCAAAATTCTTCACATCTTCGGTTGTAGGTGTTTCATCTTGAATTTGAAAGACCATTTGACAAAGTTCAATGAAAAGTCAGAAGAAGGGATTTTCCTTAGATACTCTCAAGACTCAAAAGCTTACAGAGTCATGAACAAGAGGACTCGAAAAATTGAAGAAACCTTCAACCTGAGGTTTGATGATTACTACATCAAGAAGTCTTTGCATCCATTCCCCATGTCATCCATCTTTCCAAAGCCTACTGTGGATGCTGTACCAATTACTACATTTGATACAGACTTCGCACTTTTGTTCGATCCACCTGTGAGGGCTGTGGACTCCGAAGCCAGGGCACCTAATAACCTTGTGTCCGAACTGTCCAAACTCACAGATGGACCTGATGACTATTCCACAAGTAGTGTACAAAGACCATCATCAGTTGGGGGAGCCATCAAACTGAAGTGAAGGGAATGCTAGTGTTGAGGGGGAGCCAAACAACAGTCAAACTTCACCCCCACAGGAAATCTCTCATATCATGTCCCTGTATCCATCTATCCAGGGGGAGCCAGAGATTTCTACTCCTAACTCAGCAACACCAGTCGCTTCGGATAGAGCAACCACTTCCTCAACTTCAACTGCTGTCGAGGGGGAGAATACTCTAAATTCCTCTTCACAATTGCACACACCACAAACAAACGTAACACACTCAGACAAACATTTAATAATGGGTGATTTTCCATCCACTTCGGGATATCCTTAAGATATTGAGGATATTGATTCTGAAGGACCACCTGATTTCGATCCAAATTATATTCCTTTGGACAAATGGATGAAAAATCATCCACCATCTCTTGTCATTGGTAACGTTCAGGATAAAGTATTGACTCGTGCACAACTCCACCAAACACAACTTGATTTAAACAAAACTTCTGAGTTGTGTATGTTCAATGTCTTTATCTCTAAGGTTGAACCTAAGAATGTTAATGATGCTTTTGATCACCCTGACTGGATTGAGGCAATGCAGTTGTAATTAGAGGAATTTGAAAGAAACAAAGTTTGGAGGCTAATTCCAAAACCTACAAATGCTTTAATTGTTGGTCTGAAATGGGTGTATAGAAATAAGCTAGACACCGAAGGCAATGTGGTTCAGAATAAAGCAAGGCTGGTTGTCAAGGGTTATTGTCAACAGGAGGGGATTGATTACGAAGAGACATTTGCTCCTGTTGCCAGACTCGAATCAGTTTGGATATTTTTGGCTTATGCTGCACACAAAAACTTTGATGTCTATCAAATGGATGTCAAATGTGCTTTTCTGAATGGTGATCTCGAGGAAACCGTTTTTATTGAACAACCACCAGGTTTTGAAAATAAAGAACATCTAAACATTGCTATGTGTTAGACAAAGCTGTCTATGGTTTAAAACAAGCTCCAAGGGCTTGGTATGAGACCTTGACAAAATTTCTAAAATAATCAAATTTCAAACAGGTTCAGTGGATCCAACACTTTTTAGAAAGAAAGTTGGATCTCATCTGATGTTGGTCCAAATTTATGTGGATGACATAATCTTCGGATCCACTGACCCCAATCTCTCAAAAGACTTTGAAAAACTTATGAAAAGTAAATTTCAGATGAGTATGATGGGAAAGATTAACTTCTTTCTTGGATTACAAATAAAACAAACCAAGGTGGGGATCTTTATTAATCAACAAAAGTACACGAATAGTTTGCTTGAACGCTTCGAAATGACTAACTGTTCCAAAGCAAAAGTTCCCTTGCCTGTAGGTACAAGGTTAAATCCTTCATTGGGCAAATCGAAGACTGACATCCAGACATACCGAAGCATGATTGGATCATTGCTCTATCTCACAGCCAGTCGACCTGATATCATGTTTGCAGTCTGCAACTGTGCAAGATACCTGGCTGACCCAAGAGAACCTCACTTGGGTGGTGTTAAGACAATCTTTCGATATCTTCATGGTATACCTGCTTATGGGCTGTGGTACCCAGCACACTCAGGCTTCTACATTCAATCTTATTTAGACTCAGATCTTGGTGGATGCTCTATTGATCGCAAGAGTACTTCGGGTGGTTGTCAATTCCTTGATGGGAAGCTAATCAGCTGGCAATCTAAGAAGCAAACTTGTGTCTCTATCTCCATAGCAGAAGCAGAGTATGTGGCTGCTGCGGCTTGTACCTCTCAAGTCATCTGGATCCAAAGCCAACCGAAAGATTATGCCATCAACATGAGAAATATACCTTTGTTTTGTGATTCACAAAGTGCAATTCGTATCTGCCACAATCCTGTTCAACATTCCAAGACGAAGCATATAGCTCTTCGCTATAACTTCATCAAAAGTCATGTTGAGGAGGGGAATATTGAGGTGCACTTTGTTCACACAACCGAACAATTGCCAGACATCTTTACTAAGGCTTTGAATGAAGAGGCATTTACAAGAATCGTTCGTGGACTTGGAATGATTGACGGATCCACTCTACAATAGATCTCAGATTTGCTCATTCTTTCCTTAGCCTTTTCAATTGATAAACAAAAATTCATAACACTCCGAAGACCTTTGCTGCTTCGGAGCCCATCAGAGTAAAACAAGTAAAACAACTTATTGTTACACCGCAGTACACCGAAGCCTTCTGTCGCTTCGGTGCACCTCGGATCAGACAATTCAAGTAAATAAAATTGTCATAAATGTCAAAATCCTTTGAAACATCTTTTGACTTCGTATCTCAAGGATAAATAATTTCATAATAGAGGATTGTTTCAAAGAAGAATCAAAAACAAATATCACTGCAAAAATATTAAAGTTTCAAGACACAATTTTTATGCATAGTGACAAAGTTTAACCTTACTTTCATGAATTGCTTGACTAAAGGACAAAACTTTGATTTTAGATTCTGATAATCATACCTTATTGCACTAAAAGGTATTTGGGAATCGACTTGAAACATTGGTAAGAAAACAGACTTCGAAGTGAGGTCAATGCTATTTTACAATTCGAAGCCTTGTTTGATTCTAATATTCTTAACATAATGTCTATACCTAACCTCCCTTTTGAACATGACTCGCTTCAATATCAAACTAATCATGTAGCCTCAAAACTTCACAGGATAACTCAAGTGTTCCGAAGTTTTCTTCAAAAATAGTACCAACATTGTCTGATAAGTAAATTTAAATCTCTTTTCATCATTGTTTCAAAATTGAACTAAATGAAGATTTTCAAACTCAAGGATTGCACAAAACAAAACCAAAAAGCACCAAAGAAAGAAATTAAATGGTGAAATTTTGTCTCTTTGGACAAGCAAATCCAAAAAGGAAAAGATAAAAAGGACAAATAGAAAAAATCAAAAGGATAAACAGAAAACAAATTGTTAAAAGATTCAAAGACAACAAACAAGACAAAAAGATAAACAAGGGAGTGCAAAAGAAAGATAAATCAACACTCAAAGGCTTATTCATCTGTTTTAAATAACAATACAAGGAGCTCCTATGACATAGTCGAGTATTTTGTAGAGAATATGAACATTTCAAGTAATCTATCAAAGCTCAAAGGCTTGTCATCAGAGCCTAGTATCCAAACACTTCAATAGATGAAAGGGAATAGGTTTTTCAAAAGGTTCTTCAAAGTCAATCCAATTTCTAAAAACACTTCTGATGTTCAATTCAAGAATGAAAATTCCTTTAAATTTCAAATGCAAAGAATGTTACCACTGTTTAGTATGAAAAAATTTGAAGCACAAAAGTTCAATCAAACATCGGTTCCAAATGCGAAATCAAGTCGGTGATGGGGTGATTAGACTTATACATTCATGACTGATATTAAATCAAACAGACTTCGGAATGAAAAATGGACTTCCAACATGATTCGAATGATTCTGAACATTAACTTGTTAAATCTTCATTTCATAATATTCAGGGAAGTTAAGGACAAATGTCATGATGCATCACTCAAAAGTAAAACAAAATAGTCAAGAAAACCATTAAGAAAACAATGGACTTCGGTGTATCACGTTATCAATACTCTTTGGAGCAGCACATAACGCTTACTAAACTTTTATACCCCGAAGTGAACACATATCAGTTGCAAATATCCTTGTCGATCCGAAGTCAATTTATGGATCAACTGATTTTCGCATTTATGATAAATCTCAAAGACAAACATTCCTTCGAAATAAATGACCGTTTGTTCTTTTACAGCTGTCATTAAGAAAATAAAGGGGAATCATAACAAAAAGTCTCATGAAAATGGCGGTTCAAATTTCAAATCATTGCAACTGACAGGCGAATGTTTCTACTTTTGCAGGGTTAGTAGGACGCGCAGGTGCTGAGGTGTCCGGGTATTACTGGACCAATTTAAACGTGCATTAAATGGCCTAGGGACCACGAACACTATATAAACCTCTCACCGCTTCAGTTCTTCTCTCTACACGAACATATCTCTCAAACACTCTCTGCAAGAATTCACTCAAAAAACCCTAAATTATCTTCATCTTCTTCATTCAATCAACAATGGCGACTGAAGCATCTTCGCAAACCACTGAAGCAATTTCAATCCCAGTGCTCAAGAACCAATCCGCAAACCTTGTTCTTCGCACTGATCCAAACCTCTATCCTCAACCAATCGTCGCACTTTTCGAATGTTTGAAGGAATCTGTTCTAGGTCACGCTTTGACCTATGCTCCAGCCATTCCTGCTGCCCTGGTGCACAGAGCACACTATACTTCTAATGATCTGTTTGACACCAACAACATCGTGAAGTCAATATTCTATGAGGCAATTGACTCAAGGGGCAAGACCAAGAAGGTACAACTGACGAAGGATAAGTTTGCTGAAGCTCTTCATCTTCCTCTTTACAACTCCAAGGAAATGGTCATTCCAACTGCTGAACAACTGGTAGACATGTTTAATGCTATGGGGTACGTGCCACAGTTGGAGACAATCAGCACCTTCAAGAAGAAACAACTTCCGGATCTATGGAGGCATTTCCTTAGTATTTTCCTTAGATGCTTATCTGGAAGGACTTCAGGTCTAGACTCTGCGAGTTAATCCTTCCAGAGTCTACTATATGGTATCTACTTCGATGTGAAGGTTGATTTTGCATCAATCCTATGGGCTGATTTCTGCTCCCACATCAACCATACTCTGAAGGGTACTGAAATTTCAAATGCTAGGTTTTGGGCGATAGTAGTTGATGCCTACTACAAGCAAATTGGGTTTGTATATGACCCTAATTTTCCTGAGATGAAATACACACATATCACAGTTCCCCCATTGGATGAGGTTCCTGCTGAATTTTGTGCACAAATTCCACAAGAGATGCTTGTGAAAGTCTCTATGGATTGCGATGAAGTCAACACTTATCGCAACACTCTAGTAATACCCTACCCAGTTCGCAAGATTACACCAGCTGCACCTGCCAAAGCCCGAGCAAAGGCCAAACCCAAAAAGAAAATTATAGGGGGACCCAGTAGTCCTAAGAAAGTTGAAAAGAAAAGAAAGGCTTCGGAGCAAGCAACTCCGAAGAGGAAACAACCGAAAAGAACAAGGAAGTTACTAGTGGCGAATGAGTCTTCGGACTCAGAGAGGACCCCTTCTGCTAACATTTAAGCAGAAGAAGAAGAAGAAGAACAATATACCTCACCAATTCATGAAACCAGACCACCAACTCCACCACATATCACCCATCCTCCTCCTCCACCTCCAACAACAGCTCCTCCCACAGCCACAATCACATCCGAACAAACCACAACAATACAAACAACCACTTCAGATGTGCCACCAACCACAGCTCCACAAACTTCAACCATTCACACCACAGAAACTCCTCCCACTTCCTCTACTCAAACCACTGCTCTAATCCCCTCCATCATTGAAAACCCCATTATATCAGCTGCTCAAACATCCGAACCTATCCCAACCACTTCTGAACCATTGTTAAACATTTCATCCTCTGATTTGGATAAATCACTTCCTGATTTTCCCTTCGGTGATGATTTCGATTTGGAAAATACCACAATTTCAAAACCCCATTCCATAGAAGAAACAGTGGCTGCCTTCCACATGGCACCACTCATAATAGAAGAAGAGGATGATAGTCTTGATGACTCGGACTTCATCCTTGGAAAACAATACAAAATCCTAAATGGAACACTGGATGCTCTTCTCCAGTCCAACACTGGCTTTGATCCCTCAAGAGGAACTGAGGTAAATCTTGAGGATCAAATGGCTGAAGCTCAGAAGGCCCTGACCGACAAAATGGATAAAATGGTCAAGGATTCGAAGAAAAGGATTCTCGATCACCAGATCGAAATCAAGAGTGTTATGGAAGGAAAGTTCAACACAGCGGTTGAAAAAATTGATGAGAGGCACAGGCTCCTTAAAGAGCAAACTGAGAAAAATATAAAGGACTTGGCGGAGAAAATAGAAGCCTCCAACTCCGAAATGGTCAAGGATCTGACCACACTCAATGAAAACACCAACTCCTTCAACTCTCCGTACCAAACCAACTTTGCAAAACACCTATCCGATGCCCATAAGCGCATTGAAGAGCTTACTGTTGAACAATCCCATTCAACAGTTACAATCTTTGCAAACGAGCTCAAGAAAAACAATGTTGCCATTGCTTCGGATATCATTAAGAAACTGAGGAGAACTCTTCAGTCAATGATAAATGTATCTTTAAAGATGGAAAGGTCTCAAGCTGCAAGGCAGGGTCCTTAGGAAATTGCTCAGGTTGCACCAATGGCTCAACCTTCACAAGGGGGAGAATCTGCAGCCTTAGGACCCGCAGCCCAAAACCACAAGCTTTGGTTACTCAAGCCCTTATGACTCAAGCTTTGTTCACAGCTGCCTTAAGAACTCAAGCACAAGGCACTGCGACCACCACATCAAAAACCACCATTCTAGGGAGACCATCCTTTATTCCAACCATTTCAACAGCTGGTCCTGCCTTTAGAACCACCACCACAACAAAAGCAGGTTGTTCCAGTTCAAGACCACAAGGCAATGTGCTAAGGATAGCTCCACACATGGAGCAAGTCTATAAAGAGAGAGAGGAAGATTACAGGAAGATGCTCATGATAAACAACATTGCTCATGAGAATCAAACTTGGACTGTAGAGTTAATCACAGCCATTGGCTTCAATGACTTCTCAGTTTTCAACAGGCTTCCTCTCCGAAGCTTTGAGACCAAATCAAGAATCAGTCGTCAACTTGACCTTCCATACAATCCGAAGACCTTTGCCTTTCTTCAACTTGAAAGGCATGTACCGAAGGAAAAGTTGACTGACTTCAAGAAGAGAAAGGTCGCATTCCATGCAAAGTTCATACAAGCTCCGAACTATGTATGGAGTGAAAAGAAGATAGTAAAAATCATCTCCATTAAAGAAGGAGAGACATTCGTGGGCTTCAAGAATATTGATTTCTTTGTGCTTCGGGGAATCAATGAAGAGGATTCAAGATTCTCTATTGCATATTTTCCCATCATGAATCCACATGACTTCATTGTACTTCTCGACCTTCTGAAGTACTCATCTAGGAATGAAGCTGAATCAATATCGGTCTTCACTGATGCTTCAAACCATATCTCCTCCTTCTTCAGGAACTACATGATGAGATTTGCCAGGTTTGATATAACCGTGGCAAAACTCTTCGGACAGGCACTGGCACCCCCACCAACAACAATTGAAAATTTTGGGCACTTGAAGGCCGGGTAGATCATGGACAATCCCTGGGGTGTTATCTTTAAAGGATTATCCAGTGACAGTGAGACAATGGTCACTAAATTCTTTGAGATTGATTACATAGGCCTCTACCCTTCGAAGTCAATTGAACAAGTGTTAGGTCTTGTAAACAACTGTTTTGTGAACACTGTGGGGGAGAAGAAGAAGGTGAAAGATTACTTTAACTGGTGGCTGCAAGTGAGATACGTCGTGAAGGAAGTATACAAGACTCACTACAAGCCATAGACTTCGGATGCACTTCACACAAAGGGGGAGATTGTTGAAGTATATTTGTGATGAAGTGCCCAACTATCCGAAGTCCCAGATCAAGACCCCGAAGCCAAACAATAATAGAAGACACCGAAGTCTGAAGACTCTGAAGGGATTGTCCTGGAGGATCTGAAGACTTACTTTTGTAATACCTTTTGCAGGCACGCGTAATAGTACATTACGTGTTGCATGAATCTAGCATCCTATTGGATAGTACACTGATAGGATATTCTCTGTAATAAAGTTGTATTATCCGTGTCACTGATCATGTATAAATATTAGTGATGCCATACCGTGTCGAGTGTGGGTTGATCATCATCCAAATTGTAAAACCCTAATCGTGAAATACAAGCATTCGGCACATGTTATCCAATTCCTGTTATGTTCTTGAATGTTCATTCTATAATTAATTGTGTGTGTTGCTTATCTTTTCGATTTATATTGTACAATACTTAGTCAATCCATCCCTTGATTGAATTCAACACCCAACAAGGTTTTCTGGAGTAGAGGCGACTGCTTTCGACAGAGGCTCTTCGGTTTCAAGACTTTGAAGGTTTTTGAGAGATTGGAAGGAGGAAATACAACGTGAGAGAAGGCTTGTAACGGATCGTGTGCATCACTCCGTTTTCCAGAAGTAAGGTAAGAAGATCTACTCTTCTGAATTTACATTTAGTGTTATCCTTTGATTAGTAGTCTTTGATGACTTGTAACACTTAGTGTTATCCTTTGATTAGTAGTCTTTGATTAGTAGTCTTTGATGACTTGTAACACTGAATTTACATTTCATCCCGTTATATAGTGTTATCCTTTGATTAGTAGTCTTTGATGACTTGTAACACTTAGGGTTTTGGACCATGGACATGCATGCACTTGCATGTCCATAAGAAAGTGACCTTAGGGTAGTTTCTGATCCCAGGAAGGGTGTAGAGAGGAACCTTAATCGATGGCTGTACTAGTTAAGGGCTTTAAGGGATTCCGGACTAATACGAGTCTGCGACGCGGGTTCGGGTAAACCCCGTAAGTATGCAAAGATAGTCCACGACGCGTAAGGGGCGAAGCCGCGCCGTGGCGACTGACTGTTGACCAGGAACTTATTTTCGACCATTGTTTTATGGCAATTGTTGGGTCTGACCTTTAGGCAAGTCTATTGGAGTTTGGTCAGTGATTAATATGTGTGGATGTGGGATATAGTTGATTGGACGAGCTGAGTTGGGATATTAAAGTATATCCGCACGATTACGAATCAGGTGAGTATCCTCACCTTACTATATGATGTTGCATGTTAGGCATCTTGTGTGTTATTTACAGTTATATGATTTGCTCTATATCTGTGGTTATTTGTTGTTGGGCTCAGTACTGATGCATGTCCCCTCATAGTTGTTGTATGACGAGTTGGACTATTGCCTTGTCCTATAGTTGTTGTATGATGGGCTGGGCCATAACCGAGAACCCATAGCTGTTGTATGATGGGTAGAACCGCCCCGTGTCCATAGCTGTTGTATGATGGACGCCCGTAGCTGTTGTATGGCAGGTAGGGATGGGTCGTTCTCGAGGACGGGTTGTTTAATATGTGGGCATGTATGGTAATTTGGGGACCCACTAAGCTTTGTGCTTACCCGTTGATTTTATAACATTTCAGGTATTTCAAATGACAAAGGGAAGGGCAAGGCTTGACGGCAGCGCATCGCATACCCGAGACTTATTTTAATGTTTTATGTTATGATTTTTAAATACTTCTGCTGTTGGTTTACTAACTATGTCGAAACAGTTTTACTTTTTGAATAAATATTTTGTTGGAACCTTGGCAATAAATGAAATTTTATAATTGTGAAATTGGGACGTTACAAATTGGTATCAGAGACAGGTTTGAGGTATTTGGATGAACTGTATTGGGAATCCAAACTCAAACTTAGGACTGAGTGATTTTGTTAAGAAAATGATTTTTGGAAAGTTAATCTAACTAAGAGAAGATACGATGCGAACCGTCAACCGAGCTCAAGTAAGTTTTGTGATTCCCAATTACCCATGGCAAGTTTGTGCTATGTGATGTATGCTAAAATGTAGAATTTCCTGGATTAAGATACTCTATAGACTGTTTGTGCAATATGTGCTGCTTTGGAATTTCATGCTAGTGTCATTAGGTTGCTTAGTGAATGCTAGTAGGTTATATACTATTAGGATAAGATAGCCTAAGAACTCTTGGTCTGGCCTTACTGGCTGTTCCTTGTATGATTGTGACTTTAGGGTAGGATCAGTTATTCAAAGTTTATCTTATTCTCGATTGTGTACGGTTGTGTGTCCTTGAGGCGACTCGACGACGTTAGCAGTAGTTCCCTTAGGCACGGGTGGGTGTGAGATTAGGTCAAATGATTAGGCACCATGGTGCATGACCACATGATTCATAGGAAATGGTTTTCAGCATATGTGCGACAACTTAGGAGGAGGATTGATGAACTTGGAACAAGGGCGAATAGGTGTGGAAGGTAGTACCGGGCCAGTACTACCGAAAACACAAGATTCATGCTTGAGCCAAGAGTAGTCAATCAAAGTCCTAGAAAGTCGAGTAGTTGGGTGAATGGGTGTGACCCTAGTATTGATATCAAAATTATTACGCATTTCAGAATGGCAATCACACGAAGTAACAATGGGGCAGATGCGGGTACCTCGAATGGGGAAGCCTCAACTGATGAAAATCTCTGCAACCTGATAGCAGAAGAGGTTTCGCGAGAAGTGTTGGCTACGATACCTCAGTTCTTTGGTACTAACAAGACTGAAATATGGGCAATGCTCGAGGAGCGACTGGCTACGCAGGGCTCGTCAAGGGCCAGGGATGCAAGCTATAAGGACATTTCGGTTTGCTCGCCTCCGATGTTCGAAGGGGGCAGGGATCCGATTGTTAGCATGCGGTGGATTTCCGTGGTGGAAGGTGCCTTTCGTACCTGTTCATGTTCTGAGAACTTCATGGTAACATTTGCGGTGAATCTTTTGAGAGTAGGTGCGAAAGATTGGTGGGAAATACGAACGAAAGATCTCATCCCTACTCAGTTCGATGCTATTACGTGGCCACAATTCAAGGATAAGTTCAAACTGGAGTACGTTCCACAGGTGGAAATGGAACGCTTGGTGCAGGAATACCTGAATCTGACCCAGACCACTGAGACGGTGACGGAGATCACCAAAAAGTTTAATGAGCGAGCACTCTTCTATCCGGAGTTTGTGGCAACCGAGCGTATGAGAATGACTCAATATTTGGCGATGCTTCGCACAGACATTCGAGAATTTGTGTCTGATGCTAGGCACCAAACTCTTACTGATATGATTGCGGCCGCTCGGGCCCGAGAGTTGGAACTGGAAACCCAACAAAGCCAAAAGCGTCCGACGCCTACTCAGATTCAGCAGGCGTCAAAGAAGTTTAGAGGGGCAGATCAGGGAAAGCAAGGGCAAAGGAGCCAGGGTAATTGTGGTAAGTGTGGAAGGAATCATGAGGGGCGTTGCTGGGTGTTAATATGCCATAAGTGTGGAAAGGAGGGCTACTATGCTAAGGATTGTCGGCAAGAGGTCAAGATTTGTTTTAATTGTAATCAGGTGGTTCACTTCAAGGCCCAGTGTCCCCGTCTGACTCAGGGAGTGGTTCAGAATCCAGCACCCACTGCACTCTGGATTACCGATGGTAGGCAGGGGAAAGGGGAAGCCCCTAAGACCAAGGGTCGAACATTCGTCATGACCGCCGAGGAGGCACAGGATGCGCCCGACATTGTTACGGGTACTCTTTCTTTACTTGCCTCATGTTTTTGGTGTGTGTACTTAATGTGTCTATTATGCTTTGATTAGGAACTTTCTTAGTCAACTTTACGCCTACTTTTGTACTGTTTGATTCGGGTGCTAGTCATTCTTTTGTATCTGCCGCTTTAGGAAAGGCTTTCGGTATTGATTTAGGAACTCTTCATCGCCCGTTAGAAGTAGAGATTGCAGATGATAAAACTGTGCAAGAGACTAGTGTGTACGGGCGAAGTGAAGTAGAGATTCAAGGAATAAAGTTCCCGATTGATCTCATCCCTATATCGTTGAGTGACACTCGAGTTATTATCGGTATGGATTGGTTGTGTCGGCACGAGTCATGGATTGACTGTAAGAACAAGCAAGTGTGGATTCAAACCCCAAGTGGGGGAGAGCTGGTAGTACAAGGAGAGAGGAGGAATCACGGTGCAGCCTTCTATTCAGCCGCCAGGGCACACAAACATTTTCAACATGGAGGTTCGGGGTTTGTGGCATATGTTTTGGATGCACGGGAAGAGAAGTCAACGCAAAGAACGAATGATATACCGGTGGTTCGAGATTTTCTTGATGTTTTTCCCGAAGACCTACCTGGACTGTCGCCTAGGAGGCAGGTGGAATTTAAGATCGACTTAACTCCCGGTGCGGCTCCAATAGCTAAAGCACCGTATCGTCTTGCACCTCCAGAGATGCTGGAGTTGTCTATTCAACTTCGAGAACTACTGGATAAGGGATTTATTCGACCAGTTGCTCACCGTGGGGAGCACCTATTTTATTTGTTAAGAAAAAGGATGGTTCCAATAGGATGTGCATAGATTATCGCGAGCTGAACAAGCTTACAGTGAAGAATCGATATCCATTACCTCGCATCAATGACTTATTTGATCAACTGCAGGGCGCTTCGTGGTTTTCGAAAATTGATTTGCGATCAGGATACCATCAAATGTGAGTACGGGAGGAAGACATCCAGAAAACGGCTTTTAGGATGAGGTATGGCCACTTCGAGTTTGTAGTGATGCCGTTTGGACTGACCAATGCCCCTGCAGCTTTCATGGACTTAATGAATCGGGTGTGTCGACCGATGTTGGATCGATCGGTTATTGCTTTTATTGACGACATCTTAGTCTATTCTTGGAGCAAGGAGCAACACGAACGACATTTAAGGGAGGTATTGGAGACCTTAAGGAAGGAGAAGCTTTATGTAAAATTGTCTAAGTGCGACTTTTGGCTTCGAGAGGTCCAATTCTTGGGGCACATCGTCAACGAGCAAGGAATCATGGTAGACCCGGCTAAGGTGGAGGCCGTGATGTGGTGGGAGGTTCCGAAGACTCCCTCGGAGATTAGAAGTTTCTTGGGTCTGGTCGGTTATTATCGTCGTTTCATCCAGGATTTCTCAAAGGTTGTTGTACCTTTGACTTGGCTAACTAAGAAAAAAGCTGCTTTTCGTTGGGGTGAAGAGAAGCAGCTGGCTTTTGAGACCTTGCGACGGAAGTTGTGTGAAGCTCCAGTTTTGACATTTCCTGAAGGCATGGAAGATATGGTGGTTTATTGTGATGCATCTATCTATAGATTGGGGACAATCTTGATGCAACGAGGCAGGGTGATTGCTTACGCCTCGCGACAGTTGAAGCCCCATGAGGCTAACTACCCTACTCATGACTTGGAATTGGGAGCTTTGGTCTTTGCTCTCAAGATTTGGAGACACTATTTGTATGGAGTGAAGTGTACCATCTATACGGACCACAAGAGCTTGAAGTATCTGATGGATCAGGAAAATCTCAATATAAGACAGAGAAGATGGTTAGATATATTGAAAGAGTATGATTGTGAGATACACTATCATCCTGGAAAAGCCAATGTGGTGGCGAATGCTCTAAGTTGTAAGGTTACGAGTGTGCCCCTTCGAGGCATTTGTCTAAGGATGACAATTGTGACACCATTACTTGAGCTGATAAGGAAAGCTCAGGTGGAAGCAAGCAAGAACGAAAATCAAAAAGGTGAAAGGATTGTGGGCCAGCTTGCAACTATGGTCAAGGATAGTAGAGGTTTATTAACTTGCTATGAGAGAATTTGGGTACCGAAACTTGGCAGGTTTCGTCAAACATTATTGGAGGAGGCACATAAGTCCAAGTTCTCTATCCACCACGGAGCGACGACAATGTATAGGGATCTGCATGAATATTATTGGTGACCGGGTATGAAGAAGGAAGTAGCTTGGTTTGTCGAAAGATGCATGACCTGTCGTAGGGTCAAGGCCGAGCACCAACGGCCTCATAGTAGATTACAGCCTCTTGAGATCCCAGAATGGAAATGGGAGCACATCACATTGGATTTCATCACAAAGTTGCCAAGAACCCCTCGACAAATGGACACCATTTGGGTTATCATTGATAGACTGACTAAAAGTGCTCATTTTATTCCTATTCAAGAGACTTTTTCTGCTGAAAGATTGGCTACCGTCATCTCTCAGCATGGTATACCGGTCTCGGTGATATCCGACCGAGATGTCCGATTCACTTCTAGGTTTTGGAAGAAGTTTCATGAGGAGTTAGGCACTCGCCTTCATTTCAGCACGGCGTATCACCCTCAAACGGATGGGCAGAGTGAAAGGACAATTCAAACATTGGAGGATATGCTTAGGGCTTGCGTCATCAATTTCGGTGGGAGTTGGGATTCTCATCTCCCTTTAGCTGAGTTTTCTTATAATAACAGTTATCACGCGAGCATTGACAGGGCTCCCTTCGAGATGTTGTATGGAAGGAAATGTCAAACTCCTGTTGGTTAGTACTGAGGTAGTACTCAAGACCACTGAGCTAATTCAGAAGGTTCGGGAGAGGTTGTTAACGGCTCAGAGTCGGCAGAAAAGTTATGCGGATAGGCGATGGTCCGATCTCGAGTTTCAGGTTGGGGATTATGTTCTTCTGAAGGTGTCACCATGGAAGGGAGTTATCCATTTGAGGAAGCGAGGAAAGCTTCGCCCTAGGTACATTGGACCATATCGAATCATCGTGCGAGTAGGTAAGGTAGCTTACCGGTTGGAGCTGCCCGAGCAGCTTAGCCAGATTCACGACACGTTCCATGTTTCTCAACTCAGGAAGTGTATTACCGATGAAACTACAATAGTTCCTTTGGAGGATATTCAAGTAGATAAACGCCTGAATTATGTGGAGCGACTGATTGCTATCATTGAAACGAAAATAAAGACTTTACAAAATAAGACGATAGGAGTAGTTAAGGTGCAGTGGCAACATCGTAAAGGGTTCGAGTGGACTTGGGAACCGGAGGAGGAAATGCGGAGGCATTACCCGGAGTTGTTTACAGGCGCGGATTTCAGGGACGAAATCCAGTCAAGTGGGGGAGAATTGTAAGACCCGTTCCACCGCGGCGTGGCTTGGCAGGATCCGCGGCGCGGCGCGCCGCAGATGTGAAAAACTCTAATTCGGATTTAAACACCTATATAAAGGGTCCCAGCTCTAGGGTTTGTGTTTTTGGAGGTTTTCTGGAGTAGAGGCGACTGCATTCGGCAGAGGCTCTTCGGTTTCAAGACTTTGAAGTTTTTTGAGAGATTAGAAGGAGGAAATACAACGTGAGAGAAGGCTTGTAACGGATCGTGTGCATTACTCCGTTTTCCAAAAGTAAGGTAAGAAGATCTACTCTTCTGACTTTACATTTCATCCCGTCATATAGTGTTATCCATTGATTAGTAGTCTTTGATGACTTGTAACACTTAGGGTTTTGGACCATGGACATGCATGGACTTGCATGTCCATAAGAAAGTGACCTTAGGGTAGTTTCTGATCCCAGGAAGGGTGTAGAGAGGAACCCTAATCGATGGTTGTACTAGTTAAGGGCTTTAAGATATTTCAGACTAATACGAGTCCGCGACGCGGACAGGCTATGTGAGCGACGCGGGTTCGGGTAAACCCCGTAAGCATGCAAAGATAGTCCACGACGCGTAAGGGACGAATCCGCGTCGCGGCGACTGACTGTTGACCAGGAACTTATTTTCGACCATTGTTTGATGGCAATTGTTGGGTCTGACCTTTAGGCAAGTCTATAGGAGTTTGGTCAGTGATTAATATGTGTGGATGTGGGATATAGGTGATTGGACGAGCTTAGTTGGGATATTAAAGTATATCCGCACGATTACGAATAAGGGGAGTATCCTCACCTTACTATATGATGTTGCATGTTAGGCATCTTGTGTGTTATTTACAGTTATATGATTTGCTCTATATCTGTGGTTATTTGTTGTTGGGCTCCATACTGATGTGTGTCCCCTCGTAGCTGTTGTATGACGAGTTGGACTATTGCCTTGTCCCATAGCTGTTGTATGCTGGGCTGGGCCATAACCGGGAATCCATAGCTGTTGTATGATGGGTAGAACCGCCCCGTGTCCATAGCTGTTGTATGATGGACGCCCGTAGCTGTTGTATGGCGGGTAGGGACGGGTTGTTCTCGAGGACGGGTTGTTTAATATGTGGGCATGTATGGTAATTTGGGGACTCACTAAGCTTTGTGCTTACCCGTTGATTTTATAACATTTCAGGTATTTAAAACGACAAAGGGAAGGGCAAGGCTTGACGGCAGCGCATTGCATACCCGAGACTTATTTTAATGTTTTATGTTATGAATTTTAAATACTTCTGCTGTTGGTTTACTAACTATGTCGAAACAGTTTTACTTTTTGAATAAATATTTTGTTGGAACCTTGGCAATAAATGAAATTTTATAATTGTGAAATTGCAGCGTTACAGTTTGAAGTGTCATGGTGCCCTGGCAGACTCCATGATCGACCAATCTCTGTGCCAACCGCTTGGCACTGTCATATGTAGTAGGGCCTGCGCCTTCGACATTCCCTTAGATTTGGGGAGACAGCCCCCAAATGAAACGCTCCACTTTCTTCGACTCTGGTGTGACCATTGAAGGACATAGAACTGCCAGGTCGTTAAACCTGTTAGTGCAGGAAGTTATATCCGAGTCTTTCATTGTGAGGTTCCATAATTCCTGTTCTAGCTTTTGAACTTCGCCCCTAGGGCAATACTCCTCCAGCATCATTGTCTTTAGCTCTTCCCAACTCATGGAGTTGGCTACAGTGAGCGTCATCGTCTTTACATGGATATTCCATGATGATAAGGCCGCGTCAGCGAAAGTACATGCAGCGTACTTGACTTTAAACTCGTCAGGACAAGAGGAGATGTCGAACACCGATTCCGTCTTTTCAAACCACCGAGTCAGGGCAATAACCCTGCCGTCCCCACAGAAAGTCATGGGTTTATCGTTTGCGAAATCCTTGTAAGTGCATATTCGCTGGTGGTTCGATGTTTCTCCGTTTGTGGAATCATTAGTGCCGTTCCTGCTTCCACTTCCATTGGTACCGTTTGGATTTATTTGAGCAACGGCGGCTGCCATAGCGGCTTGGAAAGTGGCGGAATCCATTAACGGTGCTTCTGTTGTTTCTGCTTCGGAACGTCTACTGCTTCTTCTTCCGGGTGGCATATTTCTGCCATAAGGATTCAAGATAGAACGATGGTAAGGATAGGGGTATAATAGGCATACGAAGAATCTAGACCTATGGTTCTATAGTATCATCAAATACTCCTATAGTGTTTTAGTTTTATGTTTAGTTCTATACTATCATAAAATACTCCTATAGTATTTTAACTTTTATTGTTTAGTTATTTGGTTATTGGTAAGTGTTTGGACTTGTTGTTCAGTACGACTATTCCTAAGTTTCCGTTAGTCACACCTTAAGATAGAACGATGGTAAGGATAGGGGTATAATAGGCATTGGAAGAATCTAGACCTATGGTTCTATAGTATCATCAAATACTCCTATAGTGTTTTAGTTTTATGTTTAGTTCTATACTATCATAAAATACTCCTATAGTATTTTAACTTTTATTGTTTAGTTATTTGGTTATTGGTAAGTGTTTGGACTTGTTGTTCAGTACGACTATTCCTAAGTTTCCGTTAGTCACACCTTGGACCGATACAGTTGATCAGGCTCTATCTATCCTAGATATGACTACCTAAATATTTAGGCCTATTCGTAGTGTCCAATTCGTTCTACCACTTTTGTATGTTCCCGTTATAATATCGTTCTAGTATGTATGTATGTACTTATACTTCTTATAAAAGTTATCGTTGTAATTTTAAAAGTATACTTGTATGAAAATGTTTTCGAGAGTTTTAGTCCCATTGTATTTATAGTTGTATATCTTTAAATGGATTGATATACTTAGTTCACTATAAACAATTCTCTGATACCAATGTGTCACACCCCAAACCGTATTGTCAATCCCTTATAGTTTTATACACAAATATCACGCTCTCTTACCGAGACTCTGGGTATAAATTTCAGGACTTATAGTATGTGTTTAAATAAGCACTGTGAAGATCTGTCTCACAAAATATATGTATATCAACCCGTTTACGTATATTTGTTAAGAAATCCTTTGTTTTCACCTTTATCATTTTCCCATGATAAAATAGTAATGTATAATAATTATATATTTTTATAAAATTATTTGTCTTGTTCAAAACGTAATAATAACCTTGTGTCCATAAACTATTCCTATAATAGTCAATTTTTAGTATTCCGTCGTAATAAACATATTTTTACGAACATATACGAAATAACTTATTTAGATGATTATAAACAACATCTTTTAAGATATTTTCCACAAAAATGGTGAAATAACTTGGTTATAACCATTTTTGCTAGAAAAGTCGTGTTTCAGGTCACAAAAACGTAGTTTTTGCTAGTTTTCGTTTTTGTGACGTTTATATTAAAGATCTAGCTTTTTTACACAATATGTTTATAGTTTTGTAACTTTTACACAAACATAATACATCATAATATTCATAATACATAGATCTAAACATATTTCATGTCAAAAATATTTTTACACACAAAACTCGTTTATAAACTTGTGTCAATCGATATTTATAGCATATAAACTTGTATTCTCCCCCCCCCCCCCCAAAAGTTTGGAAAAGATGAAAATGAGGGGTATGAACTCACCCTTGATGCATGCTTTAGTTAGAAACAAGGTTGTTCTTGCGGGATTTATAGTAGGAATCAAGATCTATGCTTTGAAGCTCAAAGTACTCTTGGACAAAGCTATTACCCAATGGTTTTACGTAGAAGTTAGTGTGTGTAAAAGGAATAAAAGTTGTGTAATAATGTTTAAAATCACAAAAGGAAGTAACTTACCAAAAAGGAGGTGTTTTACACTTGAAATGGTGGAAGATGGTGGTGGAAGGTGGTGGTTTGTGGTGGTGGCCGAGGATGATGAAGAGGGTGGGGGATGAGGGTGAGCCGAGAGAGAGAGAGAGAGAGAGAGAGAGAGAGAGAGAGAGAGAGAGAGAGAGAGAGTGAGTGAGTGAGAGAGAGAGAGAGAGAGAGAGAGAGAGTTGGGAGAAAAGAGTTGGTGATAGTCAAATGAGATGCAAATATTAGTTATTAGGTTTTTAGTTAGTTTTTAAATTTAATTAGGTTTTAGAGTTTGACTTTAGCTATTAGGCTTTCTAATCAAGTGTAAGACCTTGAGAATTGTAATTTCACCATGGGGAAGCATGCTTCAACCGATGGGGGGGGGGGGGGGGGGGGGGGAGGGGTGGGTTAATTTTATTAAAAATAGCAATCTACTTATATAAATAAATGATTTTTATAAAATCGTAAGACGTTTTAGCGTAATTTTATGAATTTTTTAAGAAATGAAGTTCTAAATAAATATTATGTATAAAAACAATGTTAAACATTTATTTAGATTGAGTCGTGATTTGTTAAACGATGAAATACACGTTTAAGCGCAGTATTCTTCCGATTACGCGATTTTCAGCATTTAACCGAAAATTGTATTTGGCTTTGAAATTAAATACTAGATAGTATTACGTTTCATAATATATGATTTGTTATTCCATATTTGATGTTTAAGGCATCACGTTTTATATTTTGAGTCCAAACCCTGTGTACATTTATCTGTTCACATCGTTTTAATTGTTGTAACTTTCACATACGAACTCTGTTTTCGACGTTCTATATATCCACAGGTTTGTATTTATGAATACATCATTTTATGAATATTATTATTCTCAAAATAATAATTGTATGATTATCGAATTCTTATAATATAGTAGTTTACTATCCGTATTTTCGGCGTTTACTCGATAATTGTTTTGAATTAGCGTACGTAGTATTATAATATCTAATAATACATCGTAAAATCATGGAAAAATTACTTTTCAACATATGGATTAATGTATGCTTCGTTTGACTATAGTTGACTCTCGTTGACCAAAATTTACAATTGTCACAAGAACCAACCACAAGTTAGTTATAATTATTAAGTAGAGAACCAAACCTTTCCATAGGTCCTTTTAACAATATATTAGAGTGGAGTAGCAACTTATATAGAGTATTAGCTATAAGTATTGCATCACCAAGGAAAGTAGTGGCACATATAATATAGTGATAGAATTTCTCATTGCTTCACTTGTACCAGCAAATGCACTTTCCTTCCAGCCTTCACTATTTGCTTCTATTTGTTGTGCACAAAGCATCCATACTTGTAGTACCCAATGAATAAGTAGTTTTTTTAATAATAATAAAAATAAATATTTTAATATTTTAATTGAAAAAATGAAAGTAAAATGTTATAATACACAAATAAATGAAAAAGTTTTTCTTTTTCTTGCATCTAACCCTATTTGATAGGAATTTAAGAAAACTTCTATGAAACTTTTTAAAATAACAAATGTTCCACAGAAAGTATGCACCGGTGAGTTGCATATTCGAGATTAATTAACCAAACTAATGGGTTCATACATGATGCTTATGGTTTGTAGTTGACCACAATTGAAGCCATAAATAATAACACTTGGCATTTTGTGTAAACCATGTAAGAAGCTTTTAAACTAGAATCATAAGAAAAAAAACATGCAGTAGAAACAATTACACAAGTGCGTAGGATCTTAGTTCAGCACCTAAAAGAACAAAAAGTTTGAAAACTCTCAAAACGACTACTCTAGTTTATGATTGGATCAAGTGGTTAAGTACATGGTATATTAAGAAAGATTATGATTACTCGTACTATACACGATTAACTATTTTCTCAAGTTAAAGAGCTCTTAAATACTCCCCTAATGCAATTTTACAAGATAAGGTTGTCTTCTATCAATATAGATAAAATAAATGTAAGATATGAATATTATGAAATAGGTTTAAATCAAACTTTCGTCCTCTCATTTCGAATTAGTTTGGTAATATGTTAATCAGTTCATGAAATAAAGAAATATCATCAAAAGAAGTTAAACCATTAATACCATCAATATGAGATTTACAAACATAGATATCATAAACAAACAATGCACCAAAATCTACTTAAACTAACACACAATTGTCAGTAAGTACCATTTTTATTAGAAAATGGGTTATATTTGTTGGTTCTATGTTCATGATAAAAAAAGTTGGTGATATTACTATATATAGTAGGTTCCTTTTGGGTTACACATAAGATATGATATAGCTTAAGAAAAAAAGGGAAATATGAGGGATTAAGTTTGTTAACACATCAAAGTTACGTTTTGTTAATTATATACTAGTAGAGGATAAAGGGCTTAAATGAACATTCCTAAAATTTTAATTTGAAGTCCTACTATCAAGGGATAATCAAGATTAGGTAAACGATAAGGGTTTTAAATCCTATCACATTGCCAATCTCTCACTCTCTCCCACTCGACTCCTCTTTCATGATTCCCCCTCTCCCACTGAGTTCTCAACCAAGTTACATCCTACAAGTCGTATGTTCACAGTTTGGCAGAATCAAGTGCTTTACAGGTGTTGCCTTGTTTATAAATAATCTATCTTGGGTGCGATCTATTAGATCGTAAACAATTGATCGACAAGAAATAACACACGGACTCCAAATCTTTATCAGAAACCAATTCAGATTAAGGGTTTTGATTAATCTCACAAAGAGAGTTACAATAATAAGCGTACATACAAAGGAACGTTGGAGTTGAAGAACCATCAGCATGACACACGCTGATCTGACTATAAGTGTGAAGAACTTTTCACACTCATCAGATTCTCAGGGTAGTCCTAACAATCAATTTTCAGGCTTGATCCATTTGTAGTAATCATGTAGGAGCTATTTCCTTCTCTTCCTAATTCAAAAGATAGAAGATAGTGGAAGCTTTCAGCAGATTCAACCCTCATGCAGTCGCACCTTAAGTGGAAGAGGTGATCAGTGGGTGCGAGTGAGATGTCACTGGTATGCATGAAATACATACACCATTACCATCATGATAACATATGACATGAACCGGTTCATGAATTAGTTTGAATACTTCAGCACATAATATCATGGATATTTTGGGAGTTAAACCACTTAGTTGAGCTCCGGCCGACTGTATACATCGCATAGTGTTTATTTTAAAACTCATTTATCCATTTAAAATCATAAGTCATGTATTCATACCATGTTTCAAAATCCCAAGAAACAATCAAACAAGAACATGCAAGGGAATCTTCCACATGTTACTCTACCTAACTCCTTAGAAATTTATTTAAAAACAATTTTTCCTCTAAAAATCATTTTAGAAAATACTCAAATCCTTAGTTTGAGTTTAGAATCACAGTCTTATTCATCCAAATCTTTGGAATCACATTACTGTTCATCCAAATCCCTCAAACCAACGCTCTGATACCAACTTGTAATGCCCCAAAATCTCAGGTAAAAATTTTGTTTTAAAAACGAATCAATTACATAAAATGAGTTGGAAAATAGAAAACATCCAATTCAAACTCAACATTTTAAAACACATAAAACCGGGATTAACAAAATAGTTACAAAACATTATTTAGCGTAAGATTTGAATACCAAACCCCCATATTTGATACAGTTACGCCGTGCTCCAAGCTCAAGTAAGCAAATACCTGAAAAACAGTTAGGGTGAAAGAGTAAGCACAAAGCTTAGTGAGTTCCCGAAATACCACACGATCTAGCACATACAACACAATCATTCGGGTCATGGTCTTCGGGTTCACCCCGAACAACCTGGCTCTCAGACTCAACCCAATCTGCCCCGACTAGGACTCGTAGTCTCACCTGATCCATCCGGCTCTCAGGGTCACCCCGATCCGCCATCGCATGACAACCCCCTCCTAAAATAATATCAATACGAAACATACTTACCAAACACAGAAGCCTACACATTCAGATGGACCCAACGAGTCCCTATTTCAGTCATACAATCACATAGTTAGAGCACAACCACCCTAAGCATACAACATTGCACATTGTGAAGTAAAGCTACAACGCATGTAACATCACCCATAGTATAGTGAGAAAACTCACATGATCCGATAAGCCAGACAGCACTCCACACGCGCATCATCAGATCGCGACAATGCGAACCTCCTAATAAGGATAAACTTCACTTAGAACTTCCTAAATCCCAAATAGGATAAACCCCCAAGATGGGTACCCCAAATCCTCAAGTTTGACCAAAAGTTAAACTGGTCAAAAAGTCAGCAGTCAAAGGTCAAAGTCAATGGTCAACAGCCAGTTAACGCCACTAGCTTCCCAAGATAGCATCACTAACTATGAATAGTCCCAATACTTCATTAAGCTCTTAATCCATTCAGCTAGGTGTTAAGTCCTTCCAGAACTTATCCAAAATTACTATTGACCCATAAAGTTGTCAATGTTATGATCATACATGCTCAAAACTCAAACCTAAGTCCCAAGCTCAAAAGCTAGCCAAATAACCATACAAAAAAAAACCAAGAGAGCTTGGCTCACTCTCTAAACTGACTTAATGGCTCAAGAAATGCTACAATAAGCATAAATGTCAGAACTTTCCTAACAAGTTCCAAATACCAAGCTAATAAGGGACCAAACATCCATTTCCACCAACAAAATCACTAGATCAATCTTGCAAACACAAAAAGAAAGGAACTTTATACTCACAGAGGTCTAGAAATGCATATATTTGAAGATTCAACCAAGGAAAACAACTTCTAGCATCAACATCAACCTTCTAACACCATCCAAGCTTCAAAAACTCATCCAAAGAGACCAAAATCACCAAAAACCCTTCCAAGAAAGCTAGAGAGAGAAAAATGACGTTTTGGAGGCTGAAATATGAACAATGGCGGCTGCCCTAGGGTTTTCTTCCTTTATATATGGCTTATAGCTCAAAATCTAGGGTTTTGGCCCAAAAACAGCAGTTAACGTTGCTAATTGGAGATCGTGAAACCCACTACCAAACAAACATAGCGACTAAGCTTCACCCTTAGCGACACTAAGCTCACACTTAGCGATGCTAACACCAGTTTTCCGATAAATTTGATTCCTTTAATGAAGAACTTGGGATTTTTAGGATTAGGGTCTTACATGCAATAAAATAATATTATGTTTCTTTGTAGTAGGAACAAGACTTGTGCCTATGCCAAATGATGGGCTAAATGAACAAACCTGAATCTGAAGACTAAACAAAGAGTATTCGAATCAATGTCCCAAACAATATGTCAAGAATGCGGAATTGAAATAACAATCGAAGATACTTAAATATTCAATGATTTCACCGATGAAGCAAGGATACATCTCAAGTATTACAAAGAGAAATACGAATAATGTATAAACCCTAGCTTCTAACCTCTATTATCAAAAGGCGTAACTACAAAGACGATTGACACTATCTATTTATACTGCACAAGGGAACAAGGTAGTGGATCAGAGGACCAGTGAGGTTATTCTACGTGTTCCACGACTAGGGAGGCATACATAACAGTCTGGTAGAAAGGCTGCAAAGATCGTGTAAATCGGGTAAGAGAATCAACAACGTGCGCACATCATGATGCAAAAACCTTATTGGGCCACGTAGGTGCATTTGAAGGAGCAGAGTCGAAATGCTTCGACTTCGAATGACAAAAGTGCTTCAACAAAATAACTCGAAGGGCATCCCAGATGTTCTGGTCTTCGACACAACATATGTCTTTGACTCAATAGCTCCCCCTATTTTTCACCCGTAACTCCGACCACCAGATCTCTCTTCCCTCTTCTACAACCTGTGGCCAACTCTCTCTCTCTCTCTCTCTCTCTCTATATATATATATATATATATATATATATATATATATATATATATATATATATATATATATATATATATATATATATATATGGTGATGGTTGCAATGGTAGTGGTTGGTGAAACCGATGACGACATTAGTGGAATCATGAGACCCAATAGTTAGTTCAAAGGTGGGATGAAATGAGTGAGATAAGTGGGGTGTTTTTTATTTATTCATAATAATAAATATAAAAAGAAGAAATGACAAAATATAAAATGACAAAAAAGGGTATTTTCGTCATTTTGTAGGTATTTAACTTAATCATATAGACGATAATTGACGTAGGAACTAAAACTAATGGATTTGGAAACCATAATGACGTTTGATATCAATTTTCTAAAAATAAGACCAACCTACAGAAAAATGTATAACCACAATGACCAAAACTATAGTTACTCGTAATTTTATAATTTATAAATAAAAATATGCTATGAGGAAACCTCTCTAGGAAAGAATGTTTTATTTTTTGAATAATTCAAAATAATTTACATTTTAAGAATTTAGGATGCATAAATAATAATAACTAGGTTCTACATCCTACGCGATGCGGTGGGAGTGCATGTATAGCGAAAAGTTTATACATAACAATGCATCTTTTGTTTTTGAAGACAAATATGTAAAAGAGTTCTATATGCTTTTACAACCATATATGCATAAAATGAATACATAAAAGATGTGGACTGATTTTGTAAAAAAAAAGTTATTTGTAATAACAGCTAAAAAACCGTATAAAAGTATAGATGTAAAAACAGAAAAACTTTAAAAAAAGGCCACAATTAGTTATATGATCAAACGTCATTGTATATTTCAACTAAATTGTATATTTCAACTAAATAATTGCTTTTTTGTATGAACTAAATACGTAAAATGTTCTTAAATAATTAAGAATTTAACACTTAAATAAAATACATGGACATGTTTATTTATTGTTAATAAAATACATGACACGTTTATTTATTGTTTATATAGTTGAACATTAGGTATCTTAATTTAAAATCGTCAATTTTTATTTAATTGTTAATTGTACAAAACTTAATTAAAAAGTTCTATATATGAATAATGTAATATAATAATAAAAAACACCGACTCCATTTAGTCATTCTATGAATTTGTAGGCGCTATGATGGATTTTAGATGTTTATATAGAACCAAAATTATAAAAGAAAATTTAACTACAAAGACTATTAGACTGTGTTTGGTAGCGTCATACATTTTAATATTTGGATGTTTAAGAGCTCTGAATTTGTAAGAGGATCTCAATTTTTAAGATATGAACTGTTTGGTTGGAGCCTGTTAATTATTGTGCTGAATGATCAAAATGACTATTTTACCCTTCTATATGGGATTAGCCCACTTGGTAGAGGCTTTGCCCTATTAGACAGTAGGTCCAGGGTTCTATCCCTGGTGCAGACATTTACTAACTATGTGTTCTAACTGCTAACTACTAACCAGCCGTTCTAAAAAAATAAAAAAATAAAAAAAATAAAAAAAAGCAAATCCCCCTTTCAAATTCTCAAAATATGCTTCTATTCACACAAGTGTTCCAATATACAATAGACACAAATATAGTTATCACACTGTCATTGGTAAGGAGTCCGACCAGTGGCGGACTCAGTAAGGAGCCAGGGGTACACGTGTCCCCCCTGAAATTTTACCCCGTAGAGTAAAAAAAATTTATATATAAGTGCTCCCTGTCTAAAAAAAAGGTGCTCCCCGTTTTAGAAAAATGATGCCTCCGGTGTCAATTTTTTTATATATTGTTGTCTAAATGGTGCCCCCGATGTCCATTTTTTTATATATAGTTGTCGAAAAAAATGGTGCCCCCCGTGTCCATTTTTTCTGGATCCGCCCCTGAGTCTGACCATTTTGCATTTGAAGATTCAAAATGTCTGTTTTTATTAACATAAATACACGCTTTTGTTTGGAACAGTCAATGAAAACATTCTGAAATACCAACGTTATATATACATAACAATTAGCAACGCGTGAACAGTAACGCGTTGCTAATTATTATAATTCTATTATTCCAACTTTGAATATAAACATGTCTGTAGGTTAACGGTTTGCACGATTTCTATTTATCTGGAGGTCTCAAGTTCGATGCCCTCAGCCCTCTTTTTTGATGAGTTTTTAGTTCCCTGCCCATCTTTGTATGTTTTTTTTAAGGAAAATTTCATTAAAGATACTAACTTTTCAAAAAAATTCGATTTTGACATTGTGTTATTTTTTTTTCAATTAAGTCACTAAGTTTACAATTTTTCTCAATTAAGTCATTATGTTTTTAATTTTGTTTCAATTTTGACAATTTGACCGGTCAACCCGATAGCCAGCTGACATGGCATGATGACGTGTCAGTCTTTGATAATGCGACGCTGACGTGGCATGCTGACGTGGCACTCGAGTGTCAAAATTGAAACAAAATTGAAAACATAGTGACTTCATTGGAGAAAATTGAAAACTTAGTGTTTTAATTGAAAAAAAATAACACAGTGTCAAAATCAATTTTTGTTTGAAAAGTAAGTGTCTTTTTTGGAAATTTTCCTACATTTTTTAGAATGATAAATTTGTCTTTTTACGTTTTTAGAACGTATAAATATATATTTTTACAAGAATAAAAACGTATTTTTATACTTTTAGAAGCATACATACATTTTCATAAGTATATATACGTATTTATACTTTTAAAGACGTAAAAAATATATTTATACTTCTAAAAATGTATTATACTTCTAACCGAACGAACTTAAACAAATATAAAAATATATTTATACTTCTAAAAACATAAAAACATCAAAAGACGTAAAAAAACATATTTATACAACTAAAAATGTATTATATTTCTAACCGAACAAACGTAAACCAACATAAAAATATGTATTTGTACTTCTAAATGAAAAAACATACACGGACGAACTTAAACCAACATAACGGAACAAATATAAACAAACAAACATAAATTAACGAACAAATACTTATTTTTATGTTTTTATAAATATAAAATATGTTTTTTTTCATATAATCACGTATGGTATCAATTAAAAGTATGTTTACAGTGGAAAATTAGTGAAAACGAATTTAAACCAACATAAACGAACAAACAAACATAAATTAACGAACAAATACTTATTTTTATGTTTTTAGAAATATAAAATACGTTTTGTTTTGCATATAATCATTTATCGTATCAATCAAAAGTATGTTTATAGTGGAAAAATAGTGAAAACAAACTTAAACCAACACAAAAGAACAAACATAAACAAACAAACATAAATTAACTAACAAATACTTATTTTTATGTTTTTAGAAATATAAAATACGTTTGTTTTGGATATAATCATATATTGGATCAATCAAAAGCATGTTTATAATGGAAAAATATCGAGAAAGGGTTTTAAACTCGTTTTATAATACATATTTTATTGATGTATACATGTTTATATGCAGAAAAACGTATTTATATTTTTTAAAATGACAACGTCTAATAATATCAAGTATTTTAGTCGTTGTTGAGCCTATTCTTGGTGAAAATATATCATATATGCATTGGTATTCTCACTTTTTGTGTTAGTGCTTGTTTGCAAAGAAAAGTTACAATCAGGGGCTAAATGCGGACAAAAATAAAGAAGTTTGAAGATAAAGTCAAAAAGAGTCGACTGGACACGCGCGGCGCGGGTTCTAATTTTTCACAAGTATAAATAGAGGCCATTAGGTCGAATTTTGGAGGCGAAGATCAGACCCTAAGGTGGACTTACAACGACTTTGACTCAAGTTTCGAGATTTCATCAGCCCTTTGTGGTATTTTTATGTTTTCACTCTACTTTTAGTTTTAGTTTAGTTGTTTTAAGCTTGTAGCTTGGTGTTTCTGGATTGTGACAACCATTAGCATTAGATTAAAGTTTCTGAATTTCGTATTTCTCTGCTTTGAACCTTCTGGATTGGAGTTTAATCAAGTTAATCATTCAGTTCATGTTGGTTTGCATTATTTACCTTTATTTATGCTTGAATGCTTTGAATGCTTGGGGATTGTTCTTGTTTGTTTTTGATTTTGAGATTTTCTTCTGAATCCAGTAAGCAAACTTACTTTAGAAATTGATTTAGTTTAGTTTAGTTATGTTGGATTTGGTTTTTAGCAGTTGTTTGGATATTGTGTTTTTGGATTATTTTTGGGAAAGTAGAAGTTAGTCCCTCTAGCTGTAGCGTGACACTACAGTTGGTAACCTATCGCTCATATTGACCACGAAACTCTTGTGGATCGACCCTGACTACCACTGTACTAGTGTGAGTGAGGTATTTTACTATTTTTAACCGCACGATGACCTAGGCATGTCAAATTTTGGCGTCGTTGCCGGGGAGTTGTGAACTTAAGGTAGGACGATCTGTAGGGAGGTGTTTTCTGATTTTTAGTTTTAGTTTTGAGATTTGAGGTTGGTTAGTATTTTGTTTTTGGTTTTGACGGGCGTGTTGCACTAGTGAATGCGTACCCGTTGGGGTTAGCATTCATCACCCTTGCTTTTTGACTCTGAAATCAAACGAACCGTGCGCAATAATCGTGTGCGTATGCGTCTAGATAGAATGAGTCCCAGTAGTGTTAGTATAGAGGATGTTACCCATGACCTTGTAGGCGAGGTAACGGGGGGAATTCCATTTATACCCCTAGTGTCAGAATTTCATTTTGGTAGCACGAGTGGTACCGGTGGTGCGGTTTCAGCCCCCGCATCAATACCAGCATGCACTTCGCCGACAGTTCCACCTTTACAACAAACCATAAATCCTTTTTCCGCTGCGATGGCGTGGGGAGCGCCGACCCGCGATGGCAACCTACCGCCACGTCAGCAAGCAACTATTTCTCAACCGCAACAATCACAACCATTACAACCACCATACCAACAAACCATCTTTAAACCACAACCCGCTTTTCAAACCTTGCCACAATAAACCCAATGTGTGCAACCACAACAGCCTCCGCCATAGCAGTATCAATACCAGGAGGTCGAGCATGGATATGACGAGGAGGATGAAGGATGGATTCCTCCACAGCATCAACAACAATGGAACCGAGGTCGGGGACCTCCACGAAGAATGCAACAACCGCAGCAACCGTAAGGTCAACAAGGTTACAACAATGATCACTATAACTGTAACTTTGCTCAACCTTTATATTTTGCACAACCGAGAGGGCAATCGGTTGCGTCGCACTTCCAACCGCGGGAGTATGACGATTCGTCGCCCATTTATATCCCTGAAAATGTAGATGCTCAGATAGAAATTAGACCGTAGCTTTTAGAAATATTGCCTGAGTTTAGGGGTTATAAACAAGATGATCCATATAATCATTTATATGAGTTCATAGCCATAGCTAATGCCAATGCCCCTAGGAACACCAATAAGAATATCTTTAGGTTAATATTGTTCCCATTCACATTGAAAGACAAAGCCAAATACTGGTTCACTTCTCTTCAACCTAATAGCATTACCACATGGGAGCAATTAAAGGCAAGGTTTTTGCAACAGTTTTACCCAGCTAGTAAGACTATCGAGATTAGACGCGCGATTCAAGATTTTCAACAAAAGCCGGGAGAGGCATTCTACGAGGCTTTTGAGTGGTTGAAGCAGATGATGAGGTCGTGCCCACATCATGATATTCCAAAATGGCAGCTGGTGAAGCTATTCTTTGAGGGTGTGGACTTGACAAATCAAGCGATGATCAATGCATCCTCCAGTGGGACCATTATGATGCAGGATCCCGATGATGCTTGGCGATTCCTCGAACAGCTCAACAATGGATCAAAGGCAAACTTCTCCACCAGGAAGCCCGTAAGCACAACGGCAGTTGTAGGAGCGGACGCAGATTAGAAGAAAGAGGTCAATAAGAAAATAGGTGAGTTGAATAAGAAGTTCGATAGGTTAATGACTGTTGGAATACGATAACATAAAACAAACGAAGCGGAAACAGAAATCTAAATCGTATTCAACCAAGATCACAGAATCATGCACACTTTTGTAACTGTAAAATCAAGAGGGTTCAAGACATACCTTTTAAATCTCAGATCATATTTTGTTAGGATGACGAGAGCCTAAAGTAGAACTCCTCTAATGTAATCGCACCCAAGACAACGATCCAGCACCCGTTGATGTAGTATATACCTTTGCTTGAAGTTTTAGCGCGTAATACTTAGGGTTTTGAAAGAAGTCGGCCGTATACCGAGGGTTGGGAGGAGGGTGACGAAAATTAGGGTTTTGGCAGCACTTACAACTCAGATCTAGGGTTGTATTTATAGTGCTCCTCATCCTTATCCCCTCCTTTGTGGATATTTCACTTTAGTCCTTTATCCTTATTAAGTTTCTAATTAATATACCTTTACTTTGGTATATTAATAAACTTAATCATTAAGTTTCTAATTAATATACCTTTACTTTGGTATATTAATAAACTTAACCCCTCAAGTTTATTTTCGATCTCTTTTAGCTAAATCGTCTCTTGCGTGTAACCCAAAAGGACCCTACTATTTATAATAATATTACCAACTTGTTATAGCGATGGGCATATAACCAACAGTCTCCCACTTGCACTTGTTATAACAACTGTATGGTCTAATATTCATTAACCTAGTAAGGTGTATGCCATCCTAGACAAGTGTCGTGTTCATCTAATGAAACAGCCCTTAGGCAAGTGATCAAATATTCCTTTGTTCTACAAGATATCCATATGAACGTCTGACATGGAATTCTGTCAGTCTCAAACATTCAAGATTATGTTTCCCGATAGAGATTTGTGATGACCACAACAAACTGCACTTATTGATTCTATATCAATTCAGTTCGAGTACGGCCGTACATTTGCTGTCAACACCAAATCATCGAGGGGCCCACGGATATCGCTTCTCCTGTTAGGGCAGAAGGAACAAATAAAATTTGACTACACGGATCTCGCCCACTCATCATGTCATATCTGGACATTCCCTGTATGGCTGCCAGTTACGGACAACGTTGGAGAAAACCAAGACATAACAGATTGCAGGACTAAAAATCAATGCATCTCTGCTTGAAGAATATAAGATATTACCATCTTAGAATTACTCGTGACACATTCCATGAAGTAATCTCTAAGTACAGGTTACTCCAATACTTAATCCCTATTAAGTACACATGAGAATTAGCGCATCTCTATGCTATGTCCATCTCTATAGACAATTTACTAATTCCTCATGTCAGCCTTGAATCAATACTTACTCCCAAAAGTATGACCGACTGTGGACGTTTTGAATAATAAAATAATTATTCAGGAAGTCAATAAAACATGAAAAATTGGAACACAATGATAAACTAATGAAATGACTGCCTTCATGCATATATTAAGTTCTCCACATAATAATCTTCAAAACAAATAGAGTTTCACATTGTTTGAGTTCCAAACACAAATCAAACTAAATTAAATACACTTAAACCAACTCATTTGCAAATCTAATGCCCATCGACCTAGTATGAGAATCATGCTTTGCCTGAGATAACGGTTTAGTGAATGGATCAGCAAGATTATCTTCTGATGTAACTCTACTAATCGTGATGTCTCCTTCTTCAACGAGCCTCCGGATATAATGGTACTTCCGGTGTATATGCCTTGTGCGCTTGTGAGCTTTGGGTTCTTTCGCCAAGGCGACTGCACCCTCATTGTCACAGAAGATCTCAACTGGACCATCAATGCTAGGAATAACACCGAGATCCCTGATGAACTTCTTCATCCACATGGCTTCCTTTGCAGCTTCATTAACTGCAATATACTCAGTCTCCGTTGTCGAATCAGCTACTGTCTCTTGCTTGGTACTCTTCCAAGTTACTGCCCCACCATTCAGTAAGAACACGAATCCTGACTATGAACAGGAGTCGTCTCTGTCGATTTGGAAACTAGCATCACTATAACAACTTACAGTGAGTTCTTCCATGCCCCCATAGACCAAGAACACTTCCTTCGTCCTCCGAAGATACTTAAGAATGTTCTTGACTGCGGTCCAATGATTTTCACCAGGATTGGCCTGATAACGACTCGTCATACTCAAGGCACAGGAGACGTCAGGCCTTGTACATAACATGGCATACATGATCGATCCCATTGCTGAAGCATATGGGATTCGACTCATTCTTTCTCGTTCATCACTAAAACTAGGACATTGGTCTCTACTCAATGTCATACCACGTTGTATAGGCACGAATCCTTTCTTGGAATCCTGCATCTTGAACCTTTTCAAGAATTTGTCTATGTATGTACTCTGGCTTAAACCAATGAGTCGCCTAGATCTATCTCTATAGATCTTTATACCAAGTATGTATGCCGCTTCTCCCAAGTCTTTCATAGCGAAACAATCCACAAGCCAAGTTTTAACACTTTGCAACATTGGGACATTGTTTCCAATGAGTAGTATGTCATCAACATACAACACAAGGAAGACAACAGCACTCCCACTAGCTCTGACATATACACATGGCTCATCTTCACTTCTCGAAAATCCAAACTCTTTGATTTTCTCATCAAAGCAGAGATTCCAGCTGCGAGATGCTTGTTTGAGTCCATAAATCGACTTCACAAGTTTACACACTCTATTGGGATATTTGGACTGTACAAAACCCTCTGGTTGTGTCATATACACATCCTCTGAAAGTTTTCCGTTAAGGAAAGCGGTTTTTACATCCATTTGCCATATTTCGTAGTCATAAAATGCTGCGATGGCAAACAATATCCTGATAGATTTAATCATTGCCACTGGTGAAAAAGTTTCCTCATAATCAATCCCTTGGGTTTGAGTATAACCCTTTGCCACCAATCTGGCTTTATATGTGTGTACTTTTCCATCCATGTCTGTCTTCTTCTTGAAGACCCATTTACACCCAACTGTTTTAAGGCCAGGTGTTTGATCAACCAGGTTCCAAACTTGGTTATCATGCATGAATTTCATCTCGCTCTCCATAGCCTCCTTCCATTTGGCAGCATCTGGGCCTGCCATTGCTTCCTGATAGCTGGTAGGTTCATCGTCATCTACCATTGACTCATCACCTTCAGTAATATGTAAACCATAAAATTCAGGTGCATGACGTACTCTATCACATCTCCGGACAGGAGGTGGAGGTATGTCAGATTCCCCAGCTGTACTTGGCTGAGGCTCAATAGGTTTTTCAACCTCTGATTGAGAGCTAGTGCCAACATCAGGTCCTTTATTGGTTGGTTCTTGAATCTCCTCAAGATCAATTTGGCTCCCACTGGCCTCTTGGTGTATCAGCTCCCTCTCTCGGAAGACTGCCCTTCGTGGCAACAATCACCTTGTTTTCAGAAGGTTTGTAAAACAAATACCCAAAAGAACTAGCAGGATAACCAATAAAGTAACACCTCTCTGATCTGGGTTCTAGTTTGTCGATGGCTTCACGACGGACGTAAGCCTCACAACCCCAGACTTTCAAATGTGCTAATGAGGGTTTAGTCCCATTCCATATTTCAGAGGGTGTCTTGCTGACCTTCTTAGTTGGTACAAGGTTCAGGACTTTTGCTGCAGTCTCCAAGGCATAGCCCCAGAAACTGATTGGAAGCGTAGCACGACTCATCATGGACCGAACCATATCAAGTAATGTTCGGTTCCTCCTCTTAGCTACACCATTATGTTGTGGTCTCCCGGGAGGAGTCAACTGTGAAACAATTCCACAGTTCCCCAGATGATCGTAGAATTCTTGACTAAGATATTCTCCACCCCTGTCGGATCGGAGGATCTTAATCCTTTTGCCCCGTTGATTCTCTACTTCGTTCTGAAACCTTTTGAACACCTAGAAGGTTTCAGACTTATTTTTAATCAAATAAACATACCCATATCTGCTGAAGAAATCAGTAAATGTGACGAAGTACCTTTCTCCATGTCTTGTGGCTGATCTGAACAGTCCACACACATCAGTGTGTATGAGGTCCAACAGATCCTTGCCTCTTTCAAAGTTCCCCGTGAATGGCGCTTTTGTCATCTTGCCTAATAAACAAGACTCACATACATCATCAGACTTGAGGTCGAATGATTCCAAAATCCCATCCTCTAGGAGTTTGGCGATGCGTTTCTTGATTATATGGCCAAGTCAACAATGCCATAGACATGATTTATCCAATACACTTTTGGATGTATCTGAATCAACATTTAAGATTAAGCTATTATTTCTTCTAATGCTCACGATAGTTTCATAAATACCATTTGTAGGACATGCTTTAAAGTAAAGACAATCATTTTTGAAAACTAAAATATTTCCATTATCAAAACCAAAATCAAAACCGTCTCGATACAAAGCACTAAAAGAAATAATGTTTCTAGCCATTTCTGGCGAATAGCAACAATCTAATAAATTAATAGAAAATCCAGTAGAAAGCACGAGCTTGTAATCCCCAATCCTCTTGACAGCAGCCGTATGTCTGTTGCCCATGATCAGGTCAAGCTCCCCATGCCTTAACTTCTTACTTCTTCTTAGTCCCTGCACATCAGAGCAAATGTGAGTACCACATCATGTGTCTAAGACCCATGAATTAGTAGTTGAAGTATTATGGAGTTTTATCATGTATATACCTGAGGTACCAGACACTTTGGGCTTGATCTTCTTGATCTCCTCCAGGTATTTAGGGCAGGTTCGCTTCCAGTGTCCCTTTTCTCCGCAGTGGAAACAAATGGCCTCATCAGGGTTTGGTGTCGGCACTATCATAGAACCAGCCTTGCCTTTGTTGCTAGGGTTGGAGCTGGGGTTACCAACTTGACCCTTCCCTTTGCCTTTAGGCTTCTTGGCTTTCCTTTTCTTGATTGCCCCTTCCCTAATTGCCAATACCGGAGCCGTGGAGCTGGAGTTCTTAGATTTAGACATATTTGCCTCGGCAGTTTTTAGCATGCCGTGTAACTACATTATGGTCTTTTCCAATCCATTCATATTAAAATTCAGTGTGAATTGACTGAATGTACTGCTCAGCGAGTGGAGGATGATATCCGTAACCAATTGCTGAGCGATCGGAAATCCATGTCGCTCCAATCTGTCAACGTACGCTTTCATCTTAAGCACGTGTGCACTGACAGCGGTTCCCTCCTGCTGCTTGCAATCTAGTAGGGAGATCATAGTGTCATATCATTCCTGTCTAGCCTGCTCTTGGAACATTTCCTTGAGCTGGTCGGCCATGTCAAAAGCCCCAGCTGTCTCGAAACTCTTTTAGAGTTCCGGAACCATGGTCGCCAACATGAGGCAAGCAACCTCATCCGACTGATCTTTATGCTTTTGCCAAGCATCCCTAACAGCTCTAGTTGCATCATCAGCTGGAGCCTCAGGAAGAGCTGTGTCCAGGACCCATTCTTTCTTATCATACCGGAGGGCGATCCGAAGGGAACGCATCCAGTCCAAGTAGTTGGATCCGGTCAGCTTATCCTTGGAGAGGAGTTGCATTAGTGAGATATTTGTAGCGGAATTCGAATTTGCATTTGTGTTTGGAGCCATCTATATGAAAAGTAGATTTTAATTAGTTTGATTTATCCTTAAAAAATTAATTACCCAAAACTATAATTTTACTTAAGGCTAGAATCCATATTTCACTTCTGATGGTGAAGAGGTATGCCGTAGTCACCCCCAAAAGTTATTTAGGTAGGCAATACTCTTTGCCAACTTCAATCTCTATGAAGCTTCTAGATCTTTCGGGATTCATTGAATCTAATCAATGGCATGTTTAGTCCCATCATGCTCATCCTCTCTCCCGTGACGGGTATGCCGCGGATCACGGGTTTGGATGGTAAATCGACCACGAAGGACCCACGTGACACCCGGCCCATGATTCATGAGTTATCGCGAGTATCACATCATTTTGGCCGAGTCCAATCTGACGCGTTGGCTATAGCACTTCCCACGCCGGAAGGGCCCGGTTAAATGTGTGGTTCTTTGTGGGTAGCATGAGATTTACATTTTCATAAAACGGGATTTTGTTTCGTTTTTGTTAAAACATTTTAACCTTTTAATTGGCATAAGGGTCAATTTAAACTTTTAAAACCGGTTTGAAATTGCCAATTTGACTTTTGAAAAACTATTAACTTTTAACAAATTTTTCTTACTTGTGAATTTTCAGTAATACTTTTATCTTGAAACACTGTTCTATCAAACCCTTTCGGTAACTCCACTCGATAAAATGTGACAGGCGGTGAGGGTGGTAAGCAATGAATGCTATTTAAAAACCGACCTCATTAGGAATCAAAGAGACCTCCTTCAACCTTCTACACATTTAGAGTAGGTGAGCCTAGTCACGGTCTGACCAAGGTTTTTATTTTATTTTAAGTTATATATATAGATACAATTCTAATATATGTATCATTTAAAATTTTAAGTATTCTTTGAAAAATTATGTTTAACTATTAATTATATTAAACACGCAAGGATGCAGTGTTAATAATTAATTTAAACAATCATCCATTAAATTTTGAAGCATTTTAAACTTTGCGTTTAGCTATTAATCCTATTGAGTAAGCAAGCATTCTATGTCAATGATTAATCTAAACAATCATACAATACTAAAATCACCATTTTATAACAATAAATCTGATTTCAGAAAATAAAACGTCACGACCGTCGCGACGCGGATCACGAGAAAACGCGACGCGGTAATCAAAAGAAACCGATCATGACAAGAACGGCGCGGCGCGGAACACTAGGAAACGCGACGCGGCAAAATCCTAATGATCGTAACTTTAGAAAAACCCGCGACGCGATATTTCAAGTACCGCGGCGCGGACGTCGATCAGATTCGATAAATCAGAAAAAAACGATTTTTAACAATTTTAATCGAATCAAAACAGTACAAAATCATGATAAAGCGGCTCTGATACCACTGTTGGAATACGATAACATAAAACAAAAGCAGCGGAAACAGAAATCTAAATCGTATTCAACCAAGATCACAGAATCATGCACACTTTTGTAACAGTAAAATCAAGAGGGTTCAAGACATACCTTTTAAATCTCAGATCAGATTTTGTTAGGATGACGAGAGCCCAAAGTAGAACTCCTCTAATGTAATCGCACCCAAGACAACGATCCAGCACCCGTTGATGTAGTATATACCTTTGCTTGAAGTTTTAGCGGGTAATACTTAGGGTTTTGAAAGAAGTCGGCCGTATACCGAGGGTTGGGAGGAGGGTGACGAAAATTAGGGTTTTGGCAGCACTTACAACTCAGATCTAGGGTTGTATTTATAGTGTTCCTCATCCTTATCCCCTCCTTTGTGGATATTTCACTTTAGTCCTTTATCCTTATTAAGTTTCTAATTAATATACCTTTACTTTGGTATATTAATAAACTTAATCATTAAGTTTCTAATTAATATACCTTTACTTTGGTATATTAATAAACTTAACCCCTCAAGTTTATTTTCGATCTCTTTTAGCTAAATCGTCTCTTGCGTGTAACCCAAAAGGACCCTACTATTTATAATAATATTACCAACTTGTTATAACGATGTGCATATAACCAACAATGACTACCTTGCATAATGGACCCCAGAATCAGCAACAAGGTGGCCAATAGGGACAAAGGACCCAGGATGTGAATCAAGTCTTTGGTCAGGGTCAAGGACCATACAATAACGGACGATCTTACAAACCATACAACCAGGGAACCCAAAATTCCTACAACACCAGCCAGAACAATTATCAAGGGCAACCATTGAACCAAACTAGGCAATTTCAACCGGCGAACAACAGTAATTCAAATAGGAGCAGCAATAGCAACTGGGGGTTAACGAGCACTAACAACAACACTCTAGAAAGTCAAGAAAGTATGATCGCTAAGATGTATGATTTGTTCAACGCCAGTCAGCATCAAACGCAAGCAAATGCCAAGGCTATTGCCAATATGGAGAGGCAGATTACTCAGATGGGCGAGGCCCAAAGGAAAAGAGATAGTGGCAAGTTGCCTAGTACTACAGAGATCAACCCAAATCATACACAAAGAGCAGGGAAGGAGCATGCGAACGCTGTTGAGGCCGAATGGAGAAAAGTTACTGAAGAGGATCTATTAGGGCATAAAGATGCAGTTGAAGTTGAAGAAGGTGAGAATAAGAATAAGGAGGATACTCAAATTGAGAAGGAGACTCAAGTCAAGGAGGACAAGGAAGTCCTAATAGAAGAGAAGCCAGTAGTGGCTGGTATTAAGAAAAAGAAGGAGAAGAAAGTAAAGAAGAAGTAGGAGGAGCCTAGTAAGCCAACTAGGCCATCGATAAATCAACAGTTATGGGATGAGCTGAAGGATGCTCCTGAAGATACAAGGATTCTGCAGGAAATGTGTGAAAAGAATGGAAAATCCAAGACTCCTACACCTGATATGCTGAGGCTGACGGTTAAGGCAAGCGAGGCTTTGTTAGGGATACTGCCTAAGAAGGAGAGAGATCCTAGATCGCCGTTGATTATTGTCACGGTGGGAGACGTTGTTATTAGGAGCACCTTGTTGGATTTAGGAGCAAGTGTTAATGTGTTATCAGGGTACTTGTATGACAAATATAAGAATGAGGAACTGGAACCAGCAAAAACGGTTCTGCAGTTGGCTGATCAGTCAACGAAGGTTTCCCGAGGCAAGTTAACGAATGTGATAGTTAAAGTTGGTGATTTCTTTTACCCCGTTGATTTCCTGGTAATGGAATACGAGAGTTTGGAGGACGCGCCCGCGCTGATCTTGGGACGTCCATTTTTTGCTACAGCTGGTGCTGTTATGGATTGCAAGACTGGAGATTTGGATATCTCCTTCGGGACGAGAAAGCGTAGACTTAATATGTTCGGGTGTCCCATATCTCTTCCACAATGGTATGATGATAAGTATTGGAGCAGTAGTCTGCTGATGACACCAGGGACCAGGGATAAAGGAAAGATATGGACACGAGAAGGTGAAGGTGGAAAAGAAGAGATCCTGAGGGAAACAAAAGAGCATCTGCTGTCAACAGTGGATAAGGTGCAGTTGCTCGATATGATGGAACTTAAACATCAGCAATATGAAAAGGATGCACGGTGCAGGGAGGCAAAGGTCTTCCAGCTCCTGGACGCACAACAGCAGTGGATTAGTCAAGTCAGCAATCGAATGACACAACTTATGACATTGCTGGCAACATTGGTTCACGACTCGGCACCTGAAATAAAAATGATGATGCCACGGGAAGATTGGAAAGAGTAGGAGGAATCTGTCTGGCTGAAGACGTTAAACTTAGCACTTGTTGGGAGGCAACTCATCCTTTATAGGTTAGGTATAGTGTTTCTCAGGAGTAATTAGGAAAATATTATCATCATCTTTGCAGGTATTATTGGTTCGAGGCAAGTGTGGGGTCACACGAAGGACTTTAGAGGTTTTGAAAGCCACGACGCGGCATGGAGAAAGGCACGACGCGGAATCGCAACACAACCCGATGCACAGGGGTAGGATTGGAGACACACGCGCCGCGGTTCGTTCATATGCGTGTCGCGGAAGTCGATCGGTCAGAAACCCTATATAAGGTACGTCTCTTCCTCATTTCACCCACGCCACGCTACAGAGCATCGATCGACCAGAATTTTTCTTGCGTTTTTCTCGTGTTTTCGATTGCTACGATCGAGGTAAGTTGTTCTAACTCATTTGCACTAGTTATTACAAGAATTTAGGCCGCGAAATTGAGTGATTTCTTTAAAACTAGAAAACTTAGAAATCGGCAATGCTGGCTCGTAAGGTGTTTTGTTTGCAAAATCAACACCCTAGAGGGGCTAGTCGGTGGTTAGGCTACCTTGTAGTGGTGTTGGATGGAGTTTAACAGGTCAAAATCGACAAGTTGGGGTTTTGGTTTCGTGACAGACTACGGCGCGCCGTGCCTGGTTCTTAGGCCGCGCCGCGCCTCTATAGGGAAGATGAGGATTAAAATTGCAAAATATTTTTCGTGTGTGGTTTCTTTTGTGCAGATGGCTTTCAGGCGTGATCACCCATTCCTTCAGTTTCCTGAGATTCTAGAGAGTACACTAGAGTATGTGGCGCAGAGAGATTACTAGCCGGGTGCTCGAGGCGACCATATTGGACCGGGACATTTTGACGCAGGCTGGACTATGGGCCGAGCTGGAGCCATTTCTCCACCGTACCTATTCTGCCGGAGGGTTCACGTTCACATGCGACGGCTGGGATAGGCTGATGGCCAATGGGGATGATATGGTCTACACGGAGCTTCTTCTGGAGTTCCTGCCCACTGTTCGTTACACACCAGCCTTACAGGAGGCACGGTCCCGGATGATTAGATTCAGGTTGGGCGGAGAGAGCCGGGAGTGCAACCTCTGAGAGTTTAGGAGACGCATAGAGATTTATACAGCAAAGGAGTTAGAGAGCCGCTATTTTACACCTTTTCTTCTGGCGTGCATTCAGGGACAGCGTGAGCGGGAGACCAATGCAGCTATCTAGGCCACGATGTCCAATGTTCGGTTTGAGGCAGGGTCGGACAGGGAGAGCCAGCTCCGCAACCTGTTACATCACCTTATGCACCTTATCATCTCCACTTCTGTCATGCAGAAGCAAGGAGGCGAGAAGGTGTCCGGGGAGCACATGACTTTTATGTGGGCGCTCCTCGGTCCCACCAGATTCCTTCATCTACCTTACGCGCTAGCGATCTCTTTGTCTACTCGTGCATCGGGTGTGTCTGGCAGAAGCCCCATGGCCGACGGGAATTTTATTACTCGCTTGGCCAGATCATATGGCCTGCTTACTGCTGGGACCATAGCGACTTTGACACCGATACCACCCATGCGCACATCACCCCGTTTTTTGGAGAATACGGGGCTCATTCATCAGCCACGTGCGGGTACATATATGAGGGTGGCGACAGAGGCACCACGGGCACCCCGACCAGCCCATGAGGAGGGACCAGCGAGGCGACGCCTGAGAGTTGATGCACCAGCAGAGCCACAGCCGCAGCTGTCAGACATATTGACGGCCATTCGAGAGCTGGGTGATAGGGTCACCAATATAGAGGATCAGTTGTCTTAGATCGGGGAGGTATTACTGGAGACGGCCTCTCAGCTGGGACGACGCCAACGACCCTTCCCACCCAGAGCCCGTGATGATGAGGCGGGTCCATCCAAAGCATGCCAGGATGATTGATGTATTTTCTTTTCACTTTTTGGAGATATTGTACTAGACTTATGACAATTTTTATTTATGTATTTGTTTTAGTTGTTTGTTTGTTTGTTTGCATTTAATGTGTTTGTGAATGTGCATGTGAAGTACCAAATGGACTCTGTGGAGGAGTTGTTTCTGAAGGGTTTTCTAGCAAACAATGAACACAAAATTCCTTATGGTTCACATGCAACCCTAGAAATATCTATGTTTTCTTCTATCAAGATAATAAACTAAAACCTAAAGGCCAACAATAATTTCTAAAGTTTAAATCAGAAGAACCAACCTTTGAATCTTGTTCTTGAAGCTAGCAGCAAAAGTATCCTGCCTCAAATGCAAGTCACACCCAAAGCAATGGAGAAGACAGTCCAGCAGAGTATCTCTGGTTGAAGTTGGCGTGAATAATGGGGAGCCAGAGGGTTCCTTTTATAGCCTCCTAGGGTTACACCTGAAACCCTAAGGAGCCTCCAAGTGGCCAAGCCTGTTGACCACTTGGACCAGATCCCTAAACCCTAATTAGGGTTTTCGCCAACCCTAGAGAAGCCTCCAAGGGTGGCGCCACTTTTGGCCCTTGGACTTCTCTTTGCCAGTTATTCAACTATTGAATAAATACAAACTAGTCCTCACACTTTTAATTAATTAATTTAATCACTAAATTAAATCCAATTAATTCTAGATTAAATCTCAATTAATTATTATAGTTTCTAATTAATATATTAACACTTAAATATATTAATAAACCATTTAATTAATTCTATTGATTTATTACACAATTAATAAATCAACCTTTTACTCTACTGAACTCTATCCTGCCCTCCAGCTATGAGGGCAACCCAAATGGACTTTGCTTCAATTAACAAGATAAATACAAATGTAAAGTCATGGCTTAGACACCTAATCCAACAGTCTCCTACTTGGATAAGTCTATGACTTTAATTTATCTTCTGATTAATAAACAACCTGCAACTTCCTAGAAACTGCTGCCGAACTCTGACCCAGTCAGTTCTGTCCATAGATAAGTGATCATATGATCCTTCGTCCAACAAGATATTTTCAGACACGAGACATGGATTGAGATCAATCTCTGTCCGGTACTCTGTTACCCGATTTCCGATTCTGCTTATGACTTTAAGACTTCTAATTGAACACATCAATTTAGTCCCGGCTGGCCAGCACTTTAGTCAACTTCAAAATCATCGAGAGGCCTACAGATATCTGTTTCCCTATCAGGGTCAAGGAACGAATAAGCTTTGACTTATACGATTGTGTCTTTTACTTATCAAATCGTACAAAACCATGTGTTTTGTAACATCGAGTTACCGATGCGTTTTCGCATTATCAATGCACAACCGACTCGTAAATTTCAACTCATATGTCTCCGCTTCAAGATCATAAGATATTATCGTCTCAACATTGCTCGTGATGTAATCCATGAAGCAATCTATTGAGCGCGGGTTTATCCAATACTCAAATCTCTATTTCTAAGTACTCGTGAACGTCGTAGCAGTCTTACTGCAATGTCTAACTCCTTAGACAATCTACAAACCAATTCACGACAGTCTTTGTTCACACTTACTCCCGAAAAGTATGAGCGACTGTGGACTTTTGAATAATCAAATTATTCGGGAAGTGAAACATGCAAAATTGAAACATAAAATCTGACTGGTGGCTACTCTTGCCTAATTACCAAGTCTCCATGAGGTAATCACCAAGTCGGATTTTACATAAAACTATTATCGGTTTCTAGATTCCTATTAAATTATTTAATTCGTGTTATGTATCTATGTCTACTTGACCTTTCACTCTTTCTATGTATTCAAATGTTATACATTTATACACTTTATCCGATCGGATATTCTTCCTATGATATCTCAATTTTGGTCATGCCGTCATTCTCACTAACAACTCCATTCTATGTACTGTGACTTTCCATGGTTCTCAAGATCTTTAGTCCACACGACTGCACCCTAAGACTATTTCGAGGTGTTACGATGTGCCGGTGAGCCACAAGCTCTCTATCGGAATGCCAACGAAATTCTTTAACCATTAAGTCCTTATTTGAAAAACTCTTTTCAAATTGTTATCAACATTCACCCATAATCATTTTCCAATGATTTCTCATGTATGTACAAAATCCATTAAGTATTCCCAGCCAGGTCATATCCTGAATCTGACTCAGTATGCTCTAAGCATTAAGTCATCAAGACATGTTCATGACACTTCTGATCGATCCAAGAGACTTGTTGGATTCGATCTAGTCTTTTTCCAAACCCTTTTGGAATCTCAGGATTACTTATAATCCTTGTGTCACGACTTTTAATAACTATATCCTTTCGGAGACTTTTTCTCATGCATCTTGAATTTTATCAAGACCATGCCTACTATGGCCAGTTCTATACTGATGACAACATCTATCTGATATATGTCAATGGATTATGTGAGTACGTTGCACCTTGCATACCTCTCATGTCAAATCATCACACTTTGCAATGACAGGAAACTCCTTTCCTGAGCTATGCATCTTGAGTCTCATCAAGATCATCTTGGCAGGGTTTCGATCTATCTCATAGACGTTTGTATCCTCCTGAGCATGCCGTATCTTTATTAAGTCTTTCATAGCGATCCATCTCTTAACACCAAGTCATTACACTTTGTAATGAAAAGAGACGTTTCCTAGAAACATTATGTAACAGCAACACTCCCACTGGCTTTGATACGGTTATGGACTATTCACAAAATCCAGAACTTTTGGCACATTTTGAGAATCCAAACCTTTCTGACATCTTAATGGATATCTTTCAGCCCCTTTTCAAAATCCAATCCTTTGGCATATTTTGAGAATCTGAATATCCTTTCTTGCGAGATGCCTGCGGCAAAATCCCGGGCCCATGTACCTTTATACTGGCATATTCTTTGTGAGTCCCTATTAGTGTGCCGGTGATCCACACGCGCTCCACTAACGACTTACAATATGCATTATCCTTTCGGATTTCATCTTCTATTGAGAGAGCTTCTCTCGAAGTCAATTACTTGACTCTGAGTATCGTCTCACTCAACCAGATGTTCTGAAGGTACGTTTCTGTCCATGTTGGTTTCTTTTGATGATTACTCCCACTGGTTTTAAGACCAGTTGTAAAATCAATCAAACTGTCACATGGACTGTATCTCGTCCTAAAGTTCTCTTAATTGGCAGCAACCGGGCTCACCAATGCTTCCAAGTAGTCGGATTGAAAATCCGTACCAACTATAGTGTTTTACCACTATTCGGTATGTCACCCCGATTATAACTACTTATGACGGTGATCAGTACTACTGGTCAAGAGAAGGTTATGTCGGTATTAAAACAGAAATCTGATTTCTGCTCTAAGCCTAGCGATGACTTAAGGTTATTTCACTTGGCTAATCCTGAACTCATTCAGGACTGTCCCAACTCCCATTGTCTCCTTAGAATATGAGTTCTTTCTAAAATAGCTCTTTCTTTTCCAGGTACAACGGGATAGCCAGTGAAATGACATTTCTGATTAGGTTCAGGCTAGTCATGAGGTTCGGACGAACACTACAAGACCATGGACCTTTAATGTACAAGTGGGACAATCCCAGCTTTACATTTCAGACAGTTCTGCAAAACCTACTTAGTCAAAGATGTGGTTGGAATATGGTCTGACTGGTTTAGTATTCAATGTATCGGAAACTAATTTGCAATGTATCTCATACATTGAGGATCGAACTGTTTCGACCAACGCTCCATCATCTTCCCTAAGACACATTATAACTATTAATGTTCTTGGAAGGAAATAAACTGTGAAACATTTTCCTAGTTTATGTTGTCACTCAGGTTCTGTGGGTCTTGTACTTCCTTTAAAGTCCTTGAACTGTTCAAAGATTCAATCCAATCGCTTATTCTGATAAGCGAGGTCATATTCGTCATACCGACTGACAAATATTGTGAAGTACAAACAATTGTGTTCTATTCGGAGATTCGAGCAATACACATCAACTGATGTGTTCGTTGCTTCTAATCTCAATCTCTTTTACATCTCTATGTAAACTTATGACTTTGTTAATTCTGTTCAAGACTTGCAATCTTCAGTTGACTCTAAGTCAACTGATTCCAAAATCCTGTCCTTTGGATCTTTGGGTGATTCATTTTCTTGCTATATGTGCTTTATAAAGAACTTAATCATCATATGACTCTAAGTCAAATGATTCCAAAATCCTGTCCAACTGGATCTTTGGTTGATTCATTTCTTGACACATTAAGAACTCAATTCATCATGAGACTCTAAGTCAAATGATTCCAAAGTCCTGTCCAACTGGACCTTTGGTTGAATTGATTCTTATAACATTAACAATCATAAGGGACACAATTCCTAAAATCCAAACACTTTGGATGTATTCAACATTCAGGTTATTACTAATTTTGCATTCAACACAATCATACAACATTTCAAGGATATTTCAAACAACATGTGTTAAAAGAAAATTGACAATTTTATTAAAACAAAATCCTTAAACAATGTATTATATGATAGACAATGTGATACGCATCTAATAAGCTAATAACATGATTTCAATATCTAACTAAACTCTAAAACTGCATGAGCTTCAGATCCAATCTGAATATGCTCCTATGCAACAACATCCCACATCCTATAGAGTCCATGCATACAGAGAACGTGAGAAACACATCCTGTATCAAGGAATTAAGGATCAGGGGTTCTGAGTTTTAAGATATTCCTGAGTTGCCAAACTGTTCGGCTTCGGAGCATTTTCCAATCTTTCCGTGACTGTGTCCCACCCTGTGGATTCCCAGTTTGAACATCGAGGAACCGGTCCAGACGATCTGGATCATTTCTTGATGAGTTCTATTACTGGACTCAATCCTGAAGCAGCTGAATCAATGGAACTATGCTTCTCTATGAACGACTCATACATAGTCAACATTGAATGCATATCCATGATTGTCTTATCTAGTTTCCCTTCCTGTACCTCAGGATGAACGGATCAGCGAGTCGAGCTAATGCTTTAACTCCCGATCAAAAAAGGGAACCAAATTTTTACAGTTCACCTATGTGTCTCTCAGTCTTGAGAACATGTGAACTGGTGCTACTTCCTACACACTTCAAACTATTTGAAGATCTTAGCTTGTCCTTTCTCAACCAGTTCATGGAACCTTTCCACAACTAGCTGTGTTAACTTATCTGACCCCAGGAATTCTAAATTCCTGCGGAACTCGGGGTCAATGATCCATAGTATTAGGCAACGAACTTTCCTTGACTTAACAATCAAGGAGTCATGCTCATCACAAGTTACTGTGTGATGTCATGCTTTGGGGAGCGGACACTCAGTCAGATATGGCATGCCAGCAAAACAGAGAACTATTCTCTATTTATGAAGCCATACCATATAGTTAAGGCCAGTCAGCCTTTCCATATTTAGCAGGTGCTTTCTGATGCTCTCAGAAATGGGTGAAGGAGGAGAGGGAGGAGAATAGACACTTGATTCAGACATCTACAATACACAGAATTTATTAGTTTAATTTTTCCTTTTAAATAATTACCCAATTTATTATTTATTAAGGCTAGGACCCAAAATGCCCCAACTATGGTGTGAAGAGGGATGCCGTAATCACAACATAATGGTCATTAAGGTAGATAATACACTTATCAATTTCATCTTATGAAATTCCTAGATTTGTTGAGACACATTGAACTATTCAATGGCATGTTTAGTCTCGGATGTGCCCCACTGTTTGTGACTAGGATGCCAAGGATCACAAATCGGGTGTGAATAACCATGCAAATTCGCTCGATACTCTCGAAGTCAATTGCCATCTCTAATTAACATGCCGGTTAACCACACACGCTCCGTTAATAATGACAAAATCGAGAAACCCATTACAAGTTTTGTGAACCCCTATTGGTGTGCCGGTTAACCACACACGGTCCACCAATGTTTCACAAATTGCAATGTGCAATTTCATGGATTAGCACCAATTCACATTTTTATCCTAAAGTAACTAGATTGGGTTTTGTTTAAGGTTCTAGTACTTTCAATTATAGCATTATACTTTTAAGAGGCTCAGTGGTTCTATCAAACCCGTTCGGCTAACGACACTTGACTGACCAGGAGAGCGGTGGGTAAGAGTGGATACCCATTGGACTAACATTTTATAATCAGTCGCCTTATACCCTCTTTATAGGACAGTTTTGTGAATGAGGCCTACTTGCGGTAAGACTAACCAATTTTCTTATATATAAATAATTAACTTTTAATCATAAATATATAAGATATATTTTAATCTTATTAAAATATTTTAGAATTAATTATCTCATAATTTTCGCAAATTATTATCTATTTTTTGAAAATTTAAATTAATTCTTTAAGCTGATTTAATTGATCCTTTAATTAACAATTAATTAAACTAATTAAATCAAATATAGGCATCACAAAATTAATCAAATTAATTACCTATATTTATCCCTAGATTTCGAGATTTACAAGATATAGATAAAGGATTCTAGTTATTTAATTAATCAGCAATTACCAAAAATAACAATCCTAATCAAGGCAGCAAATCAAGCAAATCAGGGGGGGATAAAGGGGTGGCGGCTAGGGTTAGGAAACCCTAGCCTAGGCCACGAAATTTAGGCCACCCAAGGGTTTATTTTCGAAAACCCAATGATCAAATAAATTGTTTATATCAAATCACAAGAAAACAAGCCATAGCTCTGATACCACTGAAGGGTTTTCTAGCAAACAATAAACACAAAATTCCTTATGTTTCACATGCAACCCTAGAAAGATCTATGTTTTCTTCTATGAAGATAATAAACTAAAACCTAAAGGCCAACAATAATTTCTAAAGTTTAAATCAGAAGAACCAACATTTGAATCTTGTTTTTGAAGCTAGCAGCAAAAGTATCCTGCCTCAAATGCAAGTCACACCCAAAGCAATGGAGAAGACAGTCCAGCAGAGTATCTCTGGTTGAAGTTGGCGTGAATAATGGGGAGCCAGAGGGTTCCTTTTATAGCCTCCTAGGGTTACACCTGAAACCCTAAGGAGCCTCCAAGTGGGCAAGCCTGTTGACCACTTGGACCAGATCCCTAAACCCTAATTAGGGTTTTCGCCAACCTTAGAGAAGCCTCCAAGGGTGGCGCCACTTTTGGCCCCTGGACTTCTCTTTGCCAGTTATTCAACTATTGAATAAATACAAACTAGTCCTCACACTTTTAATTAATTAATTTAATCACTAAATTAAATCCAATTAATTCTAGATTAAATCTCAATTAATTATTATAGTTTCTAATTAATATATTAACACTTAAATATATTAATAAACCATTTAATTAATTCTATTGATTTATTACACAATTAATAAATCAACCTTTTACTCTACTGAACTCTATCCTGACCTCCAGCTATGAGGGCAACCCAAATGGACTTTGCTTTAATTAACAAGATAAATATAAATGTAAAGTCATGGCTTAGACACCTAAGTTAAGTTTTAGGAGATAGAAAATTGGGATATTTTAAGATTGGAATTTAGGAAGAGACTGTTAATCAGTGGCCTTTGTTGTTCGAGCCGGTAAGTCTAAAATGGGTGGGGCTTATGCACATTGCCACCTAAGATCGTCTGGTCTGGGATGGTATTTCTGAAAGCTTGTTGCACAGACAACATCGAACGTCATGGATAGTCTTTAATGGCCTTTAGAATCTGAATGAGTACGTACACTTCACTGTGGACAGAAAATTTGTAATCAAGGGTTCTTTAGAAAGTCATGAATTCCAAAGGATATTCTAGTTATGTTTTCACAGACTATTTCAATCTAACTCTTGGCAAGGACGAATCTACTATGCTGCAAAGGGTGTCCTTGGACACCCCTTAATTTGGAATTTTTTTTAGAAATAATATTATATTGATTATATGGACACCCTTGAACTTTTTAGATAGACACCATTGAATTTTTTGATTAAACCAAATCAATATAAATTAATAACAAATTATTATTTTTTCTTTAAAATTAAGAATGATAAATAACAAGAACAACCCACAATTATAAAAAAAATATAAATAGAAAACATATGTAGGAGAATAAAAAAGGCACATGGTTTTAACCCTTTAACTATGTATATTAAGGGCTACTAACAAAATTAATATACAATTAGAAGAGATCGTGAACAATCTAAAAAACTAAACCATCAGAAAGAAAAACCCTAAATGTTTTCCCCCTTTTTGAAATATACCGACATCGATACCTGTTACTATTTCCTTCGCCTTGCCTGCATTCAACTCTTCGATCAACATCTGCAACTTCGTTTTTCTAAGTCGATCGTCGACTGCCGGTTGTCGGTCCCTAATCCTGCTTCTGCATCTACTTGTCGTTGACGAGAGTAAAAACTGAAAACTCTTTGTTTCTTCTCTTATTTCTCCGAGGTAGGTAATTTAAAAGATTTTATTGCTCTTTTCCACTCTTTGTGACAACCTCTTTTAGGGTAATTTAAAAGCTTTTATCCACTGTTTGTAATAGCTTTTTAGCTGTAAAATAGGACCTAAGAAATTGTCAATTTATATTGTTAGATTCGTTTCCTTTATAGTCTTTTTAAATTTATTAAATTTCTAGTTTTCCATTTTTCACTCACCGTCTATGCGAATTGAAAATTGATTTCATGACTTACAATTATTAATCATGATATGTTATAACTAAAATATGTTATATTTTCATGACTTACAATGATATGTTATAACTAAAATATGTTAGTATTTTCTTCTTCATTGAACTACTTGATGCTATCTAAGTATTAAAATGTTCTAGTGTCTTTAAAATTAAGTTTGATATTGGGTATTAAAAATAATAGTATACTTGTTTTATTTGGAATTGATAATCCGGCCCGATAATCTAAATTTTTTATCCGTTAATTTTGTTAATCAAATCTAACCGGACACCCTTGAGTTTGAATCCTGGATTCGCCATTGACTCTTGGGACAAGAAGTTTTGAAATCGAACACGTTCAAAAATTGTTTGAGTCTTAGTTAAAATCTGTTAAAAACTCTCTTGCTTGGGGACAAGCAAGGCACAAGTGTGGGGTGTTTGACAACGCCTAGTAATATCAAGTATTTTAGTCGTTGTTGAGCCATATTCTTGGTGAAAATATATCATATATGCATTGGTATTCTCACTTTTTGTGTTAGTGTTTGTTTGCAAAGAAAAGTTACAATCAGGGGCTAAATGCGGACAAAAATAAAGATGTTTGAAGATAAAGTCAAAAAGAGTCGACTGGACACGTGCGACGCGGGTTCTAATTTTCCACAAGTATAAATAGAGGCCATTAGGTCGAATTCCGAAGGCGAATATCAGACCCTAAGGTGGACTTACAGCGACTTTGACTCAAGTTTCGAGATTTCATCAGCCCTTTGTGGTATTTTTATGTTTTCACTCTACTTTTAGTTTTAGTTTAGTTGTTTTAAGCTTGTAGCTTGGTGTTTCTGGATTGTGACAACCATTAGCATTAGGTTAAAGTTTCTGAATTTCGTATTTCTCTGTTTTAAACCTTCTTGATTGGAGTTTAATCAAGTTAATTATTCAGTTCATGTTGGTTTGCATTATTTACCTTTATTTATGCTTGAATGCTTGGGGATTGTTCTTGTTTGTTTCTGATTTTGAGATTTACTTCTGAATCCAGTAAACAAACTAAGTTTAGAAATTGATTTAGTTTAGTTTAGTTTATGTTGGATTTGGTTTTTAGCAGTTGTTTGGATCTTGTGTTTTTGGATTATTTTTGGGCAAGTAGAAGTTAGTCTCTCTGGCTGTAGCGTGACACTACAGTTGGTAAGCTATCGTCTTATCTTGACCACGAAACTCCTATGTATCGACCCTGACTACCACTGTACTAGTGTGAGTAATGTATTTTACTATTTTTGACCGCACGACGACCTAGGCGTGTCAAAAAGCATAAAAATACATTTATATATATTTATGACAATGTATCTATATTTCTAAAAATATAAAAATACGTATTTATACTTGTAAAAAATACATTTATACTTCTAAAAACGTAAAAATACGAATTTATACTTTTAAAAAATGTAGAAAAAGTTCCAAAAAAAAGACACTAACTTTTAAAAAAATTCGATTTTGACACTGTGTTATTTTTTTCAATTAAGACACTAAGTTTACAATTTTTTTCCAATTAAGTCACTATGTTTTCAATTTTGTTTCAATTTTGACACTTGGATGTCACGTTAGCATGCCACGTCAGCGGCGCATCATCAAAGTTGACACGTCATCATGCCACGTCAGCTGGCTACCGGGTTCACCGGTCAAATGGTCAAAATTGAAAAATAATTGAAAACATAGTGACTTAATTGAAAAAAATTAAAAACTTAATGACTTAATTGAAAAAAAATAACACAGTGTAAAAATCGAAATTTTTAAAAAAATTAATGTCTTTTATGAAGTTTTCCTTTTTTTTTTACATACCACATTTTCTCTCATTTTTAATTCCTCCTTCCCCTTCTTTGTATGCTTTATTCTTCTTCCAAACGTTAGTTTCTACTAATGTAATATTTTATAGTATATTTTTATTTAATATTATTTACTATTTTATATGTTTTTATTTTATATCAATATATATAACAAAAATTGTTTTATAGAGTTTCGATAGTTCATTTACAAGTTTTTATATATGTTTTATAATTTAACTTTTACAAAATTTTCAGCAATAAAACTGATTCGCAAACTTATTTTTATAAAGTTCTCACAACTTCTTTTACAATTATATAAAAACAATTTCTAAAACAAATTGCTCTAATTTTGGGATGAGTTTTATATATTAGACATGTATCAGACGTAAATTTATGACTTTTAAAATATTGTTTACGGCTATAGTATAAATACCAACGTACTTTGATTTATTTGTGTATTATATCACCCTACTTTCATCATTTTCTTATTAACCCTTATTAATAAATTTTATTTTGAATAGTAGTCATATATTTTGTCATTGCACATATAATCTTTTCATTATTCATACATTATAAGTTATATGAAAATTTAATATAAAAATGTTGATTTTGTTTTTGGAAACCACGAGCACACTCTTTTGTTTTGTTGATATGATAAATATTTGTCCGGTGTTTAATGTTTTGTCATGCAAAAATATATATTTCAACATTCACATTCTAATTATGTTTCTTAATGTAGTTGCTTGTAAATATGTATTTACAGTTAACCGTTTTTAGAAAGTTATAAATTAACAGAGGTACATTAATATTTTTTTATCGTTTGCTAGCTTTCCGTTGCATTGCGCGGAAGTGGACCACCTAGTTAACCACAAATCTCACAAAACAATAAAATACAATGTATCCCTAATCCACCATACGATCTGAAATCAACATATTCTTCCACCACCACCTTCCCAAATCTCACAAACAAGAAAAATACAAGCCGACAGAACCAGAACCCACCAAGAACTCGTCAGTGCAGGAGGTGGTTGCCGGAGAGTAGGTTTAGATCGAGGAAGACCAAGCTTATCGGGACTGTGGATTGAAGTTTAACATTCAACCAATATTAATAAAAAACGAAGCTTACCGGGACTGTCTTTGGAATCGATCAAACGAAAGTCGGAGGAATCGAGGAAACTAATCGATGAAACGATGCTTACCGTCGGCAGAGGAGGAGAGGCGGAAGAGGAAGGAACCGTCGGCAGAGGTGGAGAGGCGGAGGAGAGGAGAGGAGAGGTAGGAGGCGGGAGAAAGAACGTAAATGGGTTTAGGGCATAATAGAAAAAGGCGTGGTCTTTTTTTATTCAGATATTGTCTCATGTCTTAATTTTTACGAGGTTATTTTGAAATTAAATGGTACAAAATAAGACCCTATTAGACACACTTAAACTTAAAATTTAATACTTGTCTTTTAATTTTTCAATTAAGTGGCTAACAAACATGCCCTTAGACTACCGTCTAAAATTCCCAATAATAATTAATGCAAAACAATTGCTTTTCGGAAGGCTTAAACCGCCAACCAAACTCTTTTGGTTATTTTTGTTATATTATGAATATAGAAAATAACAATATATTTATAAATTAACATCATTAAATTGATGTTCCGAATTATATGGGGGTATATGATTATAAATAAATAACTAATTGTATATAACCTTTGAAATAAATACGGATACATAGTTAAAGGATGATTTTTAACTTTTTAAATATATATTTGTATGTATAGTTAAAGAATAATGAAAATTTCTTAAAACATATATAATTATATATGATAATGAATAAATGAATAAAAAATTTATCTAAACAAGGAAATAGCTTGAGTACATATATATAATTTATCATAGGAAAATGACCACAACTTAATACCATTAAAAAAATTTGCTTTTGATAAATATATATTTGTATGTATAGTTAAAGAATAATGAAATTTTCTTAAAACATATATAATTATATATGATAATGAATAAATGAATAAAAAATTTATCTAAACAAGGAAATAGCTTGAGTACATATATATAATTTATCATAGGAAAATGACCACAACTTAATACAATTAAAAAAATTTGCTTTTGATAAAGGGAAGCAAAACGTTTCGAATATTTGTCACTTAAGTACTAAATGATGTGTCTTACCGTTTCACTACTTTTTAATTTGTGTTTATAAATCGTCAAATATTGGTTATGTTAATATTTTTCTAATTGTGTTTATAAATTGTCAAACATTGCTTATGCTAATATTTTTTTTAAAAAGTTGATGCGACCCTAAGGTAAACCAGCTTGTAAAATGTTTATATATAGAATGCTAAGACCATCTCTAGTCTATCTCTAGTCTAGCATATTATTTTTTTTTCATTTACAAAATTGTCAAAATCTCATCTTATATTTATTAACTTTTAGCATATAATTACTCTAATTTTTATTGTAATAATATTCTAAATTATGTTATCAAAAACTTAATAACAAACTAATTTATTCGTATATAATTAATTTGAAGAAATTATGTTTTTTTAATACAAAAGTTATTAAATAATAAAAGTACATTTATAATACACTCTTAAATAAATATTATACATGCATTTACAGAAATAGTACACATACATTTGAAAAGGTTAAAATATATTTATGTGGTCGAATAAATTTATCTTAAATAGTCGACTAACGCATTCCGAAGATTGAAGTGAGCTTCTTTAGTTTAATACATTTATATCGAGCAAGAAATTGTTGGAATCGACCATCTTCATCCACCGTCATGTCAACCTATATCGGCGTCACTTCTCTTGCAACTACAATTGGTACGTCAAAATCACGTTTATCCTCAATTATTATGTTATATAAAATAATGAATGTATTCATTACGTCATGTAATACATATTTTTTCCAAAAACGAGAGGGTCTCTGAACAATAGCAAAACGTGATTGAAGAACTCCAAATGCACGTTCAACGTCCTTTGTATGTTTTTTATAAAATATGTTATCGTGCTTTAATTTTTTTAAATATACGTAAACTTTTATATAAATTCGATATATAAATATTCAATTTTGATAATTATAATTAATTAATATCATTTAATATATAACATGATTTTAAATATTGGTTATTATATTTAAATAAACTAAAAATATATAGATATAAAAAATAAATGACTAAAAATGACAAGTGAAACATTAACTCTATTTTTGGTTTAAATGAATAGTATTACTCTATATTTGAAGTAATACTGTTCAAATACTCAAAGGGATTTTCTAATATGTGCCTTAAGGCACACGTAAAAGTCATTTATTATGTTGAATATTTTTATTGAAACGCATTTTATATTAATGATAAATATTAGGAGACAATAATAAAAGGGTAAATCAAAAAAAGAATAAAAAACCTAAGCTAATTAATATGAAATGTAAATTCCAATAAGAATATTCAACATAATTAATGACTCTTATGTGTGCCCTTAGGGCACATATTAGAAAATCCCATACTCAAAAATAGAATTGGTTATAGAGCTGAGTAAACGCAAAATAAAGTAACTTAAAAATAGAAATGATTTGAAGATGCCTAAAAACTAAAATAACTTAATAATAGAGGTGATTTGAAGATCCCTAAAAAGTATAAACTGCATTTTACGGTTCCAAAAAAAAGACTACAATTTTGAAGATCGGTGGCGATATATAGACATGTTGAGTTTTAGAAGGGGTGAAAATAAAAATATGAGTTAGGCCAAATCAGCAAGCAATAAGACATCCTTTCCTTGCCATTCATCCGTATATCCGTAGTACACGCACGTCACACCTCCTCCTTCACCCCTTCTTCTTCTTCTTCATTCACTGAAAATGGCTTTCGACCCAAATTCATGTTTCGTAATCAACGATGACCTTCTCAACTTCTCTTTGGACGATGATAGCAGACCTCCTTCTTCTTCCATGGAGTTTTCATACCCTAACAATCAAGACTTAGACTCTGATGATTACAGCCGTTCCATACCAGTAAGTTTACCCCAATCCCCAACATTTATGTAATATATCTACTTTCCGCCGTTACCCAATTCTACTTTTAATCTCCGGTGTTTATTCCGTCCATTTTATTTCAAATTACGGCACCCAAATGGGAAAATTTCGTAAAACAGAGAACCTTTTTCAGATTTGGATTGAGTCGTGTACTCGTGTCTCCCTCCCATTCAGGAATTTGCAGAGGAAGAACTGGAATGGTTATCGAACAAAGATGCATTTCCTTCCGTCGATACATGTTTTGACGTTAAGATTGTGGAACATCGGAAACCTGTATCGATTGTTGAAAACCATAGTAGTGGCCATAGCATCACAAGCTACTGTGGCAGTCTTCATGTTCCGGTCCGTAAACGTTCCAGTCGTCGGCGCAGAGGTCGGGAATGTTGCTGGTGGAATCAAGTAATGCAGCCGCCGTCGTCGTTGCCTAAACCTCCGGCGACCGGTGGTGGTTCTGGTGGACTTGGTAGGAGGTGCCAACATTGTTTCGCTGAAAAAACCCCACAATGGCGGGCAGGTCCGATGGGGCCAAAGACTCTGTGCAATGCATGTGGTGTAAGGTATAAGTCAGGGCGGCTGGTGACGGAGTACCGGCCGGCGAGCAGTCCAACTTTCTCAAGTGGGTTGCATTCGAATTCTCACAGGAAGATTATGGAGATGAGAAAGAAGATGCAGGCTGGGTAGTCGTGAATTTTTTTGGTGTTTCATAGAAATAGTTAGATCAGGTTCACCTGTAATTGTGTGTTCTTGTAGCCATATTAGTGAATTTTCTTATTACTTGGATCAATGAATTAGAAATTTGGTTGTATGGAATCAAAATGAGTAAGTCATGGTATAGAGAGGTGAATGTAATAACGGAACAACGAAGGTAATGATTCATCATATTATTATTATTATTTTTTTTTGGAACCAGCGAATAGATATGGTCTCACCGAGGGTAATCAGCCCCGCAACCCAGGGCGGTTGGCGATTACCTAAGGCGCAAAGGCCTTTCCCCTCAATTCGCCTTCCAGGAAAATCCCCCACATGGGGTTAGTTGGAGTCGAACTCCAGACCTCCCACCACATGGGTATATAACCCGGGTGCATCCACCCAGCTAGGCTGGGCTTCACTTGCGATTCATCATATTATATATATATATATATATATATATATATATATATATATATATATATATATATATATATATATATATATATATATATATATATATATATATATATATTAATTTGCAACAATCCTTTATGAATCCTTTATGAGACAAAATCACTATTCATTTTGGGTTTCTATTTCTGGAATCAAATCTACTAAATCAAGATTATAGTTTAATTGTAAAAACATATAATACAAAATGCAAATAAGGTTTTATTTAGAAATAGCATTTTTGATTCTTTTTATAGCAAATTTCATATTTATGTTTTCCACCCTCAACTAATTTCGAATTAATTGTTTTCACTCTATTTATTATAAAGTTATATTAATAGTATTTTGTAAGTTGCAATTCCGGTCCCTTATTATATTTTAAAGTTACAATTTTCGTCATTACATAATTTTTTTTGTCGAGCTGCGTTTTCCAATATACAGGGCTTCCGCAGCATCGCGTGGACAGTCAAAACCCTAGTTTTATTATATTTTGGAATTAAATCAATTTTATATTAGTTTTTAATTTATATTTACATATTATTTATGGGAAAATCTAGAAAAATCTAATATATTTTCATCAAATTAAAAAAAAACACTATATTATTTTTTTAGTACAATGAAATCCCTATATTTTATGAATTGTTTAATTTAAGTTTTCTGATATCAGAAAAACTCAACATATTTTCATTCAATCATTAAAAAAACTATAATATTTTATTTTTAGTGTGTTAAAACTCTCGTACTTTCTGAATTTTTTTTAATTTTTAATAGATTGTAACAATCAAACACTTAAGATGGTTTTTCCCTAACATTTGTGGTTGTCTAGGATTTAATGATCAGAAACCTTAAATTAGAAATTTCAAAAAATATAAGGTTAATGAACTAAAAAAATAATATAATGGTTTTTTTAAGAATCGAATGACAATATGTTGGATTTTTATGAGATTTGCGATGTTATTTAATTATAATTAATAAACTTTTTACTTATAAAAATGCGAATTTTAAACATTAAAAACTTAATAAAATCTTATTAAGATGATTATATATAGATGTATTTTCAGTTTTATTTTAATTTAATTAAAATTATAATTTAAAAAATATTGGTACCATTAAAAATTATATGAAAAAAAAAAATATCCATGTGCTAATGAACAAAAATGCACAACATAAAAGATCGTATTTGTTTATGAAATTTTGCAAAATAAGAAATATTACATTTTTCAAACATATTCCATTCGATTATCAATTAAAACGAATTTGTTTTTCTTCCATTTAGTTAGAATAAATATATTTTTTTTCTCCATTCCACCGTACGAATACTACGATTGATGATGCATCCTAGTTTGGCATAAGCAATCAATCGAATCGATCAAAGAAACATGTGAAGGGTTGACCAACTTTGAGGGGTTGGTCTTGTGACTTGTTTTCATGGTGGTCACACCTCACTTTTCTTTGTTGGTTGTACGTGGTCACATACCAGGGTAAGAGGGGATGCATCTCGAAAGCGGTGACTCAAGTTTCTCGTTTTCATTCATGGGGCACATTTAAAATAAAAAAATAATTGGAAAACTTTCACATATACATAAAAAGTTGTTTAATACTTGGATGTCGTATTATTCGAATCTGTCTTTGGTTGCGTAGTTTGCCGAGAGAGATGGTACTAAGAAACTGCAATGAAATGAATTGAATAGTATAATAGAATCTATTACTCTTTCACAGCGTCCGGACAAGTGATGCTGGGATTTAGACACCATTGGGGAATGATCGATTTCTTCAGTTAGACGGTGGGTCGATAAATACACTTTTGTGTTTGATGATTCACCTACAACTTGGAACACTCTTGTCCCATTTACCGTTTTATCCTCGAAAATCAAGTCGAACAAGGTTCCGGTTAAGTCCAATCTTAATAATCGAGGCATTGATCGTGATTCCTTTTTATGCCTCTTTTTGTAATTGGCTATCAAGACGGTGAATCATACGTTTTTTTCACGTGCTGGTTTGCGGATGCTATTTGGATCAAGTTGGTTCGCTACTACATGGTAGTCGGTTGCCATTCCGATATTACTACTTATTCCGAATCCATTGTTTGGGTGAATCAAAATCAGAGGACCTCTTTGCAGCAGAAGTGTCTTGATGCCGTGATTCTTACTAATTTCTAGGCGGTTTGGAAATTTCACAATGATGCCATCTTTAGAACGGTTAAACCAAAAAGAGAAAATATTGTTGATTTTATGGTGTCTTAGTCATTTTTTGGTGTATAATATGAGTAATAAATTCAAATTTAATTGAGTTAGTTGACTTGAAAACTCAATATCTATCACAAAACTCTTTTTGCTAGTGTGGTTTACTAAACGTCATCTGCGGTTCCAAAACAAAATTATTTGAAGTTCATCAAATCAATTAAGGTTTCATCAAATCAATTTTTTATCTATTTTTCTATTTAGTTTTACTTATTACACATATTTTATTACTTATTTATTTTATTTTTGTCATTTTTTATTTTGTCTTATATTTCTTTTCTATTATTATTATTATTATTATTATTATTATTATTATTATTATTATTATTATTATTATTATTAGAGTTTTCGTGCATGTGGTTTGCTCTCTTCTGCAACTTTAGTCCAACTTTTTAATTTTGGCATGACTTGTGCTCGTGGTTTCCAAATTTTACATGTATGGTTTGATTAACAAAGTTTTAGACTTTCACAACCACACTAATAAAAAAGTTAAGAGTAAACTGCCAAGCTAAAAAAAGTACTTAAACTTTTAACATGCCAACGTTTATAGATTTTTTGAATCATATTGAACATATAGTGGAATCACAACACATTATGATAAAAAAAATTGAAAAAAGCAACATTTTTCGAAATCATCGATACAATATACCACATTTCTAGAATTATAGGATTTTGTTTTGTTGGATATATGATCATGGTCACAAGAAGTTTGTCATATTACTATAAATAGTAGGGTCCTTTTGGGTTCCACACAATAGATATGATTTGAACATAAAATGAAAAAAAAAAAAAGATGGACTAGTTTATTAACTTGTGAATTTAGACCTGACAATTTGAGACACGAATACACGAGTCTGTGAGAGACACGGCACGAATACATTTTAAAAATGGAGATAAAGCTTATTTCTCTTTGTGTATTCGTATTGCGTGAAATTCGTGTGTGACACGAATTTACGACACGAATACACGAATCGCCAGGTCTACATGTGATTTTATGGTAATTAATTAGAAACTTGTAAAATTAAAAGGTTTAAAGGGAAATATTTGAATTTCAAATGTTGGATAAAAATAACTCTTATCTAGTCAAATATAACGACCAGATAAGGGGTATTAAAAACCCTAGATGTATACAAAAGGGGGTTGATGGGCAAAAGGTTATCAATCCCACTTTTCACTCACGATTATCTCAATTTCCCTCCCCTCCATAGGAGTTGTTACCTCTTAGTCAAAACCCTAGAAAATTAGGGTTTGTATTCACAGCTACAACAAGGTAGTGAGACTGTCAAGCATTGCAAGGGTCATACTCTTGGGTGCTACTACATTATAGGAACTTTGATTTGGGTTATTGTTCATTCAATCAACACAATAATAAGGATCAAATTCAAAGCCTACAAGGGTATGCATTCTTTGTTTCAGTTGTTCCCTTCTTAGTTTTGTTGTAAATTATACATGGATTTGTGATCCTATATGGAATATGTTTTATTGTATGCTTCCGTTGTTTTTGGTATTTTATGTTTTACTTCTCCTACGTGGTATAAGAGCCATTGGTCCATGTCTTTTGCAAAATATTAAACCAAAGTTTTTGTAAAAGTTGATTTACATGTTTTTGGCTTTAAGAGTGCAAGCCATAATTTTAAAGAGATATTTAAAACCCATGGTTTTGAGCTTACATGGGGAACGACTTGCATGGACTCAAATTTAGAGTTTGCATGACTAGGGTTCTAGGGTTTGCATTGTTATGGATCTTAACCATGCAAGCCATGATTTTCCTTTTTATATGTGAACCCTTGACTTCTAATTTAAATGCAAGTTCCTTTATTGAAAACTCATGGTTTTAGAACACCATACATGTCCACAGTTTTGGTGGCCAAGCATGGATGCTCATGGTTTTGAGCTTTCATGTAAATCAAGGATTTTACAAAAGTTAGCTTACAAAGTTTGAATTGATAGATATCCAGATGTGTATTGGTTTTTTAGATATAAATGTTTAGATGGTTTTTGGCATGAAAACCACAAAAAAATTATATAACTTGATTCAATCTCATGATTGTTAAACTAGTTTAATAATCTACAAGTTGTAAACTAAGATTAAAGTAAGTGGTGTTTTGAATTGTATGGATTCGGTAACAGCTTGGCCGCTAGACCTATGATTGTGATGTTTGTTCGGTATTTTGTTTTTAAAGGTTGTAATTTTGTGACGTGCGTACCACTTTGATACTTTATTTTGTAATGCAAATTTTCTATTAAGTTGTATTGTAATAGTTTAGTTAGGAAATTTATATTCAAATAGAAAATGTAATAAAAATAAGACTAGAGGATACTAACAAAGACCATGGAGATTCGAGTCTCAAGGAGTTCCACCAGGCATCAAGAGTTGGTGACAAAGTGATAACGTATTTTTGTTTCAGATTAATTACACGTTATTTGGTGTATTTCTGTTAATAATTATCATAAATCAAATGAATATACTCACTTTCATTGGAAGTTGTTTGTGGTAGGAAATGGGTTAATTTGCAGGAATTAAGAACAAAATTGGATAAAGAGTATATGGAAATCGAAGAAGATGAGGATTAGGAAGTTAGCAGCGCTAAGAGTTCAAGGTCGCAAGGCTAGGAGTGGATTGCACCTGCCCTTTGAATTTGACCAGTCAAGCGAGATATCGGGGAGTTTGTTGGTTAGCAGCGCTATTTATCCCTATTAGCACAACTATCTAGCCTGATTTTACCACTAAAAATAGAGGATTTCAGTCGAGTTTCAAGGCATCCTAGGCATCAGGAGGATCCAGGAAGAATCCATTAAGCATTCCTCTGAATCTCAGAGCTACTTTTTGTTTATATTTTGTCTCTTTTCAGTATTTTCAAGTTTATGTTCATAGTTTTAGCTTTTTACCCTTTTGTTTTGTGTTAGTTCGGTGTTGGAGAATTCCTAAGCATTAGAATTCCTCTGATCACTCGATCATTTAGGTTTAGAATTCAGGAGAAGCATTCAACTCCTATAGTTCTTAGTTGGTAGATCTAGTAGTTGGCAGTGATAGTCGATGGTTTGGGTGATTTTGTTGGAACAATTATTTATGTTTTTCGGGTTTTAATCAAAGTGAAGTTACCTTTAAATTCAATTGGTTTCTGGTTCATAGTTGCATTTGCATTATAATGGAAGTATTTTACTTAGTTGCATTCGATTTTAGTTTGGTTTTCATTTATTTACGTGTTTGCAATTCTCTAGCTATATTGTGACACTATGGCTCCGTTTCTTTGCCTCTTAATTGAAAACTTAAAAGGAAGCTCTTAACTGAAAAAATTAAGTGCGTTTGGTAAAGTCTTATTTCTTGCCTCTTGATTTAGTAATACCCTCTTAAAAATTAAGAGATAAAGCTGCATCTGAATAAAAATAAGAGGACGCGTCTCCGTTTTTGCCCTAACCCCAAAAAACACGGCTGCCTCTCTTCTCTCTTCTCACGTTCCATCTACTGTCACAGAACACCACCTTGCAGTCGCCGACCACCACTTCGTAGCCGCTGCTCCTCTGCCGGCAGCGACTCTTCAACGTCAGATTCCAACCAAACAGCATGTTAACATTTCAGCTCTTAATAATACAGACCCTCTTAAAATCTCAGACCTCTTAAAAATTCAGATCTTAAAAATTAAAAGGCTGCCAGACAGGGCCTATAACAAGATTGTTTTGACACAATAGTTCAACCACAGACTCCTTGGATCCGACCCTTACTTACCCTAGCTATTAGTGTTAGTGAAGTATTTATTTTTACCGCATCAACGACTACGGACGTCATAAAGCAAGTGGGAACCAAGAATCCTTGTGGTTGTTTTGTCCTTAGAAATGACCATGTTTTTCCTATGGTGGCTCACGAGAAAAATGCATAGGATTGAGGCATGCGTTACTGTTACTGTTTACATGTGTGTTATGGGTTTTTTTATATTGCATGGCTGCTTACAATAAAATGAGAAACCCAAATAAAATTGTTAAAACTAACCAAAGATTTTGCGAAAACAATTTTGGCTTTATAAAAGTATATAAGTTGGTTCAAAAGGTTTAAAATGAATCATTTGCCAAAAGATAAGAGCTCAAATGTTCAAACTAAATAAAACAAAAATCCTTTTTTATAAAATGTAAATTTTATGTTGCCCAAGAAAGACCACACATTTAGCTAATAACCTTTTGGAGTGGGAAGTGCTATAGCCAACGCGTCGGTCAGGTGTTTCCCAAAATGATGTGATTCTTGCGATAACTGGAGAATCTCGAGTCAGGTGTCATATGGATTTGCATGGTTGATTTACCATCTAAGCTTGTGATCCATGACTTACCTATCATGAGCAAGGATGAGCATGGAAGGGATTATCATGCCACTAAACAAAAGTCAATGAATCCTGACATGTAATGTATATAAACCGTTCAGATAAACAATGACGACAAAGATACTTTGGTACCTTTCATGAGTTGTAAGTTGAGTTTGAAACATTTATGGTGTTTAAGACATTGTAAAATGAAGTAAATAATCAAATATGAAAGAGGATAAGATTCTAAGATCCTAGAAAAAATAGTGGGTTCTTAGTCAAGAATCTTACGATCATCTAATGAACTATGAAAGTTATTTCGCGGTCAACTCCACTTGGAACACTATAGTATTAAATGGTGTATCTAAAAGGAAATCAAACATTATGGTTCAATTTATGATAAGTCATACTATGCTTCCAATCAGTCTCTGGGGTTATACCCTTGAGAGTACGGTAAGAGTCCTAAAACCTTGCACCAACATAAACGGTCCACTAAACATTGTACCTATTGGATCTATATGCTTAAGAATCATTATGAAATGATATTGCTAATTACATATGATCCTATAGGGTTACACCGTTATCAAGTTGATATTTATTGAATTTTTATTAAGTATTTGATAATTAATAAATAAATTCAACTCTTGTATTTAATTAGAGAATAATTATTATTTTGTGAAAATAATAATTATAAGGAGTTAAACTAAATGAACTGTCTGAATCTATCTGAATCTGAATAAATGATTATTTTACCCTTATAAACTTGTCGAATAACAAATGACCAATATATAAGCATGAAATTACCCATAATTCATTATATAAATATAAGGCCCCAATTTCCTGTTGGATTAGCTGTCTAAGCCATGACTAATAATTAGTATTTATCTAATTAATAGTAGCATAGTCCATTTGGGTTGCCCTCATAGTAGAAGTTTTGGTAGAAAGTTCAGTAAAGAGAAAGATTGATTTATTATGTGATTAATAAATCAATAGAAATTAAATATATGGTTTATTAATATATTAAATTGATAATATATTAATTAGAAACTATATTAATTAATTAGAAATTAATCTGGAATTAATTGGAATTAATTTGGTGATTAAATTAATTAATTAAAGGTGTAGGGACTAAAACTGTAATTATTCAATAGTTGAGTAAGTAACAGTCTGAGTGAGTGATGTGGCCAGCGATTTTATATATTAATATATATATATATATATATATATATATATATATATATATATATATATATATATATTCGATTTATATATATATATATATATATATATATATATATATATATATATATATATATATATATATATATATATATATATATATATATATATATATATATATATATATATATATATATATATATATATAAGAGATAAATAGTTGAATTGATAAGATAAAAAGGTTTATCTTGATTTGAATTCAAAAGGCTTATCTCTTAAGGCTTATCTGGTCATCCACTAGAGGCTATAAATAGGGAGCCTCATACCCTCATAAGTCTGTAATTTTAATACTCATTCTCTCTGGAATTTTCGAGCCCCTCCTGCTCCCTGGGTCTGATCTTATTTGCGGCAGGACATTTGTGCTGCTTTGCTTCCAAGAAATCCTAAAAGGTTAGTTTTTCTGATTTTATTCTTTTTAGTTTTTCTTATAAGCCTTTAGGAAATATTATATGTTCAATTAGAAGAAAACATAGATCCTTATAGGTTGCATGTGAACTTAGGATTTTTTGTTCATTGATTTGCACAAAACCTTCAGTGGTATCAGAGATTTTGTCTGTTTTCTTATTGAACTGCTATAATAGTTTATCCTAATATTTAGGGTTTATTGTTTCTAAACCCTAATTGAGGCCGATTATTTTTAGGGTTAGTGTTTTTCGAAACCCTAGCCCGTTCCCCTTATGTTTTTCGAAAATAATGATTAGGGTTTAGAAGGCTTTCTATTTTTGGTAACTTTAATTGTTTAAATAGATAAAACCATAAACCAATTATCTTAAAAATCGAAAATTAGGGGATAAGGATAGGTTTAAATTAATTTGATTATTTTGTGATACCTATCTTGGAATTAATTAATTTAATTAATTGTTTAATTAAAAGATAATTAAAAGGATTTTAATTAATTCGATTTAATAGTTTTAAATTCCGAAAATTAAGAGATAAATCCAGAAATATTTTAAAAGTTTAAAATATCTAAATTTAATTAATTGTTTAATTAAAAGATAAATTGAAGGTTTAATTTAATTTTAAATTTAATAGTTTAAATCGACAATAAATTAAAAGATAAACCAGAAACAATTTTTTAAAGGTTTAAAAAATTACATCTTATATATATTATAATTAGGTAGTTATTATTATATGTATAAGATTAAAATGGTTAGTCAAATCATTAGTAGGCCTCATTCACGAAGCTGATCTATAAAGTGGGTATAAGGAGACTGCCTATAAAATGATATTATTCCAAGTACTGGAACAGCTTAATAAAACCCAAATCTAGTTACTTTAGGAAAAATGTGACTTGGTGCTAATCCATGAAATTGCACATTGCACTTTATGAAACATTGGTGGAGCGTGTGTGGTTTACCGACACGCCAATAGGGGTTCATAAAGAGTTGCAATGGGTTTCCCGGGTATTATCATTGTTGATGGAGCGTGTGTGGTTTACCGGTACATCAATTAGAGATGATAATTAACCCAAGAGTACCAAGCTAATTTGCATGGTTATTCACATCCAGTTTGTGATCCTCGGCATCCGAGTCACAAACAGTGGGGCACATCCGAGATTAAACATGCCATTGAAAAGTTTAATGAATCTCAATAGATCTAGGAGTTTCATAAGATGAAATTGATAAGTTTTTTTCTACCTTAATGACCATTATGTTGTGATTACGGCATCCCTCTTCACACCATAGTTGGGGTATTTTGGATCCTAGCCTTATTAAATAACATATTGGGTAATTATTTAAAAGGATCAATTAAACTAATAGATTCTTTTTTTTTATAGATGTCAGGTGTCAATTCTCCTCCTTCTCCTCCTTCACCCATTTCTGAAAGCATCAGAATGTACCTGCCAAATATGGAAAGGCTGACTGGCCTCAACTGCAAAGAATGGCTTCGCAATTGGAGACTGGTTCTCAGCATTGCTGGCAAGCTACATCTCACCGAGTATCCGATCCCGGTCCCACCAGAACAAGTCATCATAAAAGGTTCTTATGATAAGCATAACCTCTTAGTTGATGAATCCGAAGAGATTCGTGACTTCATGCTATTAACCATTGACCCCGAGTTCCGCAAGGATTTTGAATCCTTGGGGCCATATGAGTTAATGCAACTGGTTGAGGAAAAGTTCCAAAAACCAGTTGAAGAGGAACGAGCTAGGATCTTCAAAAGACTTGCAGAGTGCAAGCTGAAAGCAGGAAGTAGCGTCAATTCGCATGTTCTTCTGATTGAAGCATACATAGGCGAATTGTACAAACTTGGTTATTCCAGGAGTCAGGAAAAGAGTGTTAACATTCTACTCGCTTCGCTGACTAATGAGTACGATCTGTTCATTCAGACGTATAGAAAGGAAGACCAGAAAAAGACCCTCATGGAAATGCGTCCACTGTTGACTTTATACGAGTCACTCTTGGATAGGCATAACTCCAATGGCTCAACTACTTCTGGATTACGCCCAGTGAAGAGACGTAACAAAAAATGGTCGAGATCACCCGGATATGTCTCTAACTAAGAATCCACTAAATCGGATACAGTCACGGAAAGATTGGAAGACGCTCCAACTCTTTTGAAAGCTCAGGTATATCTAAAAACCTCAAAACTCCTGTTCCAAGATTTCTTGATACATAATGTGATAGTCGCATTTTGGTTTGTATGTAGGGAATCAAGAAGGCATGGGACACTGGCGCATAGGAGTACATTTGGATTGGATCTCCAGCTCGTGCAGTTTTGAAGTTTAGATAGATATTGAAATATTGTTATGAGTCTTTAGATGCATTTTGACATTGTCTATTACATTGTTCAAGGATTTTGTTTTAATAAAATTGTCATTTTTTTAACACTTGTTGTCTAAAACTATCCTTGAAATGTTATTCGAATGTGTTGAATATATGAAAGATGATCCGAAAAGTTTGGATTCAAGAATTGTGTCATTTATGATTGTTAATACAAATGTTATAAGAGTCAATTCAACCAAAGGTCCAGTTGGACAGGACATTGGAATCATTTGACTTAGAGTCACTTGATGAATTGAGTTCTTAATGTGTCAAGAAATGAATCAACCAAAGGTCCAGGTGGACAGGACTTTGGAATCATCTAACTTAGAGTCAGATGATGATTAAGTTCTTCATAAAGCACATATGGCAAGAAATGAATCACCCAAATATCCAGAGGATAGGATTTTGGAATCAGTTGACTTAGAGTCAGCTGAAGATTGCAAGTCTTGAGCAAAGTTAAGAAAGTCATAAGTCTACATAAATATGTAAAGGACATTGAGATTAAGAGCAATGAACACACCTGTTGCTGTGTATTGCACGAATCTTGATAAAGAACATAATTGTTTGTACTTCATGATATTTATCATTCGGTATGACAAATATGACTTCGCTTATCGGGATAAGCGATTGAATTGAAACCTTGAACAGTTCAAGGACTTCAAAGGAAGTACAAGTTCCACAGAACCTGAGCGATAACTGAAAAAAAGGTTTCACTGTTCATTCTCTTCCAAGAACATTAATAGTTATAATGTGTCTTAAGGAAGATAATGGAGCATTGGTCGAAACAGTTCGATCCTCGATGTATGAGATACATTGTCAGTTAGTTTCCAATAAGATGAATACTATACCAGTCAGTCCATATAAACCGTATTCTGACCACATCCTAGACTAAGTAGGTCCTGCAGACACTGTCTGAAATGTAAAGCTAGGATTATCCCACTTGTACATAGAAAAGTCTAGGGTCTTGTAGCGTTAATCCGAACCTCATGACTAGCGTGAACATGATCAGCATTGTCATTTCATTGGCTATCCCACTGCAACTGTATGAGAGGAGCTCTTTTAGAAAGAACTCATGGTCTAAGGAAACAGTAGGAGTTAGTGCAGTCCTGACTATGTTCAGGATTAGCCAAGTGAAAGAACCTTTAGTCATCACTAGGCTTGAAGCAAAAATTGGATTTCTGTTTTACAACTGACATAATCTTCTCTTGACCAGTAGTATTGATCACCATCATAAGTAGATATGATTGGGGTGACATACCGATTGGTGGTAAAACACTATAGTTGGTACGGATTTACAATCTGACTACTTAGAAGCATTGGTGAGCCCGGTTGCTGCCAAACAAGAAGAACCTTAGGGCGAGACACAGTCTATGTAAAAATTTGATTGATTTTACACCTGGTCTAAAAACCAGTGGGAGTAACTGAATCATCAAAAGAAAGCAACATGGACAGATACATACCTTAAGAACATCTGGTGCAGTGAGACAATACTCAGAGTCAAGTAATTGATTCCGGGAAAAGTAATCTCAATAGAGGATGGAATCCAAAAGGATACTGTACGGTACATTGTGAATCGTTAGTGAAGCGCGTATGGATCAGCGGCACACTAATAGGGACTCACAAAGAGTGTCCCAGTACAAAGGTAAATAGGCCCGGGATTTCCCCTCGGGCATCTCGCAAGAAAGGATATTCAGATTCTCAAAAATATGCCAAAGGATTGGATTTTGAGAAAAGGCTGAAAGATTTCCATTAAAATGTCAGAAAGGTTTGGATTCTCAAAATGTGCCATAAGTCCTGGATTTTGTGAATGGTGTATAACCATGTCTAAGCCAGTGGGAGTCGCCGTTATCTACTATCTCCATAGATGGGATACATATTGTATCTAGGAAACGTCTCTTTTCATTACAAAGTGTAATGACTTGGTGTTAAGAGACGGATCGCTATGAAAGCCTTAATAGAAATACGGCATACTCAGGTGGTTGCAAATGTCTATAAGATAGATCCAGACTCTGCCAAAATGATATTGATGAGATTCAAGATGCATAGACCCAGGAAAATGGTTTTCTTATCATTGCAAAGTGTGATGACTTGGCATGAAAGAAATTAAGAAGGTGAAACATACTCATGTAATTCACAGTCATCTATTGGATAGATGAAATCTCCAGCCTAGACCTAGCCATTGTAAGCATGATCTTGATAAGATTCAAGATGCATGAGAAGAGTCTCCGAAAGGAAATAGTTTTTCAGAAATCATGACACAAGGATTATAACTAATCTTTGGATTCCGAAAGAGTTTGGAATAAGATTGGATCGGGTTCCACAAGTTTCTTGGATCGATCAAAATGCCATGAACATGTCCTGATGACTTGATACTTAGGGCATAGTAAGTTGGATTCAGGACATTGTCTGGCTAGGAATACTGGATGGATTGTTTGAACTCAAGTGAGAATTCATTAGGAAATGATTGGGATGATAGTGTTAATTTGAAAGATTTTCAAATTGGTAATTATTAACATCAGGACATGATGTTAAAGGACTTCATAGTTAAAGAATCTCGTTGGTATTCTGATGGAGCACGTGTGGTTCACCGGCACATCATAACACCTCGAAATAGTCTTAAGGTGCAGTCAAGTAGACTAAAGACCCCAGAACCATAGGAAGTCACAGTACACATTACCAGAATGGAGTTAGAAGAAAAATTGACAGGATAACATATTGAGATGTTATCGGATGAGCATCCGATTGGATCATCTGCAATAAAGTGTACAAGTATAAGATACTTTGGATACATAGAAAGAGTGTAAGGTTCATAAAGACATAGATGTAAAATTAGAATTGAAAGTTTAAAAGAAATCATTAAACCGATAATAGTTTATGACAAGGTCTGATCTGGTGATTACCTTGTGGAGACTCGGTAATAAGCAAGAGTAGCTGCCAGTCAGATCTTTATGTTTCGCTTTTGCATGTTTTTACTTCCCGAATAGTTTAATTATTCAGAGAGGTCCACAGTCGCTCATACTTTAGGAAGTAAGTATTGAATCAAGACTGTCATGAATTAATTTGTAGACTGTCTAAGGAGTTAGACATAGCAATAGGATTGCTACAACATTCATGAGTACTTAGAAATAGAGATTTGAGTATTGGACAAACCCATGCTCAATAGATTGCTTCATGGATTATATCACAAGCAATGTTGAGACGATAATATCCTATGATCTTGAAGTAGAGAGATATGAGTTATAATTTACAAAGAAGTTGTTCATTGATAATACGAAAACGCATCGGTAACTCGATGTTATAAAACGTGTTGTTGTGAATGATTTGACTGGTAAAAGATATAAGCATATGAGTCGAAGCTTATTCATTCCTTGACCCTGATGGGAAACAGATATCTGTAGGCCTCTCGATGATTTTGAAGTTGACTAAAGTGCTGGCCAGCCTGGACTAAATTGATGTGTTCAATTAGAAGTTCTAAAGTCATAAGCAGAATCGAAAATCAGGAAACAGAGTATCAGACAGATATTTATCTCAATCCATGTCTCGTGTCTGAAAAATATCTGGTTGGACGAAGGATCATATGATCACTTATCTATGGACAGAACTGACTAGGTCAGAGTTCCGCAGCAGTTTCTAGGAAGCTACAATTTGCTGATTAGTTAGAGGATAAATTAGTAATTATAGTCATAGACTTATCCAAGTGGGAGACTGTTGGATTAAGTGTCTAAGCCATGACTAATAATTAGTATTTATCTAATTAATAGTAGCATAGTCTATTTGGGTTGCTCTCATAGTAGGAGTTTTGGTAGAAAGTTCAGTAGAGAGAAAGATTGATTTATTATGTGATTAATAAATCAATAGAAATTAAATATATGGTTTATTAATATATTAAAGTGATAATATATTAATTAGAAACTATATTAATTAATTAGAAATTAATCTGGAATTAATTGGAATTTATTTGGTGATTAAATTAATTAATCAAAGGTGCAGGGACTAAAACTGTAATTATTCAATAGTTGAGTAAGTTACAGTCTGAGTGAGTGATGTGGCCAGCGATTTTATATATTAATATATATATATTCGATTTATATATATATATATATATATATATATATATATATATATATATATATATATATATATATATATATATATATATAAGATAAATAGTTGAAATGATAAGATAAAAAGGTTTATCTTGATTTGAATTCAAAAGGCTTATCTCTTAAAGTTTATCTGGTCATCCACTAGAGGCTATAAATAGGGAGCCTCATACCCTCATAAGTCTGCGATTTTAATACTCATTCTCTCTGGAATTTTCGAGCCCCTCCTCCTCTTTGGGTGTAATCTTATTTGAGGCAGGACATTTGTGCTGCTTTGCTTCCAAGAAATCCTAAAAGGTTAGTTTTTCTGATTTTATTCTTTTTAGTTTTTCTTATTAGCTTTTTGGAAATGTTATATGTTCAATTAGAAGAAAACATAGATCCTTATAGGTTGCATGTGAACTTAAGATTTTTTGTTCATTGATTTGCACAAAACCCTTCATTTCCAACCAAAACTTTTCTTTAAAAATATAAGTAAAAACACAACTAATCTTATTAGAATGTTAAAATGGTGTACATCAACACATATTATCTGAGTATATCAGTCCCATAATTGTAAAAATCTCTTTATGAACTGTAGTACCTGAAAACGTTTTAAAATCAACGTGTAAGCACAAAGCTTAGTGAGTTCCACAAATTACCATACATGCCCATACATCCAACAACCAGCCATCGTGAACAATCCGACCCTACCCATGATACATAACCTACGGGTGCCCATGATACTGTTGGATTAGGTGTCCATGCCATGACTAATAAATTGTATTTACCTAATTAATAGTAGCAAAGTCCATTTGGGTTGCCCTCATAGAGGTTTGGTAGAAATTCCAGGAGAGAGAGAAAGGTTGATTTATTATGTGATTAATAAATCAATAGGAATAAAAGAAATAGTTTGTTAATATATTAAAGAGATAATATATTAATTAGAAACTATATTAATTGATTAATAATTAATTAGGAATTAATTAGATTAATTTCTGTGGCATTAATTAGATTAATCAGGAGGACAGGGGCTAAAGTTGTTCCAATTCAATAGTTGTCTCTGGAATTTTCGTGACCTGTCCCTCTGGCTCCCTGGGTGTGATCTCATTTGAGGCAGGACATTTGTGCTCCTTAGCTTCAAGATTAAACTAAATGTTAGTTTTTCTGATTTATTTTTTCAGTTAATTTTTGTTTGGCCTTTATGAATTAGTTACATGTTCAAAGTAAGAAAACATAGATCCTTTGTAGGTTGCATGTGAACTTAGGTTTTAGTTCATTGGTTGCAGAAAACCTTTCATTGGTATCAGAGCTTTTGTTTGTTTTCTTGTTGAATGACTGTAATAGTTTTCCTAAAATTAGGGTTTAAAGCTTATAAACCCTAATTGGCCTAATTTCGTTTTTGGGGTTTTAAGGTTTTTGAAACCCTAGCCCCTTCCCCCTCCTTTTCGATTTTCATGGTTAGGGTTTCAGGAGGTTTTCTATTTTGGTAACTTTAATTGGTTAATTAAATGGATAACCTTAAACCCATATTGTTTGATTTCGAAAATTAGGGGTTTAAGATAGGTTTAAATTAATTTGATTTATTTGTGATACCTATCTATATTTGAATTAATTTAATTAATTGTTTAATTAAAAGACAATTCAAGGAATTTAATTTAATTTTAATTTAATGGTTAAATTTCGAAAATTAAAAGATAAATCCTAAATATTTTAAAAGGTTTAAAATATCTAGATTTAATTCATTTAATTAAAAGATAAATTAAATCAAATTTAAAGGTTTAATTTAATTTTAAATTTAATAGTTAAATTTCAGGAAATTAAAAGATAAACCAGGAATATTTTAAAAGGTTTAAAATATATCTTATATATATTATTAACAGTTAATACTATATGTATAAGATAAATTGGTTAGTCAAATCAATAGTAGGCCTCATTCACGAAGCTGATCTATAAAGTGGGTATAAGGAGACTGCCTATAAAATGGCGGTCTAATGAGTGTTAACTCTCACCCACCGCTCGCCTGATCAGTGGAGGGTCGTTAGTCGAACGGGTTTGATAGGACCGCTTAATCATTAAAAGTATAATGATCAAAGTGCTAGAACCCTTTACAAAAATTCCCAATCTAGTTACTTTAGGAAAAATGTGAATTTGATGCGATTCCATGAAATTGCACATTGCACTTTATGGAAAGTTGGTGGAGCGTGTGTGGTTTACCAGTACACCAATAGGGGTTCATAAAGAGTGGCAATGGGTTTCTCGGGTGTTATCATTGTTGATGGATCGTGTGTGGTTAACCAGCACATCAATTTGAGATGGTAATTGACCCCGAGAGTATCAAGCTAATTTGCATGGTTATTCACACCCGGTTTGTGATCCTCGGCATCCCAGTCACAAACAGTGGGGCATATCCGAGATTAAACATGCCATTGAACAGTTCAATGAATCTCACAGATCTAGGAATTTCATAAGACTGAAATTGATAAATGTTATCTACCTTAATGACCACTGTGTTGTGATTACGGCATCCCTCTTCACAGCGTAGTTGGCGTATTTTGGATCCTAGCCTTGTTAAATAAAATATTGGGTAATTATTTAAAAGGATTAATTAAAGTAATAAATTCAAATTTTATATATGTCTTAAGAAAGTGTCTTTCTCCTCCTTCCCCTCCTTCACCCATTCTGAGAGCTTCAGAAAGCACCTGTTAAATATGGTATTAAATATGGTAAGGATGACTGGCCTTGACTGTGTGATATGGTTTTGCATTAGAGAATAGTTCTTAGTTTTGCTGGCGAACCATATCCGACTGAGTGTCCGCTCCCAAACATGGCATCACACAGCAGCTTGTGATGAGCCTGACTCCTTGACTATTGAGCCCAAGGAAGTTCATTGCCTTATGCTATTGATCATTTACCCTGAGTTCCGCAGGGATTTAGAATTCCTGGGGTCAGATAAGTTAGCGCAGCTGGTTGAGGAAAGGTTCTGAGAACTGGTTGAATAAAGGGAACGAACTATGATCTTCAAAGATCTTGAAGTTGCAAGCTAGAAGGAAGTAGCACCAGTTTGCATGTTCCTAAGATTGAGGGATACATAGGCGAACAGGATAAAACGGGTTTCCTTTTATGATCGGGAGTTAAGCATTAGCTTGACTCGCTGATCCGTTCATCCAGATGAACAGAAAGGGTAACCGGATAAGACAATCGTGGAAATGCATTCAATATCGACTCTGTATGAGTCGTTCATGGAGAAGCATAGTTCTATTGATTCAGTTGCTTCAGGATTGAGTCCAGTATTGAGGTGCATCAAGAAATGATCCAGACCGTCTGGACCGATTGTTCGATGTTTCAAACTGGGAATCCACAAGGTGGGACACAGTCACAGAAGGATTGAAAAAAATGCATAAAAGCCAAACCGTTTGGCAACTCAGTAATATCTTAAAAACTCAGAACACCTGATCCTCATTTCCTTGATACAGGATGTGTTTCTCTCATTTGCTTTGTATGCACGGACTCTGTAGGATGCGGGATGTTGTCACACAGGAGCATATTCAGATTGGATTTGGAGCTCGTGCAGTTTTGGAGTTAAGCTAGATATTTGTTCTTGTTATTAGTTTATAGATACATATGACATGGATTCGCATAGTACATTATTCTGAGGATAATTCTGGTTTAATAAAAATTTTTTCTTTTAAAACATGATTGTTTTAATTATCCTCGAAATGTTGTGTGAATGTGTTAATGGCATAAATGGTAATAACTTGAATGTTGATACATCCAATGGGATTGGATTTATGAATTGTGTTCCTTATGATTGTTAAAGTGAATTTTATGAGAATCACTTCGACCAAAGGTCCAGTTGGACAGGACTTTGGAATCATTTGACTTAGAGTGATATGATGAATTGAGTTCTTAATAAAATCAGTTGTTGCAAGAAATGCATCACCCAAAGATCTAATGGATAGGATTTTGGAATCAATTGACTTGGAGTCAGGTGATGATTGCATGTCTTGAACAATATTAACAAAGTCATAAATTTACATAGAGATGTAAAAGACCTTAAGATTTTGAGCAACAAACACATAAGTTACTGTGTATCTTTGAACAGAACACGGTTAGTTATACTTCATGATAATTGCCAAATAGTTTGACAAATATGGCTTCACTTATCGGAATAAGCGATTGATTGGAACCTTGAAGTGTTCAAGGATTTCAAAGGAAGTATAAGATCAACAGAACCTGAGTGACAACATAGACTGAGAAAATGTTTCACAGTTTATCCTCTTCCAAGAACATTAATGGTTATTATGTGTCTTAGGGAAGACGATAGAGCATTGATCGAAATAGTTTTGATCCTCGATGTATAAGATACATTTCCGATTAGTATTTCAATGAATTAAATATTCAACCAGTCAGACCGCAGAAACCATATTCCGACCATATCTTAGACTAAGTAGGTTATGCCGACACTGTCTGAAATATAAAACTGGGATCGTCCACTAGTACATAGAAAGTCCAGGGCCATGAGGCATTCGTCTGAATCTCATGACAAGCTTGAAACTGATCAGCGATGTCGTTTTATTGGCCATCCCAGTTATCCTTTGAAAGAAGAGTCCTTTTAGAAAGAGCTATGTTTTAAGGAAATAGTGGGAGTAAGAATAATCCTGAAGGAGTTCAAGGATTAGCCAAGTGAAAGAACCTTTAGTCACCACTGGGCCTTGACCAGGAATCAGATTCTTGTCAAACCTGACATACCCTCTCTTTGCTTGACCTGTAGTTTTGGTCACCGTCATAAGGAGTTATGATCTGGGTGACATACCGATTAGTGGTAAAACACTAAAGATGGTACGGATAAGTAATCCAACTACTAGGAAGCATTGGTGAGCCCGGTTGCTGCCAAATAAGAGAACCTTAGCGCGAGACACAGTCTATGTGACAGTTTGATTGATTTTACAGCTGGTCTAGGAACCAGTGGGAGTAATTGAATCATCAAAAGAAGGGAACATAGAAATATACTTACAGAACATCTGGTTGAATGAGTCATCACTTGGGGTCAAGCAATTGATTCCAAGAGAGGCACTCTCAATAGAAGATGAAATCCAAGAGGATTCTGCGTGGCATAGTGTGAGTCGTTAGTGGAGCGTGTGTGGTTTACCGGCACACTAATAGGGACTCACATAGAGCATTCCATTACAAAAGGTACATGGCCCCGGGATTCGTCCCATGGGCATCTCGCAAGAAAGGATATTCGGATTCTCAAAATAGGCCAAAAGGTTTGGATTTTGTGAATAGCCTGGAAGATTTCCTTTAATATGTCGGAAAGGTTTGGATTTCGGTTTCGCAAAATGTGCAAAAGTTCTGGATTTTGTGAATAGTCTAAAAACGTCATATAACCGTATCAAAGCTTGTGGGAGTATCGTTGTTATCTGCTATCACATGTATGTGGGTTACATACTGGTTCTAGGAAACGTCTCTTATCATTACAAAGTGTAATGACTTGGTGTTAAGAAACGGTTCGCTGTGAAAAACTTTAAGAGATACAACATACTTAGGTGGTCGTGAACATCTATTAGATAGATTGAAATTCTACCAATATGATCTTGATAAGATTCAAGATGCATAAACCTAGGAAAAGAGTTTCCTATCATTGCAAAGTGTGATGACTTGGCATGAAAGAAATAAAGAAGGTGCAACATACTCACATAGTTCACAGACATCTATCGGATAGATGAAATTGACAGTATAGACTTAGCCATTGAGAATATGGTCTTGATGAGATTCAAGATGCATAAGAAAGAGTCTCCGAAAGGAAATGGTTTCTAGAAGTCATGACACAAGGATCATTAGCAATCTTTGGATTCCGAAAGGGTTTTAGAATGAGATTACATCAGGTTCCATGAGCCTCTTCTACCGATCAGAAGCGTTGTGAACATATCCTGATGACTTGATGCTTAGAGCATAGTGAGTTGGATTCAGGATATGACCTGGCTGAGAATACTAAATGGATTTTGAACACGCATGAGAAATCATTTGGTAATGATTAGGGTGAATATTTTGAAAGGAGTTTCAAATCAGTAATTGTTTACACCAGGACATGGTGCTGTAGGACTTCATGGTTACAGAGTTTTGTTGGTTTCTGATGGAGCGTGTGTGGTTCACCGGCACATCATGATGCCTCGAAATAGTCTTAGGGTGTAGTCATGTAGACTAAAGACCCCGAGAACCATGGGCAGTCACGGTACACATCACGGGAATGGAGTTGTGAGAGAGAAAGACAGAATGACAAATTGAGATATTATTGGAAGAGTATCCGATTGGATTATCTGCAATAAAGTGTATAAGTGTTAGACACTTGGATACATAGAAAGAGTGAAAACGTCATTGAGTTAAAATAGACATAGATATAAAAGGCTTGAATTGAAAGTTTAAAAGAGAATAAGAAACCGATAATAGTTATGATAAATCTGACTTGGTGATTACCTCGTGGAGACTTGGTAATAAGCAGGAGTAGCTGCCAGTCAGATTTTATGTTTCGCTTTCGCATGTTTTACTTCCTGAATAATTGGATTATTCAAATATCCATAGTCGCTCATACTTTTAGGGAGTAAGTATGAAGGAAGACTGTCATGAGTTGGTTTGTAGATTGTCTAAGGAGTTAGACATAGCAATAAGATTGCTGCAACATTCATGAGTACTTGGAAATGGAGATTTGAGTATTGGATAAACCCACGCTCAATAGATTGCTTCATGGATTACATCACGAGCAATGTTGAGACGATAATTGTTGGAAATCATGGTTCATGTAGTTAGTTTCAAAAACAAGAGTTTGCAACGGAAGCATAAAATCATGAACACAAATTCCATTTTCAAGAGGATCATGCTACATGCATGTAGAGATAAGATGAAGAACAAACATAGATTAAGTTCAAGATCATAACCTTTGTTCTTGGGTTTGGTTTGGATGATTTTGATAGCTAGGAATCAAATTAGAATCCCTCTATAGTTGATCCACCACAAGCTTGATCACCCTTGAATGCTAGTTCCACAACTTGCAAGATATGACTCCTTTTCTTATGAAACCAAAGACCAATTCTTTCTAAGAACTTTAGGAGAGTTTTTGGCTGATTTCTTGAAGCAAGAATGATGTACAAAACCCTTCAAAATCGTGGCCAACATATACCACACAAAGGAAAAGAAAAGCACATGCAACTAGCTTAAAAGAAAGATCCATTTGATTTCTATAATCAAAAGCTAGAAGACACAAGGCATCTTCCTTTTCTTTTAAGTTCTTAATGCATTCTTTTCCTTCCAATATGGCTAGTTATATGATGACTAATGAAGTGCTAGTGAGTTGTTATTATTTATAAAACTTAGATAATTATAAGCTTATAAATAATACATCTTCTTATTTCTTTAATGGAATAACATTTAACCCATAATCAAATATATAAATAAACCATCTAAATATACAATCTTAATTGTATAATTATGTATATATACATATATATATATATATGTATAACAATATATATATATTTTATTTAATTTACTAATTAAATTAAATAAAAGGCTTACTTATAAATCAATTAAATCGTTTAACAATTTAAACAATTTAATTGTTACTTAATTAATTCATCACATATGAATTACTAATCAACCTTTAATTTTGTAGTTATTATTATTTACCTCAAATAATAATAACCTACAAGATTAAATTGCAAGTTTAGTATCATTTGATGTTAAATCAAATTTAACGTTCTAAATGATCAATTGGTGTCAAACTTGTTGTTGGTGTGACCCTATAGGATCATGTATTATTAGTAATATCATTTTATGATCATCCTTGGGCATATAGAACTAACAATCTCCCACTTGCACAAGGTTGCATCATAGAATGATATCGACAGTGGTAAACGTCTAGCAACATTTCACTGCCCCCGATAACACATGACATTGTGCCATTCAACAACATTCAATTCTTCAAAAAACACGAGGCTCTAATTGATGTATAAGGTTATCTTTCAATTATCCCTTTGTCACAGACATCATGTTGAACATGAGACATGGATCTTAATCATTCTCATTTTATGTTCAACTTTCAAACAGGCGCCTTAGATGTCTAACTCTCAACACATAAGAGGAACAAATCCCGTCTTGACTACATACGCCCCTCATATAGTTAGTACTATGCATGAGTATGGCCTTTATGGTTGTCTGTATTTCAAGAACAACAGTAAACCATATCAAAGCATAGTACACTCTACATTTGAGTCCCAAATATGTATCTCAGGTCAACGGATACAATGATAATACCTTTATTCAAGAATCACTTATGATGATGATCCATGGAGTGATCTTGAAACGGGTCAAGTCCAATACTTGTTCACTGACAAGTACCTATGAATTTGGTTGCAACCTTTTGCTACTTTTACTTATAAAAGTCAACCAATCCAATTCATATTAGTCTTACTTCATAATTGCTCCCACAACTATGATCGACTATGGACGTTTAGAATAACTAAATTATTCAAGGATTAAACATGCTAATAAAACACAATAATTATGAATGAAACATTACGTCACACATATTACATAATTCTTGTCGTTTACATAAGTTCATATTCATAAAACATTAAACATAAATCAAATCCATTCATTAGAAAAACAGAGTCCTATACCCTTAGCATGACTCTCATGCTTAGTTTGGGGTAAAGGTTTCGTGAATGGGTCTGCCAAATTTTGATCTGTATGAACCTTGTGAATACTAATTTCACCATTCTTAACTTCATGTCTAATGTAGTTATACCTTCGGTGAATGTGTTTGGTTTTTTGATGCAATCTAGGTTCCTTTGCTTGAGCTATAGCACCTAGATTGTCATAGAAGATTTCTATAGGGTCCCGAATGGAAGGAACAACCCCTAGATCTTCTATGAACTTTCTCATCCAGACAGCTTCTTGAGCAGCTTCTGAAGCAGCAACATATTCTGATTCTGTAGTGGATTGTGCAATCACTTCTTGTTTGGAACTCTTCCAAGACACGGCTCCTCCATTTAAAATAAAGACATACCCAGATTGAGATTTCGAATCATCCCTATCTGTTTGGAAGCTTGCGTCAGTGTAACTCTTTACCTTTAAGCTTTCTTCCAAACCGCCGTAAACTAAGAACATATCTTTAGTTCTTCTCAAGTACTTAAGAATGTTCTTTACAGCAGTCCAGTGGGCTTCACCTGGGTTCTGTTGATACCTACTAGTCATACTTAAGGCACATGAGACGTCGGGCCTAGTGCATAACATGGCATACATGATGGACCCAATTGTCGAGGCATATGGGACATGTTTCATCCTTTCAAGTTCAGTCCTAGAGTTTGGGCACTGAGACTTGCTTAGGATGGTGCCATGAGGCATTGGCAAGAATCCTCTTTTGGAGTCTTGCATCTTGAACCTTTTCAAGATTTTATCAATATATACACTTTGGCTAAGACCAATAAGTCTCTTAGATCTATCTCTATAGATCTTTATGCCTAATACATAAGCAGCTTCCCCTAGATCCTTCATTGAGAAACAACTCTCAAGGAACGCTTTGACACCTTTTAAGGTTGGGATGTCATTTCCAAATAAAAGTATGTCATCTACATACAATACTAGGATTATGACAATGCTCCCACTAGCTTTCTTGTAAACACAGGAGTCATCCTCATTTTTGATGAATCCAAAACTCGTAATCTTTTCATCAAAACGGATGTTCCATGTTCGAGACGCTTGCTTTAATCCATAGATAGATCTTTTAAGCTTGCACACTTTGTTTGGATGCTTGGGATCGACAAAACCTTCAGGTTGATCCATATAGACATCTTCTAATAAGTATCCATTAAGGAAAGCGGTCTTGACATCCATTTGCCATATCTCATAATCATAGTACGCGGCTATGGCAAAAAGTATCCTTATTGACTTGATCATTGCCACTGGTGAAAAGGTCTCATCATAGTCAATACCATGAGTTTGTGAGTATCCTTTAGCGACAAGTCTAGCCTTAAAAGTGTGAACATTTCCATCCACGTCGATTTTCTTCTTGAAAACCCATTTGTTCCCAACAGTCTTACAATTGGTGGGAAGATTAACCAAGTTCCAAACTTGATTATCGTGCATGGATTGCATCTCAGTGTTCATGGCCTCAAGCCATTTATCAGATTCAGGATCTGATATTGCACTCTGATAGTTGACGGGTTCATCAGAATCTATCGTATAACATTCCTCTTCCATCAAAAGGTAACCATACCTTTCTGGTTCAATTCGAACCCTACCAGATTTGCGAACACCTTGTGTTACAATTTGTTCCTGATCAACCGTTTGTTCAGGTTCAACAATTTCTTGTTGAATGCTAGATTCAACTTCTTGTGTATCAGGTTGTGGTTCTTGAAGTTCCTCAAGTTCCACAAACCTCCCACTAGCCTCTTCCGTCAGAAACTTGTTTTCTAGGAATTCAGCTTTTCGAGAAATAAATATCTTATTCTCGATGGGATTGTAGAAATAGTATCCAAGACAATCTTTCGGATACCCTACAAAGATACATTTAGTTGAACGGGTTCTAATTTGTTTGAAGCTTCTTGTATAACATAAGCTTCACAACCCCATACCTTTAGATAGGATAAAGATGGAACCCTTCCATGCCATATCTCATAAGGCGTTTTATCTACCTTCTTAGTAGGTGCTATGTTTAGGAGACGAGCAGCTGTTTGTATAGCATAACCCCAAAAAGATAAAGGTAGAGTACTTCTACTCATCATGGATCGAACCATATCCAATAGTGTTCGGTTCCGCCTCTCAGACACACCATTATGTTGTGGTGTTCCAGGTGGAGTAAGTTGTGAAACAATTCCACAAGTCTTAAGATGATCCATAAAGTTTGTACTTAAGTACTCACCTCCTCTATCAGAACGAAGAACTTTAATTGTTTTGTTGAGTTGATTTTCCACTTCACTTTGAAACGTTTTGAACATTTCAAATGCCTCATGTTTATGTTTAATTAAATAAACATATCCAAAACGACTAAAGTCGTCAGTGAAGGTGATGAAATATCTTTCACCATATCTAGTCATTGGCTTGAAAGGACCACATACATCCGTATGTATGATTCCTAACAAGTCCTTTGCTCTCTCATTGGTTCCAGAGAAAGGAGCTTTAGTCATCTTGCCATGTAAACAAGATTCACATATATCAAATGAGTCATTCTCATTTTCCTTCAAAAGTCCACTCTTTTGAAGTTGGGATATGCGATTCTTGTTTATATTCCCAAGGCGACAATGCCATAGATAGGTTTGACTCAAATCAAATTTGGGTTTCTTGGTGAAAGTGTGGTATAAAGAGCCATTGTTAGTCTTTTCATCAAGGTTTACTTCATAAATTCCATTTAAAAGCCTAGCCTCAAAATAGAATACATTATTTTTGTAAACACAAATATCATCATTATTAAAGGAAAGATCAAATCCACATTGTCTTAATTTAGCAACTGAAATAATATTCCTAGTCAAGCTAGGAATATAGTAAACATACAACAATGTCACACACAAGCCATTAGGTAGTAATAAATTAAAACTTCCAATTGAATCCACCGCAACCCTTGCATTGTTTCCAACCCGAAGTACTACCTCATTTGCCTTCAGTTGCCTACTCCTTTTGAACCCCTGCAACATATTACATATGTGAGTTCCACAACCAGTATCAAATACCCATGTGTTAGGAGATAAATTATAAAGTTCTAGGTCTATCACATAGATACCTGAAGTGCCTTCACCGGCCTTCTTCTTCTTCAACTCCGCAAGATAAGTAGGGCAATTTCTCTTCCAATGCCCAGCTTTACCACATTCAAAACATGTGTCTTCTTTGGCAACCCTTGCCTTCTTCTTGGGCGGATGGGAAGGTTGGACAACTTTCTTTCCCTTACCTTTGAAAGCTTTTGCTTTCCCTTTGCCCTTGGAGTTGGTGGGGTGTTCTGGTCTAGTTCTCTTTGTTCCACCTTCCTTGATCATGAGAACTTGAGTGGTTTTCTTAGGCAGACTCTTTTCCCCGGTAATTAGCATCCCATGTAATTCCGGGATAGTCTTGTTTAAACCATTCATGTTATAATTCATGACAAAAGGATCAAAGGACTTTGTCAAGGAGTTAAGGATCAAATCCGTTGCTAGCTCTTCGGGCATCACAACTCCAAGACGTGCCAAATGATCAATGTGACTCTTCATTTTGAGCACATAAGAGCTTACCGACTGCCCATCCTCCATCTTGCAAGCATGGAAAGCCCGAACAGTTTCGAACCTTTCCGTTCTTGCAAGTTGTTGGAACATTTCCTTTAGTTGATTAATCATGTCATAGGCTGAATGATTCTCCAAATCCTTTTGAAGGTCGGGAATCATGGTTGCCAACATGAGGCATGATGCATCGATGGAATCATCCATCTTTTTAAGCCATGCATCGTGTGCGGGCTTAGGAGTGGCAGGGGGCTCTTCTGTAAGTGGTTCATTAAGAACATATTCTTTCTTTTCTTGTTTGAGAACAATTCTCACACTACGGTACCAATCCAAGAAGTTGGTATGGTTAAGTTTTTCTCCTTCAAGGAGAGACCGTAGTGAGGTTTTATTAGGAGCCGAGTGTGTGTTGTTTGGTGCCATCTACAAAATTTTAACAAGGTTCTATTTAGTAAATTATGATATTAAGTCCTTAATAATTAATACCCTTTCTTGTTTCATAAACTTTAATTAATTAAGGTCTAGAATCCAAGTTGCATTACGAATAAGTGGTTAGGTATCCTTTATCCCACCTATTCGAATCAACAAGGTAGGTAACGGTTTACCAATTATATCCAAATATAATTTCTAGAGTTATGGGATCCCATTATAACATTTATAAGTTTGGCATGTTTGATCCCATCTATGCCTTGGATTTCTAATGCTTAGGTGACCTTTATCACAAGAGATTTCCAAACGAATCATCCTACTTAAACGGACGTGTAGTTTTTACAACTATTAATGGTTAGGTGTCCTTTATCCCATCAATATTGAAAAAATACTTCTTGTATCACAAGAAGACTCCAAGTGGTTAGGTATCCTTTATCCCACAAGGAAATACAAGTGATACATGAGTGTCTTTAAGAGGGATGGCATTGATTCGTATTTCATAAGGGATTTGAATGTTTTACAATTCTAATTTTGAAAAACATACGGTATCATGTAGATTGCATGCATCCAATGAACATGGTACCATTAAATCTTATTTTGTTAATTGGTTCCTAAATCATAAAATCTCCATTTTATTGATTCTTTGTTTGTGGTCAAGTTTACAATTAATATCCAATATTAAGTTTGAGTTTGATCACATATATTAGAACCAATTTATAATCCTAAATAATTACCATAATTACTTAGGGTTGGAGTTTGTAAGAGTTCATAAAATCTTCATTTTATTACTTGTTTCAATCATTTTCAAAACTTGACTTAATAGGTTTTATAACAAAACCCATTTTAATAAAACCAATTTTATCACATCTTATGTTTTAAATGTCAACTTTTGAAAATACAAACTCCTTGATGATTATGTTTAATTATCTAGGTTGTCTAGCATGCAAAATCTTATTTTCATCCACAACATAACATAATAAAACATACAAACATCACAAGCATGCATGGGTGCATAAACACAAGCCAACTAGTTTTATATTTCATGTGAGCCACACATGAAATATCAAGTCCAAACCTAGGGACAAAAGGGTGACAAAAACTCAACCAAATGATCTTCGATTTGGCTACAATTTTGCCAAGCTTCTTATATCACCAAATGACACTTGAACCACCATTTCTTGACATCGTGGAGTGAGTTACGAATTTTTCTTTGGCCCCTCAAAACTTGCAACAGGATCAAGGGCAGCAGGAAGAAATTTGTGTTTTTTGTAGCATTTTTCAATTCTTTCTTGGCTATATTGATGCTAATACTTGTTGAAACTTAATGTATATACTAGATATTAAAGTTACCAACAAGTATATCACCAAATAACCAAGATATGAATTTATAAAACACTTCCAAAACATTTTTCAAATCTGGACAGCAGCTCTTCAGAAAGTGCTGCTGTTGGGTGCAATCTTTTCTTACTTCCTTCTCTTGTTACATTTTGTGAATGAAATAAAATACAACTATTCTAACAATTACAAAATGAATAAAAGAAGTAAATAACTAATTATTATTACAAACCATTTGAATAAAAGAATAGATTACAACCAAATTGAATACAAACACAAAACATGCATCATATGGTCCTTGGCTTGTTTATGCACCATTTTATCACATAAAATCATAAGAAAATCAACACTTTGTTTTTCTAAGGCAACATCTATGTAACCAAATGCATGCATACATAAACTATAGTTGGTTACATAAAATCATAGATTATATATTTGCATGTTGCCAAAGAAGCCATGCATGAAACTTTCATTTAAGAAGATGAACATTCATGGCTTCCAAAAACCAAGTTTATCCAAATAAACTTATTATCTAAACATGCAATATAGCCATGGCTCTGATACCAATTGTTGGAAATCATGGTTCATGTAGTTAGTTTCAAAAACAAGAGTTTGCAACGGAAGCATAAAATCATGAACACAAATTCCATTTTCAAGAGGATCATGCTACATGCATGTAGAGATAAGATAAAGAACAAACATAGATTAAGTTCAAGATCATAACCTTTGTTCTTGGGTTTGGTTTGGATGATTTTGATAGCTAGGAATCAAATTAGAATCCCTCTATAGTTGATCCACCACAAGCTTGATCACCCTTGAATGCTAGTTCCACAACTTGCAAGATATGACTCCTTTTCTTATGAAACCAAAGACCAATTCTTTCTAAGAACTTTAGGAGAGTTTTTGGCTGATTTCTTGAAGCAAGAATGATGTACAAAACCCTTCAAAATCGTGGCCAACATATACCACACAAAGGAAAAGAAAAGCACATGCAACTAGCTTAAAAGAAAGATCCATTTGATTTCTATAATCAAAAGCTAGAAGACACAAGGCATCTTCCTTTTCTTTTAAGTTCTTAATGCATTCTTTTCCTTCCAATATGGCTAGTTATATGATGACTAATGAAGTGCTAGTGAGTTGTTATTATTTATAAAACTTAGATAATTATAAGCTTATAAATAATACATCTTCTTATTTCTTTAATGGAATAACATTTAACCCATAATCAAATATATAAATAAACCATCTAAATATACAATCTTAATTGTATAATTATATATATATACATATATATATATATATATATATATATATATATATATATATATATATATATATATATATATATATATATATATATATATATATGTATAACAATATATATATATATATTTTATTTAATTTACTAATTAAATTAAATAAAAGGCTTACTTATAAATCAATTAAATCGTTTAACAATTTAAACAATTTAATTGTTACTTAATTAATTCATCACATATGAATTACTAATCAACCTTTAATTTTGTAGTTATTATTATTTACCTCAAATAATAATAACCTACAAGATTAAATTGCAAGTTTAGTATCATTTGATGTTAAATCAAATTTAACGTTCTAAATGATCAATTGGTGTCAAACTTGTTGTTGGTGTGACCCTATAGGATCATGTATTATTAGTAATATCATTTTATGATCATCCTTGGGCATATAGAACTAACAATAATATCTTATGGTCTTGAAGTGAAGAGATATGAGTTATAATTTACGAGGCGGTTGTTCATTGATAGTACGAAAACACATCGGTAACTCGGTGTTATAAAACGTGCTGTTGTGAGTGATTTGTCTGGTAAAAGACATAAGCATATGAGTCGATGCTTATTCGTCCCTTGACTCTGACGGGAAACATATATCTGTTGGCCACTCGATGATTTTGACGTTGACTAAAGTGCTGGACAACCAGGACTGAATTGATGTGTTCAATTAGAAGTCTAAAAGTCATATGCATAATCGGAAATCGGGAAACAGTGTGTCAGACAGAGATTGATCTCAATCCATGTCTCATGTCTGAAAATATCTTGTTGGACGGAGGATCATCTGATCACTTATCTATGGACAAAACTGACTAGGTTAGAGTTCGGCAGCAGTTTCTAGGAAGCTGCAGTTTGCTGATTAATTAGAGGTTAAATTGGTAATTATAGTCATAGACTTATCCAAGTGGGAGACTGTTGGATTAGGTGTCTAAGCCATGACTAATAATTTGTATTTACCTAATTAATAGTAGCAAAGTCCATTTGGGTTGCCCTCATAGCTAGAGGTTTGGTAGAAATTCCAAGAGAGAGAGAAAAGTTGATTTATTATGTGATTAATAAATCAATAGGAATAAAAGAAATAGTTTGTTAATAGATTAAAGTGATAATATATTAATTAGAAACTATATTAATTGATTAATAATTAATCAGGAATTAATTGGATTAATTTCTGTGGCATTAATTAGATTAATCAGGAGGACAGGGGCTAAAGTTGTTCCAATTCAATAGCTGAATTAACACGCGCGGTGCGCCAATGTATAGGCCGTGGCGCGCATGTAAATAATCCGGAAAATGGCTTAGAGATTGGGTTTATCTCTGTTTGAAAGTCAAACGAGGTTTATCTCTAAGGGTCATTTGGTAGCCTATAAATAAGGACCCCTGGACCTCATATTCAGTGTTATTCTCTTCTGTTCTCTCTAAAATTTTCATGACATGTCCCTCTGGCTCCCTAGGTGTGATCTCATTTGAGGCAGGACATTTGTGCTGCTTAGCTTCAAGATTAAACTAAAGGTTAGTTTTTCTGATTTATTTTTTTTGTTAATTTTTGTTTGGCCTTTAGGAATTAGTTACATATTCAAAGTAAGAAAACATAGATCCTTTCTAGGTTGCATGTGAACTTAGGTTTTGGTTCATTGGTTGTAGAAAACCTTTCAGATACAACACCTACGGGCGCCCATGATACAACACCTATGGGACACGAGGCAGTTCCACCCATGATACAACACCTATGAGTTCCCGGTATTGGCCCTGCCCATGATACAACACCGATGGGACAAGGCGATAGTCCAGCCCGTGATACAACACCGACGGGACAAGACGATAGCCCAACCCGTGATACAACACCGACGGATGAACACGCATCAGTACTGAGCCCAACAACATATAATAACCACAATTATAGAACAAATCATATAACTATAAATAACAAGCAAGTTGTCTAACATGCAACATCATATAGTATGGTGCAACATCATATAGTAAGGTGAGGATACTCACCTGTCTCACAGTCAAATCAGAAATCGCTACCATCGATACTTAAAACTTCGATACACGAAAAAAGGCATGCAACCCAGATCTTCAAAAACGTGACTCGGCCTCAAAACCTTCAAGAAAACACCTTGAACACACTCCGGGTCGTGGGAAATGATTAGGGTTTCTGAATCCCTTTTTAGGTTGAAATGAGCCATTATTAATAGGCCTGGAGAAAGGTAGCAGCGCTAACTCCAAGGTTAGCGTCGCTAACCTTGATCCTTCGCAAGACTAGGCTTGGTCAGCCTCGAAATTACGATAGCCCAGATTTTCCACAACAGCCCATTAGCATCGCTAATGGGAATGTTAGCGCCGTTAATCATAGATTTTAAGCAACTTGTCAATTTTGCCCCCTTTTTACAACTTTTGCCATTTTTCGCCCGTTTGCCCAAAAGTCAGAGGTGACGGGGTCACATGAGGCTCTGAATCAGACCTGGAAAGAACTCCTCGCTCCTTTTCTTCTCTCCTTCTGGGAACGGGTCTTACAATAAAATATAATTTTCATTGGGGAAATAATGACAATTTGGGAAAAATAATATAAAACCGTGACTTAATGTCCTAACTTAAGCCACTAAGACATTTTGTAAAAAAGAAACACCACCTTAGTTAGTTTCTAAAGGAAGAGTGTTGGACCCTCTTGTCATTTTTCCACCATAAGAGAGTTGGGTGGAGGTTGCTTGTCAACCTTCACCTTACACACACATACCTTGTATAAGATCATATCTTTTACATTGAATGATATTATGGGTCATGGTACTCTCTGGTGAGTATAAAAGATAGTGAGAGGCAAAGTTCTCATCAAGTTTTTCTCTCATCTAGTCTAAAAAATGTGGCAAACTCCTTCTCTCCCTCTACTCTCTTCCATTTGTAAAGTTTGTTCCAAGTTTGAGAGTGTAAAAGCACTTCTTCTTTAGTGCTTAATTTGTTAAGTACTTAAAGGCTTAAGACGTTATTTTTACAAGAAGGAACTGACATTCCAAGTACCTTTACATTGGTGGTGGATACTTGTAGAGAAATCAAGCTTCTTAATTTTTGCCATCTACTTCAACACCCCAATACCAAGACGGTTCAAAGGCTTTAAAGCTTATCACTTTAAAACATCTTATCTATGTTTTTAGTATCATTCTTACCCAAGTAAATGGATCATTGATGGTTTTTTTAAAATTGCCTAAAATAAACTAGTAATTTTAAAAAGCTTCCATTTCCGTTTTAGCGTAAAACGCTTTATTTTATTTATCAAAACCCATCAGTACCAAGTATGAAGTGTAGATGTTTCTTCAGTAGTATATTTAGAAATTTGGGGTTTTGGGGCTTGTGTTCATCGTGAAGCTCAAAGAACACATGTTAGAGAAATGTTATCCTACTAGATCATTTGGATATAATAAACCTTTAGATAACAAGATTTTTATTACGCAAAGGAAAGTCTTCCAGGATGATATTCAAATAAATTAGTAGGAGCTAGATTGATCTTGAAGAAATCCAATAGTCAACCAATAAGAGTCTGATGTTGGCACTACTACTCAACCAGAGGTTAAAAACCTGTTGAGCTTCAGCACAAGATTACTTAAGAATCTGACATACCTCCACATATTATCTGAAGATCTAATAGAGTATGTCATGCACCTAAATTTTATGGTTACATATTATTGAGGGCGATGAGTCAATTTAGACCATTATGAGCCTACTAGCTATCAGGTCACCATGAGAGGCCTTGAGGCTGCCAAATGGAAGGAGGCTATGGAGAGAAAGACATAATCCATGTATGATAACCAAGTTTGGAACTTGGTTTAGCACACACCTAGCCATTAAACAGTCACGTGTAAATGTGTGACAACCGTCAAAATCCGGTCAACAAAAGTCAATAAAAGTCAATAAAAGTCAACTGAAGCGTACAATAGGTTAAAATGTCGAACGTAATTTTCATAACTATCATATTGTATTATTGAATATTATAATAATACATACGCTAGTTGAAATCAATTATCGAGTAAACGCTATAAATACGTCTAGTATATTATAGTCGCATAGAAAGTCGATAAACACCCAAATATTATTTTGGTATAAGTAATATTCATAACACGATATGTTCGTGCTCATGAATCCGTAGACGTACAGAACGTCGAAAACGGAGTTCGCAAGTAAAAGTTACAGCAGTTCAGTTGTTGGGAACAATAAATGTACACAGGAATTGGGCATTAAAATACATTACGAGGTGCCTTAAACATTAAATATGAAATATCGGAACACATATTATAGAACGTAATATGGTCTAGTATTTAATTTCATAGGCCGATTATTTTTCCGGTAAAATGCCAAACACCGCATATTCAAAAGATTACCACGCTTAGAAGCTTATATCTTCACCTAACGTATTGGGAATCAATCTAAATAGATGTTTACTAATATTTTCATGGTTAATATTGATTAACGTATTTATTAGTAATTATATTTCCCAAACTTATAAAAAAATACGCAAAACGTTTTACCGTTTTTTATAAAAATATCAAGGTTTATATAATGCTTGTGTATAACTTATAAAATACAAAAACACATCACCCTACCCCCTCCCCCCTGGCCGACCACCCTACCCTACCCTCACCATCATCTCCATTAGATTTGTAATCTAATTTAATATTATAAAAAGTATACTTTGAATATTAAATTAGATACACCATATCTTGTATGGTTCCCATGCAAGATCACTACCTTCACCCTCCTTATAAATCATGGCCCTATGAGGGCATTTCCACACTCCATTTGGTCTCCAACATCCTTGCTTCCATTCTTTATAAGTCCTTCAAAAAAGTTCCAAGTGATTCCAAATCTTTCCAAGGGTTTTTCACAAAGATCTTGGAAAGTTCATGTTCGTTCCAAGTTTTCAATGTCATTTCCATCATCATTCTTGGATGTTATTTTATTCACACTCTTGATCTTGAACCATAGAATATCTTGAGGATCAAACCATTTCCAAGTTGCTAAGCTCTGACCTTTTCTTCTCCAACTCGAGATTTGCTTCAAAGGTGAGTTCATACACCTCATTTTCTACTCTTTTCAAGTGTTTTAATGGGGAGAATATAAGTCTTAAAACTATATGTTTTACTCTTGAAATATGATGTGTTCATATGTTTGGTCATCTTACTACAAAAGTGTTTGGCATAAAAATGTGTTAATATAAACTAAAATACATATTGAGGTTAAGAAACTAACATGCAAGACTTTTACACACCTTTGTCACCAAAAAAATTTCATGTTTTAATTTGTTGGTGAAATGGTTATGAAAATGGTACATTATATGATCTTTTGGCAAAAAGACTTTTTCACTAAAATAGTCACAAAAACTATTTTGTCATATAATGTTGGACAAAAAGCAAATGTAAAGGTTTACGTAACTAAAATGGTCTAAATAACTTTTTGACGTAATAACGACTATTTGGACTTATAACGTCGTAATAAATTTGGGAAATGACGTTTTACAAGGAAATTGATATTTAACACAAAAGTAACCATCGTTAAAGTATAGTGTATGAAAAATGACCATTTGAAATGATTACCATCATTTTGACAAAATGACAAGAACTAAAAATGTTGTCATCACTTATGTAAATTGATCAAAACTAACAACTTGTCATGACTTGTTTGATAAATTGTAGATTTATCTTGTTAGTTATATTTAGTGCCTTAGATGTAAGAAATTACACATTTCAACTACTTAACATCTTTTAGGCATAAATACATTAACATGACGAAAACATTTATATAAATTATAATGGGTATAATTTATGGAACAAACGACAAAGATACGACAAAAATACAAAATATAATTATAGAAATATATAATTATTACATACTATAATTATCATGAGCACATTTGATAATTACAAATACAATGAGTTTTCAATACATTTACAAGTAAGGTTTTACGCTATAATTATCATGGGTACATTTTGATAATTACAAATACAAGGGTTTTCAATACATTTACAAGTAAGATTTTACGCTATAATTATCATGGGTACATTTTGATAATTACAAATACAAAAAGATTCATTTCAATACGAACTATGATAAAACATCATGTTGGGTAGTTATGTGAGACATTTCTTCACAGTACTAAAAGAAGTACACATTAAGTCCTGGATTGTAACCTTAATCATTCATGAGCGAGATAGTTGTATATAGATCTATATGGGACTCACAATCCCCACCTATGGTTGTTAGCTACCACTACGACCGACGGGTCAAGGGTGAAAAATGTCTTAACACTGCGATGCCTGAAGAACGTCGTGTCAGGCCATCAGGTCATAGCGAGGTTATAATAACTCGCATGAACAACAACAAATATCCTTGGTTTGGGAAAGACATCTTCAAATGGTTTTATGTAAATATTAAACTACATGTTGCTTTATACAAAATATAAATATGGTTTTACTTGTATATACGGGTTTTATGGAATTAAAACTACATTTCAACAAGATACAAATATAAGTATGGTTTTACTTATACATATGAGTTTTATGGTTTAAAACTACATTCTATTAAGTTACAAATATAAGTACGGTGTTACTTATATATACGGGTTTTATAGAATTAAAACTACATTTTATCAAGATATAGATAAGTACGGTTTTACTTACATAAGGGTTTTATGGATTTAAAACTACAATAACGTTAAAGAAAATATCATTTTTCTTGGTACATACGCTACTGGTTTTTCACAAAGGAATTACTGAGTTTCTCATTACAAAAATGTTATGAACTCACCAACGTAATGTTGAAACTTACAAAATTACTTGTATTCTTATGTAACAATTAGTCAGGTACGACTAATCTTTTGGTATGGGACGCGAAGACGTCTCTTTTGATTATTTTGTTATCATACTGTAATTGGGTTGAAACAATAACGTTTGAACAATGTAACTTTCCAATTATAATGTATGATGGTTGTTTATCTACTTATGTTTCACTGTATGCAATGGTTGTGATACTATGATTCGTTCCGCCCTCTGACGATTCCGCCATCGTGGTTTGGGGGTGTGACAAAATGGGTCTTCAAGAAGAAGACATCCATGGATGGTATAATGTACATACATACAAAGCCTGACCGGTTGCAAAGGGTTATACTAAAACTCACGAAATTAATTATGGGGAAACTTTTTCATTGGTGGTCATGATTAGATTTGTTAGGATATTATTTTCCATAACAATGTTTCATGATTATAAAATATGGCAAATGGAATTAAAAACCGCTTTCCTAATGGAAATTTATTAGAGGATGTGTGTATGGCACAACCAAATGGTTTTGTGGAAAATTAGATTTGACGTGCAAAAAATAAGAACACAAAGATCGAACAAGTATTCAAGGTGTCAAATGCTTAGATATATGTAAGAGTGTATAATATAACCATGCTCCGAGGGTATGGTGACCCGAGCAATGCTTACAACCTCAATACATCTAACATTGTGAACTTTCCTACAAAGTGATCTATCTCTAACTATATATAGGGACTCACCATACAAATCAATATGTATAATACACACGTACGAAGGATAAATTGAAGCCACTAAGTCATCTAATAAATTAAGAGCTTTGCTACCCTAATAATCTCCCCCTTAAAGGTCGGAATGGATGACATGGCGCATTACCAACTATGAGCAACTAGCGGAACCGAAGATGATGACGACGCAAGGTGTAGAAATGAATCCTCGAATCTCAATACATTAGTTGTCTCCAAACACGATCCCTAGGATAGTGACAAAAATATAATCTGTGCTATAGAGGACCTCCAAACCTTAAGCAACAAAATGCAATCCCCAAGATAAGCATAAATGTAGACCTGTTAAGGAAACCCACTTCAGAATAGAAATATGAATCGCCTCATAAACGTGAAAAACTCCCCCTCTTCGTGTCATCGATCTCCAAAAATGTGATCGTGGAGTAATCCTTCAAACAAATAATCACTAAAAAATATCATGTAAATAATTAAAAATCCCAATTCTCAACCAAGCACGATTAAGAAAAACCGAAGTTGAGTGTCAATAACACTTACGTCATCGTATCAATTAAACGTCAAAGGATATCGAGACTAAAAGTAATACCCAACGTCGTAAATCTTTCCTAGACTTTGCTAAAAATCGTTGACTTTGAAAAATGACACTTCAACTTTCGAATGAGCATTCCTTATTCTCCCTTTTATGATCTAAAAATAGATCATAAAAATGTGAATGTGCATGCGAATGTACTCAACCGGGTAAACCAAGCTAATACTCCCTCTGGACTTGTGCAATAACGTTAATGCTCAAAAATTTGCCTTTGACTTGTAAAACATTCGTGGAATCGAAATATATATATATATATATATATATATATATATATATATATATATATATATATATATATATATATATATATATATATATATATATATATATATATATACTGTTCATCCACTATCGATTACCGTTGACGCTCAACTCCTGATTAAGAGGGTGACGAAGCTTGTATAGCTCTTCCATGTATCCCTCAATCTTGAGAACATGTGGACCAACCTTACTTCCTTCTTTTAGCCTGCACTTTCCAAGCTTTTCGAAGATCATGACTCATTCCTCTCTAACCGGTTCTTGGAACTTTTCCTCAACCAATAGTGTTAACTCATATGGCCCCAGGAATTCAAAATCCCTGCGGATGGCAAGGTCAATGGTTAACAGCATGAGGCTACGAACTTCTTCGTACTCATCGATCAGGAAGTCATGGGCATCACGAAGCTGTTGTGGGATGCCATGTTTCGGTAGGCAGGGAAGTGGACACTCGATTAGATATGGCTTTCCTTCCTATCTCGTAACCAGTTTCCACTGGCGAAGCCAATCTACATAGTCCAGTCCAGTCAGCTTATCCATATCTAATAGGTACTTTCTGAAGCTCTTAGAAATGGGTGTTGGAGGAGGAGGAGGAGAGTTGACACTGGCGACATCTAGAAAATCAAAATTTTATTAGTTTAATATTTGTCCTTATAAATAATTACCCTATTATTATTTAACAAGGCTAGGACCAAAAATGCCCCAACTATGGTGTAAAGAGGGATGTCGTAATCAGAACATAATGGTCATTAAGGTAGATACACTTTTATCAATTTCAGTCTTATGAAATTCCTAGATCTGTGAGATTCATTGACCTATTCAATGGCATGTTTTAATCTCGGATTATGCTCTTCTATTTGTGACTGGGATGCCAAGGATCACAAATAAAATGTGAATAACCATGCAAGTTGCCTGGTAACCTCAATGTCGTTTATTATCTCGATTGATGTGCCGGTTATCCACACACGCTCCATCAACAATGATAAATCATGAGATACCCATTGTTGCCCTTTTATGAGTCCCTATTAGTGTGCCGGTAAACCACACACGCTCCACTAACGACCCACAAGGTGCAATGTGCAATTTCATGGATTAGCATACTTTTCATATTTTCCTAAAGTAACTAGATTGGGATTTTGTTAAAGGTTCTAGTACTTTGTCACTAATAGCATTATACTTTTAATGAGATTAGGTTTTGTCCTATCAAATCCGTTCTGCTAACAACACTCAACTGATCAAGGAAGCGGTGGGTGAGAGTGTACATCCATTCAGCCACCATTTTATAGGCAGTTTCCTTATACCCCCTTATAGACCAGTTTCGTGAATGAGGTATACTAGCGATTCGACTGACTTAATCTTATATATAAATATTAACTTTTAATAATAATATATATATAAGATGTATTTTAAACATTTTAAAATATTTATTTTAACTTTTTAAATTTTCAAATTAAACTATTTAATTCAATTTAAAATTAAACCCAAATTTGATTTAATGTATGTATTTTAATTAACTATTAGTTAAATTAAATCACATAAGGATTAACAAACTAAATCAATTAATTTAATCTTATTCCTTGCCCACTAAGTTTACCAAAATAAAGGCCAAGGGTTTCCATTTATTAACCAAAAATAGAAAAACCCTAATGGAGCCTTCTAATTTTCGAAAACTACAAGGATGGAGGCTAGGGTTTCTAAAACCCTAGCCACAAGTCGACACCCTAGGAGGCCAAGGGTTTAAATCCAATAAACCCTAATAACAGTTCTTTTATTACAGCTATTCAACAGAAAACAAATCATAGCTCTGATACCACTGATAGGGAATAGGCAAATAATAAACTTAAATATCGTAAGTTCACATGCACCCTAATAGGATATATGTTTTCACTATTGAATCTATAACTAAGAACATAATAAGAACCCTAAAGGTATAATCAAAATTTCTTAAAGAAAACATACCTTTTGATATTTTGGAAGTAAGCACCACAAGTGTCATGTTTCTAATGGCTCACACAGAGAACCAAGCAAGCAAGAAACAAGAGAGAGAGGAAGGGAAGCCCCTTGTAGGAGGCGTGAATATGAGGGGTATGGGGGCCTCTATTTAAAGCCCAAAACTGATAAGTGATATGACATATAACTGTCATTATTGAACTCTTGATATGATAGGCCTTTTATCATACAAGTCAATACACTTATCATTACCATAAATAGTCAAAACTCCCATATATGTATATATATATATATATCGAAAACTATATATATATATATATATATATATATATATATATATATATATATATATATATATATATATATATATATATATATATATATATATATAATATTTATCTATTGCTCAGTTATTGAACAATTATAATTCAACTCTACACTTTTAATTAATCCAATTAATTCCAAAATTAATTCTAAATTAATTTCTGATTAATCATGAATTAAATATTATGATTTCTAATTAATATATTATTCTCATAATATATTAACAAATCAAATATTCTCTCTTTCTTTAAGTTATCTTGTCCTCTACTGGTTTTGAGGACAACCCAAAAGGACTGTGCTGCTATCAATTCAAGTATATTACTAAATTATAGTAATGGCTTAGACACCTAATCCAACAGTATTGATGATTAAGGCCTTATGTAACACCCGGTTTCTCATACAAAGTATACCCAAAAATTTTCAAACAATAACACGTTAAAAATGGGTATACTTGTACTCAAACCACGGAAACAAGATGAATCAACAAAAATAATTACACAAAAGGTCCTTATAATTTTGACCAGGCATTACAGTTAAACTCTAACACGACTAAAGGACAGGCTCTAAACTTGTCCATCTTTCTTTATCACATGCCTTCCCATATCACTGCTACAGATACCTACAAAACAACAAACAACGCAAGTGTAAGCTTATAAAAAGCTTAGTGAGTAATCTCAATCACACTCCACAATCTCTCTCAGTAAATTCTCTCATCATTCTCCTTTGCTAGTCTCATTAACAATTATTCACTTTCTCTTAGTCTGAAATCTGCAAACATATTAGCTTTACAAACACCAGCTAATTAGTAGTAATATCAAATCAATAATAAGTATCACAACTGATGCTCCTCATAAACTCAATCACACACACACTCGCATATACTAATTTCACAATCAATTATACTCAATTATAACACCCATCATGGTTGTAGTAATCAAACTCAAAGACTCTTTAACTCACTCACTCTAGCATATAGTTTACTCTTATACTCAAGTATAGAGTGTAACTCGTCTCTTGTTATCCACAGATAACAGAATCACTCTAACTCTAAGCTACCATAATATCAACATAACACATATATATATATATATATATATATATATATATATATATATATATATATATATATATATATATATATTCAACATATATATACAACAAGGTATAACTCTTACTCAAGTATTCAAAAGTACTCACCTGATACCGGCTTAGTATGTAGAACCCCCAATTTACGCGTACCGGGCTCCTGTTCCCTAGACTTGGTTATATCACCATAGTCTAAATCAATTCTCCAACACCCACAATCATCTCAATAACCTCTATTTCAAATATATATAAATCAAAAGAGGAAAAAGGAGTATAAACGGTAAATATCAACTCTATATTTACCGAAACCCCCAAATCCGCGGTTCTACTCATTCAACCGTAGGAACTCGAAAATAATTACACCAATAGCTCAAAAGACATCCACTAACAATCTACTAACAACATATTTAACAAATTATAGCTACATCACGAAAATTGAAGGTAGGGTTTCAAAACCCCCAAAACCGAGAGATACTCACCTCGACAAATTCGGAAGCAAGAACACGTTTACGGGGTTAGATTCGTGTCCCTCTATGCATCCCCATGAATCTCTAGGCCTAATTTGACCCAAAATCGCCATATGGAGCTCTCAAAATCGAAAAAGAAGAGTTTTTCTTCGGAATGGGGTTTTGCTGCGTATTTATATGTCTGTAGGCATAACCTGAACCGGGTTACAGAACCCGACCCGGGTGTAACACCCGACTTATTAACCAAAAACACCCCAAAAATTTTTCATTTTGCAAACCAAATATTTTACAAATAAAACATAAGTAGGGGGTATTAGTTAATACAATACGAGTACAAGAGTATCACGAAGTACAATATATAAAATATTATACATTCTTCAAGCCGGGTCGTTACTTCCAATGCTAAGTCCTCAGTCACGGACTTTGTCTTTTCCCTTCGCAGGATCACGCTCACCTGCAGGGACATATCAATAAACGGTGAGCTATAAAGCCTAATGAGTAATCAAATCAAGAATAACATGTATAAGAATAAAATTCTCTATACAAAGTCAAATATGTATTATCATGCAATACAAAATCAAATATGGCTCACGGGTTAGCCCGCTGTTGCCTTGGCTCACGGGTTAGCCCGCTGTTGCCTAGACTCACGGCTCATCCGGTCTTGTCTATATAAGTTCGATTCATCAAAATAAACTATGGCTCACGGGTTAGCCCGCTGTTGCCTAGACTCACGGGTTATCTGGTCTTGTCGTATATCAAATCATATAATCTGTCAAAATTTGTCCCCAAAATCATTTCCATCTGCAGCTGCTATTTTAACCAATATCACACCGGATAACAGTGAGATTACTCACCTGAAGGTTTGCTACAACTAGCGTTTGTCGTTCCTTGCCTTGAAATGAAACCCGTAGGATTTTGTCTCGTACCTATAATTCCATTTATTTTCAAAATGATTATAGGTTAATAACCATTCCAATTAACTCTAATACAATAGAGTTCAATACAATTTCATTATAAACAACGCCTAGTTAATAAACTTTCCGTTTACTAACTTTTTATGAATTTTACTATTCACCGAGGCATTCGGATCGATCTACAGTGCCCCCGAGGGGTCGAAAACTCGATATAAAAATTTTCCCAAACTTTTCAGAACATAACGAGCCTATGGTTCAAATTTGAGCTAAATCGGACAAGCCAAACAAAAGTTAGCATTTTTGATCCCTTGCCTGGCCCCTGCTTGGAGGGCGCACTGCGCCTGGGGCTTGGGCGCACCGCGCCTAGCGCCTGCGCAGGTCTCCTGTCCAGCCGCGATTTGTGCACTGTAGCATGCAGTTTTGGTCCATTAAGTCATTATTTCTGTTCTTAATCGTTTGGGGTTTGTTCCTAGGCTAAAACCTTACATTTTGACAAGGTTTTCAACCATCAAAACCCACCCAATCAATCATGTGAAGAATTAGGGTTCTTATTTCTAACAACCCCAAAACTTCAAATTCATCAATTATAACAATCTACTTCCATTTTCTTTAGTTAAGTCCTTGTTATAATGACTTAATGGAAGTATCACATCAATTTAAACACCCAATCATAACTGTAATTGCAGTTTTTGAGTTCTACAAAACTCATCAAGAACAACTAGCAAGAACTTGGAAAACTAACCTTTCAAACTTCCAATTCTACCCTTTTAATTGCTATAATCAAATTTGCAAGTTCCAAGCCTTCAAGAACCTTCAATCCTTGCAGAAATCGTTCAAGAGAAAATTCCCGTAGGTCTCCCAAAATCTGCACAAGTCATTTCTTTTATACCACCAATATTTGCAATTTGGTCCTTGAAGTTGCATTTCTCAAACTTTTGCCACAATTTACAAATTAAATGACAAAAATCACATTTTTATAACATTTTAAGTCCAAGACTCAAAATATTATTACCAAACAAGTCCTTTTCTGACCAAAAGACCAAATTACCCTTTTGAGGTAAAATGACCATTTTGCCCTTTTTATTATAATTATATAATAAACATGTTTTTGGCGTTACAAATTCTCCCCTCCTTTAAGAGATTTCGTCCCCGAAATCATACAAAAAGTTGAGGATATTTCTCCCTCATTTCACTTTCGGTCTCCCACGTCATGTCAGAACCCTTGTGATGACGCCAAAGGACTTTGACCATGCTGATCTTCTTATTTCGCAGCTGTCTTATCTTGCGGTCTAACACCCTCTCGGGTTGTTCCGGATATCTCAACTTTTCATCTACCTCAATTTCAGCAAGAGGTACATGTTGAGACTTATCAAACAAAGTTTTCCTCAAATGGGACACATGGAATACATCATGTATACCTTGAAGTTCATCAGGTAACTCTAATCTATACGCCACGGCTCCAACTCTTTGGGATACACGGAAAGGTCCAATGAAGTGAGGACTCAACTTTCCTTTCTTCCCAAAACGTATTAGGCCTTTCCAAGGGGATACTTTGAGCATTACCATGTCCCCTACTTGGAATTCTATTGGTTTCACCCGTTTATCCGCGTACTGTTTCTGTCTATTCTGAGCTACCTTCAAATTTTCGCGTATCAGTTTGATCTTTTCTTCAGTCTGTGCTACAATTTCGGGTCCAGCCAACGGCTTTTCTCCAACTTCAGTCCAGCAGGTCGGAGTACGGCACGGTGCTCCATACAAGGCTTCATACGGGGCCATCTGAATGCTGGAATGATAGCTGTTATTGTACGCGAATTCTACCAGAGGCAAGTGATCTTCCCAACATCCACCAAAGTCTATGACACAAGTCCTCAGCATGTCTTCCAAAGTTTGGATCGTTCTTTCACTTTGGCCATCGGTCTGCGGGTCGTATGCTGTACTCATAAGTACTTTTGTACCCACTTGCTTTTGAAGACTTTGCCAAAAATGGGAAGAAAATCTGCTGTCTCGGTCCGACACAATCGATGCTGGTAATCCATGCCGACAAATTACCTCATCAATGTAGATTTTTGCCAGTTGATCTACTCTGTACTTTTCTTTATATGGTATGAACTGTGCCGATTTGGTCAATCGATCAACAATCACCCATATAGAATCATAACCTCGCGGTGTCCGTGGCAACTTTGTTACAAAATCCATGGTAATATGGTCCCACTTCTTCTCTGGAACCGACAATGGTTGTATTTCCCCGTACGGTTTCTGATGGTTTGACTTAACTTGCAGACAAGTCAAACATCTTTCCACGTATCTTCCGATGTCTCTCTTCATTCCAGGCCACCAATACATCGGTTTTAACGTCCTATACATCTTGGTACTGCCCGGATGAACTGCATATCGGCTATAGTGTGCATCTTCTAGAAGCAAATTCCGCGCTTCTCCTTGTTTTGGGACCCATATTCGACCTCTGAAGGTCTTCAATTTCTGAGCATTTTCTTCTAGATGCTTCAAGTATCCAACCATTCTTTCGCTTTTTACATGCTCAGGCTTGCACGCCTCTTTCTGTGCTGAACGGATCAATTCTGGTAATCGGCTTACTACACCCATGCATGCGGATGTAACTTTCAGAGGAGCTTCTTTTCTGCTTAGAGCATCTGCCACCACATTCGCCTTGCCAGGGTGGTACTGAATTTCACAATCAAAGTCTTTCAACAGTTCCATCCACCTTTGCTATCTCATATTAAGCTCTTTTTGATCAAATAAATACTTCAGGCTTTTATGATCAGTGTAAATGACAAACTTCACGCCGTATAAATAGTGCCTCCACAGCTTCAATGCTAGAACCACCGCAGCTAATTCCAGATCATGAACTCGATACTTCTTCTCAGCATCTTTTAATTGGCGGGACGCATAGGCTATGACCCGACCTTTCTGCATTAGAACACACCCAAGACCAATTCTTGAAGCATCGCTGTAAATCACATATTCTTCTCCGCTTTGTGGTAAAGCCAACACCGGTGCTTCACATAAAGCTTGTTTCAACTTCTGGAATGCTTCTTGTTGTTTTTCGGCCCACGTGAACTTTTCACCTTTCTTGGTCAACTTGGTTAACGGAGCAGCTATCGAGGAGAAATTCTCAACAAATCTTCTGTAATAGCCTGCCAAACCAAGGAAACTTCGTATTTCAGTTGGACTCCGAGGCGGTTCCCACTTCATCACTGCTTCAATCTTTGCTGGATCAACTTTCACCCCCTCGGCATTAATTACATAGCCAAGAAATTGGACTTCCCTTAGCCAGAAATCACACTTAGAAAATTTCGCATACAACTTTTCTTGACGAAGCAGCTCTAACATCTGTCGCAGGTGTACCTCATGTTCAGCTTGGCTCCGAGAATACACTAAGATGTCATCAATAAACACTATCACCGAGGTATCAAGGAACGGTCGACACACCCGGTTCATAAGATCCATGAATACGGCTGGAGCATTGGTTAACCCAAAAGGCATCACCAAAAACTCATAATGACCGTATCGCGTTCGGAAAGCTGTCTTCGGAATGTCTGACTCCCTTATCTTCAACTGGTGATAACCCGACCTCAGGTCAATTTTAGAAAAGTAGGACGCCCCTTGCAGCTGATCAAACAAGTCATCTATTCTGGGTAGCGGGTACTTGTTCTTCACCGTGATCTTGTTTAACTCCCGATAATCAATACACATGCGCATTGACCCATCTTTCTTCTTAACAAACAAGATAGGGGCTCCCCAAGGCGATGTACTCGGTCTGATAAAACCCCTGTCTAACAGTTCTTCCAGTTGCTTTCGGAGTTCCACCATCTCTGAAGGTGCTAAACGGTATGGAGCTCGGGCAACAGGTGCAGCTCCCGGAACTAGTTCAATCGTGCACTCAACCTGTCGATCTGGTGGCAACCCTGGAAGTTCATCTGGAAACACATCTGGGAACTCGTTCACCACGTTCACATTCGCTACCCCTACTTTAATCGGTTGAGCCACCGATACATAAGCTAGATAGGACATCCCTCCTTTACTGATACAGCTTCGGGCTTGAGCGAAGGAGATGACTGGCATTCGCAATCGAGGTCGTTCACCCTGAATCTTTATCCATTCTCCATCCGGTGTTAACAATGTGATGTTTTTATTTCTGCAATCCATGTTAGCATAATTCGTTGCTAACCAATCCATTCCCACAATCACACCAAACTCATTGGTAGTCATCGGCTTCAAATCTATAGGGAAAACGGTCCCGTAGATTTTAAGCTGACAACCTTCCAGGTGTTCGGAAACCCAAACATATCTACCATCTGCTATAGCTACTTCCAAGCTTTCATCTATCGGGGTTAACGGTACATTCAGGCGAGACAATAAAGACTCCGATACAAAATAGTGAGTAGCCCCCGGATCAAAAATAACATATACAGGTATGGAATTAAGAGTGAAGATACCTGTCACCACATCTGTCTTCTCACGGGCTTCCTCCACAGTCATCTGGAAAGCTCGCGAGGCCACTGGTCGTCCCCTGTTATTCGGCTCTTCTTTCTTTCCCACTTGATCATCCCTGGGTCTTTCACTGTATACTCCAGATTTCAGTTGGGGACAGTTCAGGCGAATATGATCCGTAGCCAATCATTGGAAACATCTACGGTCCGCTCGACAGTCCCGTGTAAGATGACCCGTTTTTCCACAATTTCGGCAGCTAACTGACCCGGTATCACTGCGACAACTGCCCGTGTGTCTTTTTCTGCATTTTTCACACCACTTTCCTTCGTCTTTCTGGCCTTTTCCCCTAGACCCGAATTGTTGCGACTTTTTCTGAGGCGTCCAACCTTGGTCTTCCGCCTTTCGTTTCGTTTCAACAGCTTTCTTTTCGTTTTCTTGTCGCTTTAATTCTGTTTCTCTTTCTGTGGCCCGATCCACCACTTGCCGGAAAGTAGGTAATTTCAACGGTTGCACGATTTCCCTGATTCGGGTCGTCAACCCCCAAACATATTTATCGATCTTTCTCTTTTCAGTATAGATGTGGTTTTCCGCAAACCTAGCTTTCTCCAGAAAGCTAAGAGTATAATCCTGAACAGATCGGGAACCCTGTTCCAGGTGTAGGAATTCATCCTCCAATTGCTTTATCGCTACTTCAGAACAGTATTCTTCATTGAACTTATTCTTGAATTGTTCCCACGGTACTGATTCGGTTGGATCAAGATTCAAAGACTTGTAGTAAATCTGCCACCAGTGTAGTGCACCGCTGGTGAGTTGGTTCGTGGCAAATTCTACTTTATCGTCATCCGCACATTTGCTTACTCGGAACACCTTCTCGATATGCATGATCCATTCCATAGCTTTGACTGGATCATCTGTCCCCGAGAATTCCTTTGGTTTACAACCAAGGAAGGATTTATACGTACACCCAACTTTCTTTATCGAGGCTTCCCCACCTTGAGTTTCTTTTACTGCCCGGGCACGACTTTCTCCCTGGCTTTCATCTTCTGGCTGCCTGTCATGAACACTTTTTGCAGCCTCTTCAGTAGGATTAGGATTGGCACTCGGATTAGGATTGCCACTCGGGTTGGGGTTATTCGTTAATGCAGGCATCATTTGCCTAACCACTTCATCCACTATCGTCCGAATATCAGGTGGATTTTGTCCCACCGGTTCCCGTGCTGGTGCTCTTCGCCCAACAGAGCCGCGTGACCTAGCTGGTCCACTACTTGCAGTTCCACGCGAATTCGCACCAGTGGGATTGCTTCGTGTATTTCTCATACTTCAAAATTTCAGCAAACCGTTAGATTACATATATAATAACAAACTTATATATATCTAACAGTCCATTTGTCAGTTTTTCTCTCAAGGTTTAAGTCCAGGAATCTAGTCTAAGACACCTAGTTCACTTAAACAACGGCTTTGATACCAACTTGTAACAGCCCAAGTCCGCACGTACCAGATATTGTCCGCTTTGGGCCACCCAGCGTGAAAACTTCCCAGGGGGTCACCCATCATGGGATTTCTCCCACCCGGGCACGCTTAACTGCAGAGTTCTTATGGGATCTGCTGCCCTCACGGCTTTAAAACGCGTCTGGTAGGGGAGGTATCCACATCCCTTATAAGGCATGTTTCGTTCCCCTCCCCAACCGATGTGGGATCCGGGTGCGCTAACCCTTCTAATTTGTAACGCCAAAAACATGTTTATTATATAATTATAATAAAAAGGGCAAAATGGTCATTTTACCTCAAAAGGGTAATTTGGTCTTTTGGTCAGAAAAGGACTTGTTTGGTAATAATATTTTGAGTCTTGGACTTAAAATGTTATAAAAATGTGATTTTTGTCATTTAATTTGTAAATTGTGGCAAAAGTTTGAGAAATGCAACTTCAAGGACCAAATTGCAAATATTGGGGGTATAAAAGAAATGACTTGTGCAGATTTTGGGAGACCTACGGGAATTTTCTCTTGAACGATTTCTGCAAGGATTGAAGGTTCTTGAAGGCTTGGAACTTGCAAATTTGATTATAGCAATTAAAAGGGTAGAATTGGAAGTTTGAAAGGTTAGTTTTCCAAGTTCTTGCTAGTTGTTCTTGATGAGTTTTGTAGAACTCAAAAACTGCAATTACAGTTAAGATTGGGTGTTTAAATTGATGTGATACTTCCATTAAGTCATTATAACAAGGACTTAACTAAAGAAAATGGAAGTAGATTGTTATAATTGATGAATTTGAAGTTTTGGG